>NW_020769315.1:9758380-9799158 GCF_900518735.1 Pseudonaja textilis
CTCTCTCTCTCTCTCTCTCTCTCTCTCTCTCTCTCTCTCTCTCTCTCCCTCTCTCCCTCTCTTTTTTCTCTCTCAATGGATGTAATATAACCTCATGATATTGGAATAAGAATGGACAATTTTCATTTGCTCATTTTCAAGTTTATGTAGCACATTGATCACTGAGTTTAAAAAGTTGGTAGGTATATTTTTAAGAGGTGAGATTAATTCGTTAAGTCTTGAAGGGGCCTAAGGAACTAAATTTCTCCTTCACATCCCCAAAAGCAAACAAATATGGTCAAATCCTCTCTGTGAGGGAGCCAAGGACAACCTAAAGAATGCACTTGCATGCAGCCTCTGATTCTTACATAGAATCTCCTACAGTATCTATCATTCCTAAGCCATGATGCTAGTTAACTGAGAATCAACAATTACTTATATTGGCATAATAATATGCATAATATTTTGATTTCCTTCCATAAATCATGCAGCACCTATTTAGAAAACACTGGAAACTTTGTTCAAACTATGATTATCATGACAGGTGTGAGAACATGAGCATAATGAGGAAGATTCTGTTACAAATTCAGTTTAAACTATGAATCGCTTGTTCTCTGCCCATGTTTGAGCTAAAAATATCTCCCTGATTGTACAGGACTATTGGTCTGTGAAAACAGAAGGAGGAATTTTAATAGAATTGGCAGCTTTGTGTTGATATAGCATAAATTGGAAGCCTTTGAGAGACGGGATGCCACAATGAGCACTGTTGGTCAGGATGAAGAAAACAATGTGCGCAACGTTGGCAAAAATGTGTGCAGTCACATGGTATAATTTTTTTCATCTTTTTCTCCACTTTTATTGGAGAATGGGTAGGTTGTTTTGCTTTTAAACTTCACAAAGCCTCTTTAGGGGGTATACACTATAGTTTTCATCTATTTGTCACCTTAACATGCATTTGCTCAAAGATGGCTGGTTAACAGAAGACCAGCTTTTCATGACTGCAAATGCTTTATAAAATTTTCTAACTCTCCCTTTGTAAAATGTCATTTAAATATTCATTTATTTAATATTTCTGCCATTTCATTTTCTTCATGTGTAATTGCATTGATGATTTGCTTGTTCGGAACAATTGGTCTAGCACTTGATGGTTGTTACATTATGATGTAGTTCTATATTCCTTGGGGCTTTGTTCAACATTGTCATTATATTCCAAGCTTTATTGTTCATATGGGTCTGTACTCTCAGATAATTCTCGTCTACAAAGGAATCTTAGCACACATAGTTAAATATATTGAAAAAATGATGTATAAGACCAGAATTAGTACTGTTCTACAGTATTTTTGGTATTCATTCTATGGTCACAATTGCAAGACTTTGTCAAAATTTTCATCATTTTCTAAATTATGTTTTATACTGACCACTGTCCTGTCAAGTTAAATTGTGAAACAGTTTTTTCCCCTGAAATTCATTTGAATCACAAGGGGATTATTCTTTCTGTTCCATATCGATAGACTTGAAACCCTGCATTCCTATTGGTTCAATTAACCGCTACCTGATTGGACAACCTGAGCGACTGTGATTGGCTCGCTAAGAGTCTGCCGCGATTGGTCGATACCAAGAGCGGGAGACTCGAAGCGAAGTCATTGGCCACAAAAGCCCCGGCAAGCTCTATAAAAGAGCTGCCGCGGCGGCTATTCTTTTGACCTGAATTGACTGATAAATAAAGAGCTGTTGTTGCTGAACCGGAGTCTCTCGTCTTTGTGAACCCAACCCTTCGAACACAACACTTTCTGTAATTATCAGATGAATGTGAACAAAACATTAGAAGAAAATAATTGGGTTTAAGATAATTTTGTAATATCACTACCACAGAGATAAAATATGTGTTACGACAGATAAGATAATATGATTTAGTACAATCTAGGTTAAATTCATTGGTAAAACTGAAACATAATATTGAGACTGAAAAGATACATAATTTTAATTTATAATATTGACTTTTTGGCTTTTTTCTTTAACACATTTTTAATATAGTACATGTTTAGAATTAGGTACACCATACATCAAATACATTTCAGAAGCTGTAGAATACAGCTTTCAAGATCTGCAAGAGCACACAGTCCAGAGGCTACCGTATGAGGACATATTATACATTGTAAAGATCACCTGAAGGTGTGGGATACTTCCAATGTAATCTACTGAATTCCCTGCATGGATTGTCCCTGTGTAGGACAGATGGGGAGGAAGCTAACCACCAGATTGCAAGAATACAAGTAAGCAGTTAGACAAGGAGACCCGAACTCATTGGTAGCATCACACTGCAATGAACCTGGACACACATTCAACTTTGCAGCTACTAAGATTGTTGGAAGAGCATGTACAAAAGCAGCTAGGGAAGTGATTGAAAACTGGGAAATAGGCCTCTCATCAGTCAGCTAGAATGCTGATCTACCACCAGCCTATCAAGTACTTAGAAGGTGGGCAGCACAAGCAAATGACAGACGACTTAAATTTCAGCCATCAACACATCCCAATCAGCATCTAAAAAGCTACATACAACAGACACCATATAAATACCACATACAGAACACCCCACACTCTGACAGAAGTTCCCTGAAGATGGGCTCCATCACAAGTCCAAAAGTTCAGAAGACAAAACCTCTGGTCCAACCCAGATTGGATCCTGCAGAATTACATATATCTTGTTGTTCATTTTACTTTTCTTTAATT
Source organism: Pseudonaja textilis (assembly GCF_900518735.1). Next base: position 9,761,090 of record NW_020769315.1, read on the forward strand.
GTTTAATTGCCAGGTTTTTACCAATCCCCATTCTCATTTGTAGAGTTATATTCCTATTTATTGATATTGCTAATGAAAATGCCTGCTACAATTTGGATCTTACTTTCTGCCACCATCATGTTGACAAAATCAAAAGCCATATTTGCTAGTTAAAATATAATGATCAAGTTCTATATTTATATTAAAGTACTCAACATTTAGGAAATTACTAAAAATTAGAAATTACTCATCTAGGCCTTGAAATAGTGTGATGGGGGTGGCTCTCTTTATTTATGGTTGGCTTGTATCTGTTATACTGTTCTTCCAGTTGGCAGTAATTTTTTTTCTGCATGTACTGTTTAGTCTCAAAATTTGATAAATCAATCAATAATTGACTCTTATTTTGCTCTCAGTGTACAATGTACAGATGCTGTTCCACTATTTCTCTGAGCATATGAGTGCTCATATGTACATATGACAGTGTTGTGTTGATTTCCAGCAATTAGTTTTCTCTATATTATTAATGATCCCTTGGTGTCTGTTTTTTGTAAACAGAATATTTAGCAGGTTTTTCACATGTTTTAGTAGATAATTTTTCATATTGTTTCATCAGAAATCACTGATTTCTGATAAAAACTAAATGTAGTAATATTCTATTGATATGTATGTACTAAATATGTGTGGTCTCTAAGATTTTAGTTAGATTTCCATTTCTGATGTTCAAACCAATCTTTTAAGTGGTCCAGTTTTTTCTTTGGAAACTAAAGTAAGCTCCCATTTTCTCTTATTTTCAAGAAAAGAATCACAACATCATCTTCTCATTGTCAGGATTCTATACATGCAAAGAGTTTGTGTCACACCTTGAACTTGCCATCCTGTAACATGGGGCTGTGTATTGCTTTAAAATACTAGAAAATGTGGTGTTTGGAAATGATCCCAGGTTCTTCATTTTTGTTAGATTTCTGGATGTTGCTGTCCTTATCCATCTTCCTTTCATCCTCTTTCATGGATTTTGGTTTTCATCATTAAGGGAGAACAATTTGTAGTGTAATTGTGTGTGTGCATATGGGGAGATTGCATCTCCTTGAAATGAACCTTTCGCTATCATTTACCTGATTCACCTCTTTAGATGATTCTTAGTCAAATATTAATGCTGCCATATTTGGACTGCAATGATCTGTACAATTATAAAGAGCAGCATGGTTGTTGCTGGTGGTGGTGGTGGTTCTTGTATCTATTTGCTTCCTCTAATGACATCTGATTTTTTTCCCCACTCCAGGTAGCACTATCAAGAGTATATTATAGACCTTAGTATACCCACTTAGATTTAATATGCTAAACATGCATATGGTTGCAAATTAATCTGCTTTCTTATTTAAAATGAGCGTGATTGAACTGGACTTCAACAAGTTGTGATGTGACTCACAGGAAATTGATGTTCCATGAGTTTCCTTCTCAAACCATGGATGTGCTAGAGGGAGTCACAACATGCTTTATGGAATTAAGCATATTCAATGGAATAGGCTAGGAACTTAGGAACAGACTGCGTAGATGACAGGCTATCCCCCACTCCTCAATAACTCATTCAATGTTAAATAGCGAATATCTCCTAAGTTTGAAACCTGATAAGAATGTAATGTAATGTTTATTGGAAAACATCAAGGACAATGATGTCATTTATAAAAACATATCTTCTATGAAAAACAAGCATGAGATGCCTTTCAAAATATTCAAGTAAGGTTGGTTGTGAAATGTTCCCGAATTACTAAAAGGCTTTAGGCAGGAGTGAGATACATTTTTAAATCTGAGCATGTGTTTGCATGTTAGCAAAATACATTTTCAATAGCTAAACTTAAAGCAGCTGCTGCGACTTCTGCATTCAGAGCATATTAATATTGTGAGCTCATTCATACACTAGGAGAGCTGGTAAATTGTAGTCAGAACAGAAAATGACTTCTTTATAGCTCTTTGAATTCTGCTTTGCAAAACCTCTCATTTAAGTGAATAGTCTCATCGTGTTTCCCTTATTCAAGAAAATTCTACATTTAAGACTTACTGATTTCTGGAACAGAGGGTTAATTTTGTAAATGCTTCCCTTTGCTGTATCTTAGGGGAGGAACAAAAACTGAAGCTTCTGGGGATTTTGAAAATGGTTGTGGGGAACAGGATCTATCCTAAAGCAAAATAACTTCTTTGAATGTAGACAAGGCTAAATGGTACTCTAGCTAAATGTATAACTTTTTTGGTATTCTTTGTTATATTGTTACTATAATATTAGAGATAGCACTTAGACTTATATACCACTTCATACAGCTTTGCAGCACTCCCTAAGTGGTTTACATAGCATATTGCCCCCAATAATTTGTGTTCTCGCTTTATCAATCTCTGAAGGATGGAAGGGTGAGTCAACCTGATGAATGTTCATGTATGCTCCAAATGTAAGTTCTGGTTCTAGTTCTAGTCCCACTTTAAGCATCTTTCTCAGCCCAACCTACCTCAAAGAGTGGTTGTCATGGAGGAAATAGACCTGATAAATAAATATATGGGAGAAACCATTAAGAGATTTCATCCATCAATCAAATATATAGATGATATTTTAGAAAGCACTTTCATAATTTCTATATGAGAGAGAGGGAGAGGAAGGGAGAGAGGGAAAGGGAGGGGATGAGAATGATAGAGACAGATGGGCAAATAGATTACAAAAGAAAATTTGGTCTAGTGGTAAAGGCATCAGGCTAGAAACCAGGAGATTGTGAGTTTCACTCTCAGCCATGAAAGTCTTCCACTCTCAGCCCATGCCATCAGTTTCTGGCCTACAAGCCAATCAGTCAATTCCCATTGCAATGAAATAGATCAATATTCATAATCTGCGCTTGCAGGAAAATGCTAAGAAGGGGTGGGGGAGGAAAGTGTCTTTGTCCACTTTAGCAGAAAAAGTGAGTAGATTTCAAGTTCTAATAAGGTCAAGGATTTATAGGCAAGAAACTATAACCGAGCAAACAGTTTTATATAATACCCTGAAGCTAAACATTATATAAGATGACTCTTATAATGCAAGTATAATAAACTATGTTATTAAAGCAATCAAATCATATCACTTATGTTTGAAATATAAAAGTTAACCATGGAGATACATTATTCATCAATCTCTTGAATGAAGATACTCAACATTCAGTCCAATTCTGTTCTGGAAACAGCCCAACAGAGAAGGCAGATTTCTGATGAAAGTTTTTGTATTACACGGAATGATAAATGAATTGATAGAAATTATGTATGGTTATAACTTTCATTTTGAAAAATAAGTACTTTAATGTCCAAAGTAGTTCAAAGGATTGAAGGCTTTTTTCAAATCACAAAAACACATGTCATGTCTTTGAGAGACAAACTCTGCCCCATAACATCATGACACTTGTACATGTGGTGTTGTTTCTATCACATTTGCCTCTCCTTATCTTCCCCACAGACACTTCTAAGCCATAGTTAGCAAAGTACCAAACCAGGCATTGTGTGATTTGTCTGGTTTGGTTTAATGCAGTTGTAAACCAGCCATGCTGGATTCTAATAGAGTACAAATTCAACTATCCAGTTACTTGAAGTTCACTTTTGCAACCCAAGGTATAAATGACTCCTTGGAAATACCTGGATACTTGAACTTACAGTCTATTAGAAACCAGCATGATAGCCAATAGGTGGTTCACAACTGCATTAAACCAAATAACACAATGGCTTTGTGCAATGTTTGAACCCATCCATGCTGCTTTGCTAACTTTTGCTCAGAGGTGTCTGTGGGGAGATAAGGGGAACCAAATGACAAAACGGTGGTGTTGTTATGACAAAAACACCTTCACATGTACAGGTGTCATGATGACATACCTGTGTACGAAAGGAGCAGAGTTTGTCTCTCAATGGCAATCGCTACCAAGATCTGTATTTTTCCATTTAAAGTGACCGATTGGTGTTCATCACTTTCCTGAATCAGGATGATATGTGATGCTGGTCATGTATTTTATTATTGAGCTGATCCACTCAATATTAGCTGAGAAATTCAGCAAGGGTAGCTCTCAACATACTTAGATGGGAGAACTCCAGAGAATTCTGAGAATTGAGAGTCTTGACTTGGAAGCAAAAAAAGAAAATGAATAATCCAGATCTACAAACTCTGAATTACTGCAAAAAACAAAACAACAACCCTCAACATGGATGTTGAGGAAAGTCACCAGAAGCTGATCTTGCTTTGAAGATCTTACATTGATTTGGTTGTTTTATTTATTTTTGCAAGGCAGGATCAGTGTCCCTTAGTTTGCCATTTTTCTCATAAAGGGAATGGAAAGATAGTATTGTACTACCAATTGCAACCCAAAGAACTGGATCCAGACAAGATTATGCTTGAACTGGATGTATCCTGATACAATAAACTAATTAAAGTGTAATAAAGGTTACCTTTAATCATAATTAAAACATTATCTGGATGGAATTCATTATTACTTTTATAAAAATGAGCTTATATATAAAAAGAAACAATTAACAATATATTTTTGTGGCAGAGGATAGTCACAACAATGTTCTACTTTAATCTAAAAAGGACAGAGCTTAGATGATAGATAAATGATACATGATATAAATAGATAGATAATTAAATCCCTTGGAGCTTGAGTTAGTAATGTACATATGTGACCTTCCGACTTTCAGCTCCATGTCTTTCTACTCTATAAAGAAATCTATTGTATTCATAGTACAGTATAGGCATTTTCTGATTCATATAAAATACATGCTCTGTCTTTCTGAAAACTGAATGGTTCATCAGTGTATTGGGCCTTGTGACTGATGACTTTCCGGTATTTTATTAGGACAAGTTATTGTGTTATGCAAAAAGATACATGTCTGGTTGTCAATGGGTGGATAGTTCATGTTACTGTCAGTCCTTTGAGATAGATCAGAATAGGACATCAGAGTAATAAATGATAATACTATTTTTATTATAAACTTATGGTAAAAGAATATTACAAGCCTAAATGCACTCCACTCCCCTTCCTTTATCATCATAAGAACTAGAATGCTTTCTCAAACCACATTTCTGCCCTGGATTCAGATTTTACTTATCTGACTGTTACCTTGGTTGTGGCTTTTCCTCCTGTTTCTCAAAGTTATTCCCACAGACCAAGTGGGCAATTACTAGCAACAAAAGATCTCATCAGGTTCAGCTAGGTCAACAATGTGACTTTCCTCAAAAGCCCACTTTGGAGTGATCTGTTTACATCAAGCCCTCCTGTGGATTACCCACATAGCAAACAGCTTACTTTGTGTGAAAATATGGGGGCTATAGTTTTGTTGGTACTCTTTTCAGTACATGGTTTGGTTAATGTCCATATTAAGAATCATGAGACCAAGTTCATCTAAAAGCAGAATGATTGTTTACTACTACTTTAGTGAGGACTTAACTAAACAACAACAAAAAACCACTCCCTTCAAATACAAGGAAGCCTTGAAGCTTCCAAATAAAATATGGCTTCCAAGGCTGACAAATACACATCGTAGTTATTAGCTGGCTTTGATGCCCCATACCAATATATACATTCTAAGCAGGAATGGGATTCAAAATGTTTAACAACTGGTTCTGTGGGCATGGCTTAGGTAGTGGGTGTGGCCAACTCAATATCACTCACATTGAGGTATGCATCTCCTCGCCTGGCCTCTCATGACTGTGGGGATGCTGCAACAGTCGTAAGTCTGAAAAATTGTCATAAGTCATTTTTTTCAGTGCCATTGTAACTTTGAATGGTCACTCCACACAAGCAAGGTACCAGCAAAGGAGGGGGAAAAAACTCCAGAGAAATTCCAGAGACAGGAAGTCTAGTCCTGCCAAGAATGTAATAAGGGTTAATGGAGAGGCAGTTTCTGTAAGCAACACCAGAATGTTTCCTTCCTGCCTTCCTTACAGGATTAGGCCAATAATTTCTTCTAACAACTGGTTCTCTGAATTGCTTAGAATGTTAACAACTGGTTGTAGTGAATAGGTGAGAACTGGTAGAATCCCACCCCTGGTTCTAAGCCTATACATTTATATAATCCCACATTGATAGGCATTTAGTCTTACCCCAATCAGCACAGCTGCAGTGATGGGGACAGGAAAAGCTGTCACATTCTATGTGCGCTTTCCTCCTTCTGTGTCTCTCCTGAATATATGCAGAGATGTCATTTTTGTTGTTTATTCCCCTGTGTGGTTTGCTAGGTCTGCATGCAGAGATAAAGAGGGAAGAATGCCTTCCGGAGAGATGGCTTTCTGAAACAGTTCCAAAAGCATGGCTCCCTCCTAAGGGCTCTTGGCTTTATCATCAAAAACATGAAGAGAAAGTCTTTTGTGAGAACAGGCACATCCAAAGGCACTCTTAACTTATTGTTTGGTTGGTTGTTTCCAAGTATGACGATACCTAGTTGTGGCTGATGCAACCAATATAGCTAAGGTTTTTGTTATTATGTTCTGCTGACACTCTAGCCCAGAGGTTTCCAAACTTGGCAACTTTGCTGGCTGGAGAATTCTGGAAATTGAAGCCCACAAGTCTTAAAGTTGCCAAGTTTGGAAACCTCTGGGCTCTAGCCTCATACCTCAAAGATCATATATGGAACCAGAGTACACTTGAGAGTCAATCCTTTGGAGACCAGTAACAGCAAAATCTGTCTGTCTCTGTCTGTCTGTCTGTCTCTCTCTCCTCCCCGCCTCCCTCCCTCCCTCCCTCCCTCTCACTCTCCATTCAAATTTCATGTACGCATCATTGCAATGGAATGGGAACATATGAATTCTGCTTAATAGCAAGCATTTATGCCCAGGACTATACATGTAGAGTTTTCTATACCTCTTTGTTGCCATCTAGACAACATCTGGTTTTTTGCAGTCTAGATATGATAGGTCTAAGTAACACACTTATAACAACTCATCATAAAGCCATATGCTTTCTTTTAGCATCTACCTTGTACATGCCTGTCCTTAGGAATAACCTTAACCAGTCCTTATTTGGAAGGATGAATAGGACAGTCTTCAGTTCCAGTAGTATTCCTTTCTCACGTTTAAGAGTAAGCAACTTAGCTTACTACCTAAAAGTGGCCACAAGGGAGCTCAGCTCTAAAATAATCTAGATTCAGTGACTTGACTATGCACCTAATAATATCACTGAGTTTAAATCTGAAGGGCAGTTTGAATGAAAAATGAATTGTTTACTTACTTTCCAAGAAGAATCAGCAGACAAACGGAGCACTCAATCCGAGCCTACACAACTTCAAGGCCCAAGAATATATACTGCTGTCAAGAGCTTGAAATGTAGCCCTCTAGAAAGCTCCCACAAGCAATTACTAAAGTTTAATTCAGCAAAAAAAAAATGCATCTCAGAAGATGAATATTTTATTTTAAATAAATGTAAATCAAATAAAAGTTTACTCAAGGCATTATTTTTTAGAGCATAGCCACCATAGCCATATCACTCAAAGACTCTTGATTCAGAAAAAAATGTTTTTTTTAAATATATTTTCAAAACACTTCAGTTTATTTGTTCATTAGAGCAAGTTATATGGGGCTTATGTATTTTAAAAGCATTGGAGATTTATGCTGTACAGCTATTGTAGATACAGTAGCATATGTGCATTTGTGCATGTGTGTGTGTGTGTATATACACACACACATACACACACGACTAAAACTTATTGTCGGGACCTTTAAACTGGATGAAATAATGCATCGTAGGGCAACAATATTTGGACCAAGGTACTTCAAATGGGTTAATTTACAGATTGTGTCCAAAGTCCTGGATTCATGACTTCCAATAAACAAAAGAAAGAAATTTGGGGAAATTTTGGCTTTCAGGGCTACAGGCTGCCAATATACTGCTGATGTAGTCAAGTGATCCTCATTTTTTAGTGCTTCCCAGTCAGTCTTGCAATCCCTCACTTTCTTACTAACCCAGCAACAGTCATTTTTACCTGCCTACCATGAAAGGCCAGGCAAGGGAAAGCAAAGGGCAAGACAAAACAGGAGGAAAACTCATTTCTAATTTTCAGTGTCCTTGTTAATCAGTAAAGATTTACTAAAAGTTAACAAAAATATCTAACAATATAAGTACATAATTTCCCTCTATATTTAATATAAATCCCCCTTCTCATTCTCTTAACAATTAAACATTGCAAAAAAATAATAGCTATTAAACATTATCAGAAATAATAACCTCTTATTTAGATATCAAAAATAATGACATAAATATTATAAACTAATCCATTACATCATTAAACATTCCCAAAAGAATAAATGATCCAGTTCAGATACTATTCAACATGATCAAAATAGGAATCATTTAACCATAGTAAAATAAACCATTTTTTATTTCTTTTTCTTTCTAGCCATCTTTAAGTACTATAGGTAAAATTCTAACTCCTGCTTTCTTTTTTCATCTTTGCTCTTCTCTGGAACCCCTTAACACCTTTATCAAAGTCCATTTGTAATTTCTATGAAGTAACTCCTGTCTCTTCAATTTAGAAGGGTAATCCTCATTGGTTTTCTCATATACTGTTGCTATATTCATTTTATTTTTCAATTATAATTGAATTCCATTTGTAAATTCAGGCTTTCCATCTCTTTTATTGTATCTGTAAGGTACAATTTTTAAGTCCAACTCAAAGGCCATTTTGTTAATCTTTAGAGGAGTTTGCTTATCTTCAGCAGCAACTTTTGGTTAAAGAGTAAAAAAGCTTGAGCATTTTACAAGCCCAAAAATCAAACATTTCTTTTAAAGTAGGCATCATGTGCTTTGGTCATCAACCTTCAAAATCTTGTTTGTATTTGAAAGGTAAATAACACAGGTATTTTCCACACAAGAGGATCTTTGTAATTAATTTCCCAAATCTTTCTTTAAATTTAAAGGTTTTACTAAGCCTTAGCATTAGAATTTTCCCCTAAAAAAACAACTCTAAAGCCACCCCTTTGCTATATATTGCAAAAAATAAATTAAAAACTTACCTTGCTGAAATGATATCATTTTCTTTCTTTTTAAAGAGATTAAAGGGAAACTCACTCAACAACTGATAGGTTTGTGGTTTTCAAGGTTTTTCAATCTTAAAGGCAATAAAAAGTAAGGGGCTAAAGTAATTAAAAAGATAAGATTTAGTCTAAATAAAGTTTGTGTCTGTGAAAAGCTGCATTTATATATCAGAGTATGATGGAATCCACTACTCCCAGCAGATTGCAAGGGGCTGTAAATACTTCTGTTTCTGTTGACTGTTCACAAAAATCAACTGTCTAGAGTACATACGGGCAATCTCCAGATCTCTATTTGTTCCAGGGAGACTTTTGGCAGCCTGGATCTTACATCCAAATTCCTTTTTGATTGTAATGCTCTCACATCTGAAGAGTGAGAAAAAAAATGGGTATTGGTTTTCCTTGCCTCGCTGGAAGTGACTATTCTTTCTCACAAAAACTGTTAAAGGATTCTTGTGCCTAGAGTTAACAGTTTCCAGTCCTGACCACTGGAGGAAGGATGATACCTGGATGGAAATTTAGCAGGAGCTTGCAGATTAGTCGTTGCTCAGTTAATAGTCAGTTATTTAAGAGTATTTAGACATCTTCATCATGGCTCGCAAATGGAATTGAACAAAAGCATTACTTCTTACTTATATTCTTTTTTTAAAAAAAGAGCCATGCCCAATATCCTGGTCTACACATCTTTTCTATTAAATTACACCACACACAATTTTTGGTTTTACAATGTGGCTGATATTTTCATTTTTACAGCTTTTTTTTAAATGTGCCCCCTACCTCTATTAAAGTTTGGGTTCATGAACAGTTCTGAGATAAGAACTCAGTTAAACATTGCAGCTTTTTGATCCAGGAATTCTCATGGCACTATAATATAACTTATCAGTGCCAAACATTCTTATTGCCGTGTGGTGAGGTTGATTAACTGAAAAAAATTATATTGGAAATTCCCCAGCATTATGCTTAGTTGGGGAGCCATAAACCTATTACATTGCAAGGAAATAGACAATGAAATGGACCACCAAATAAAACATTTGAGTTGGTTAATCTATCCATGGCTCTGTGATAATGGAATCTAATATTTTATAACCACAGATCATTGTTCTCCCTCTACCTCCCCCCCCCCCCAACCCTCTCTCTTTCTGCTATGTCTAATAGTGGTCAGGCAGTGATCCTATTCATGTATTTGCCTCACTCCATTACAGTTTAATTAGGCTGGGGTACATGAATGCATAAGGCCTTCTTCTTATATTCCTCAAATGTTGATATTTATTGAGTTGCCATTTAGTTCAACATAAAATTATGCAGGGACTTCATAAACACATTTAGCTGAGTATCTTTATAGACTTTTTCCCAACCTCCAAGTACAGCTGTCCTTCTAAACCAAATGCACCCAGAGATCTCCCTTTCAGTAATTTGAACTGTGGACCTAAGAACCAGAGGTGGGATTCACATTTTTTTACTACTGGTTCTGTGGGTGTGGCTTGGTGGGTGTGGCAAGGGAAGGATACTGTAAAATCTCCAGTCAGAAGTGGTATTTGCCAGTTTTCTGAACTACTCAAAATTTCCTCTACCTGTTCTCCAGAACTGGTCAGAACCTGCTGAATACCACCTCTGCTAAGAACGATTTGTTCTGAAGGATATTTTGATATCAACCTTAAATATATGTTTATATTTCCAGTAATTCCTGTGCAGACAAATGATTGTGTATGACTAACACTAGGAAAAAACAAATCTTACCAGAGATATTAGTACTGAATATTTTGCCTTTCCTCACAATAACCCTTTAGCACCCAAATAACAAACTAAACTAAAAAGAAAGTGGAAAAAATGGAATGAGTAATTTTTGTTTTAACTTGGATTTTGCCCAAATCTGTAAATGAATTCTTAATTCTACATTAAGAATAATGTAGTATTATCGTACTAGTAGCTTTTCAGCACAACATGAAAGGAATTTTGAATGCTTAGTTGTGATTCTTTGGCAATTACACACTAGATAAGAGTCAAACTCTGCATTATGTGTTATATAAGCAACAGTTAGAATATTAGGGGCATTAATAATTCAATATTGTATTTCCGAATAATAGATATATTCAGCTTCATGGTGATCACTTGTTTTTTTATAAAATGGTACTGATATTTAATAGAAGAACAAAATTCCTAACCTCAGTCTGGGGAAGATTCGTAGCTGATGACAAGAAAAATGTAGACATTATTATCTTCATGAAACTGTATCAGCCAAACTACTGTTGATTTTCTAAGCATGCCATTTGGATATAATAATTCTCAGTTAGAGGAATAATATGGTATTGTGCTACATTGTCTCACATCTCTAAAGAGATCTTTAGAGTTTTTAAATTTTGACTGGATATACAGTATATGTTTGTATGTATGTGCAGAGAGAGAAAGCATGGGTAATGGAAAACAGAAAATTGCGCATGTTAGAGAAAAATCTCTGAAAAGAATCTCCCTCTTTGTCTGCAGAAAAGGCTTAGAAAATGTGCACGTTTTAAAAAATAGATGCAGCATGTATATATTAGGATCACTATTATGTATATACCCTTTTCTACTGAGCTGATAAACAATGGGGCTGAACAGAACTTGCCATCGGTTACACAAAAAGCTTCAGCACAAATACAATTGACAGAATCAGCTATGTCTACAAATAATGTTTACAGCACTAAATTTGCTGTACAGATATATGTACAAAAGCTGTGTTATTAACAGCAATAACAGTCAAGGACTTTGTAACTGTGGCAGAGCAGAGTAACTGGATCCCAATCACGAATGCCCTGAAATGCTGACAGCTGTATTATTATTTGGATATGTTTGCTTGGGGCACAAAGTGATTGCTATCACTGTAGGCATTTATGCAACTTAAGAAAGTTTGTTTAATGACCTTTCCTGGCTACCAATAGCTAGAGGTTTTTGGATACATACGAATGTGTGTCCTTGTGCATATTGCCAATTATCTGCAGTTTTGATTTTGTCTCTTATTAGCAGGCCATTTATTTTTCTATTTTATCTTGCTTTCTGCAGGATTCTGATATGTCAGTTCCATATGGGATGATGATGATGGTGATGATGATGATGATGATGATGATGATAGCTTTGGGGGTTTGGGGATACTGGCACTCATATTGTTTACTCCTCAAGGAGCTATTAAATAGCAAATAGCTACTTCCATTTCTTTATCAACTGAGCTTATTACTCCATGATGTTCATCTTTGGGTAGTATACACCCCCCATACACACACCATATTGTTGATTAATTGCAATTGAAAATGGCTGCAGTTGTACCCAATATTAAGCTATATGTAGGCAAAGGTATATCTAAATCAAAATGGTGGGTGTGGCCAGCAAACAAAGCTCTGCCCCTTTTAACATCCATCTAATATGTTCAGTGTATATGAAGTATCAACTACAATTATGATCACTTGTTTCCAAGCAAGCTAGGATTTATCCCCAAATTTGAAATCAGAAATTAAAAGTGACTTGTAATTTCATGGACAATTGATGATAATTATACGGAAACATGAAGTATGATCTTCCAGGGTATTAAGGCTGCGAAGTAATGTTGGGTTTCATTTGCTAGTTTTCTCGAATGCAACTCACCCCATCTAGTTAAATGGATCACATGTAAAAAGTGTGTATGGAAAATGTAAATTCCTAGTTATTTTCCCCATTCTAATAGGTGGCTATGATCTTGTAGTTCACAGTTACACATTGTTCATGTGCTTCCTGACTAACTTACTGTGTCAGAATGCAGTCAAAGTCATAAAACTCAGAACTCTAAAGATATTTAAAACTAACCAACTGACATAAAGTCTTGGGCAGATAGAAATGTAAGCTGTTGGAATATAAAGCAATGCACCCTGTAACATTCAAAAGAGAGGAGCTTACCCCAAGGCAATTAAAGCTTTAGAAATGCCATGCCCAACCCTTGGTTAAGCAAAATAAACATGTTCTTGGAGCACTAAGGGAAGTCCCCCACTCAAAGACCTCACACTTTTTTCAATGCCACACATGACTTTAGTTTGCAACACTTATTGAGTCATAAGATCTTGTCAATTAAGTAAGGGCACCATTTTTGGGCTGTGCTTAGGGCATCAATTGGTCTTAATTCAATCATGTCCAAGTTTCCATCAAGTGTGGAAAAAATACACAATATAGGGCAATCTGCTGGCCTCTGCTATTTGCATTTAAACATACTTTAACAAGTCTAATATTCCTTAGCCTCCTGCAATCATTCAAGATTGACCAAAAGCCTGATAGTCACTTTTGCTGATGTACTGCAATAATCTGCACTAAGTACCAAAAATGAGCTGGCTTATAGACCATCATATCCCAACTGCCAAGTCAGTGGGTGGTTCTTGGCATCGAGCACGCAAGCAATGCCCGTGCTAACAGACGGACATCTGTGAAAGAGCATTGTTAAATCCCCATTGGGCTCCCACTTCTTTAACAAGGTTGAATTATGTCTTTTTTCCTAAAGACCCCATTAAATGGAAAATCCAGCACCATAGGAGAAAGTACAGAGATTTCCTGACAATGCAGAATGCTGCAGCGATAAGCCACAAGTGATTGCTATGTCAAAGTGAAGAGCTTGTTTTTCATTTCTTCCCATGAAATGTGCCAGAGGTCAGACCCAGGACTGTAAAAAAAAAAAAAGGGGGGGGGAATTGCTATATTTTCCATCTTCCCACTTTCACAAACACATCAAATATTGTCGAAAACTCCCAATTTGACAAAGGATAAGTGATGACAGCTAAAATGTTGCTAAGTAGTACAGATCTACATCTAGATACCTTGACATCCTTGGTTATAAATTAGACTTGTCACCAACCTTTCAATTGTAGTGACATATGAAGCAAGCCTGTGCCTCTTGCTCCATAGAAACATCTGAATTTTGTTAACAGATGCCCATCCATGAAGTGAATATTGAACAAGAAATTTCAGCTTTGATTATTGTCTCAAATCTTTTTATGACTCCTTGCGGTTATCTTTTCAATTTCCTGTCCTACTTCCTTTCCTTATGATATTGTCTCCAATGTATTTGTTATGTCTTGTGCCTTTGGATATATTTTATTAGGTGACGATAGAGAAGCCTTTAGTCTTTTTATCAGTCTTGTTATTGCATATTTTGTTGCATATTTTGATTTTGGATCTTGCAAAATGCAACTTGCTGATCAAAGTTAGTGAGAGCCATTCTCCTCACTGCATGTTAAATGAACGCAATTTTTCCCTATCTGAATATTTGTGGAAACCCATCATTGAAATAACTTCTGGAGTTAGTATTTTAACTTATTACCTTTCTTGAATTGAATGAACACTCTCAATTCATCTCAGCTTTTAAAATATTAAATTTTATTTAATTGTACTCAATTCCACAGTTAAAGTGTGCAACTGAATTAATTAAATTGTACTTAACTTCTGCATTGAATACTTTAGATCAGGGATGTCAAACTGGCATCATGCGGACCAGATGCATCATGTGCAGACCATGCTGACCCCAACTTCACGAAGGGATTGTGAAATGTCACGTGACGGCAATGTGATGCTGCAAGTTTGACACCTGTGCTTTAGATACTACTGTAGTACTGTACTTCTTTGGCATATGGAACTTGGAGTAATGGTCCTTATTAACTCCTCCTGACCAAAGCACAAGTAAGGTAATATTTAAAGAATCACTGTATTAGAAACCAAAAATTTAATAATGGGCTGGATCTTCAAAATTAGAATTTGTTGCCATGGGACAATTCACCGCAGGACATTCAACAATTCATTTATTATTTAAAATAATTTAAATTTAAATAATTTTAAAAATTCATTCACATTTCATTTTGTCCCTCCTTTTGCACCTTTTCTTATTTTATTTATTGTTTAAAATAATTTAAATTATTTTAAATTTAAATCATTTAAAATGATTTTAAAAAATTCATTCACATCTCATTTTGTCCCTCCTTTTGCATCTTTTATTTAATTATTCTGTTCCACCATTTCTTCAATATGAGTGGAACTTGTCATGTGTCATGTGTTGAGTTGCCCCATGGAGAACTGGCTATGGTGTCTTGTCCCATGGTAAATTGGCTGGCACAAGTTGGCCACAGCAAGGTAACTGTGGTGAGATGGCTGCAGCAAGTTGACAGTGGTGAATTGACCTAAATAGATCCAACTGTGCAATCATTGAAATTGTTTGAAAAAGATCTTACCACTAACTTATCAGTTCATGCTTATGCTATACAATGAGAGTGAGTGGTGATGGGAGACACTTGACAGCTCAGGAATTTAAATGAAGGCCAGTGTGGCAAAGCTTGTGCCAGAATGTTGTGGTGGCTTTACTGGTTCCCTTACTTGGACATCAGGGGTGGGATGCAAATATTTTTACTACTGGTTCTGTGCAAGGTTGCCAGATCGCAGCTTGGCTCTGCGGCCAAACTCAAGTCAAAATACAGCCAAATTCGGCCAAAAATTTTTATGCAATATAACATGAGGATATATTGTTTTTGTTTTTTTAACTGTTTTTAAATAATCAAATCATAAAAAATAGTCAACCAGGGGGCTCAGGATCGCGTGCAGCACTCACCCATTTCCTCCGGCACCTCCCGCCCACGTTCGGCTTGGCGCCTGCCTCTCCCCCTCCTCTTTGCTGGCTTGTTCTATCTCGTTCCCCAAGTGGCGCCCCTTGCATGAAGGTTGGGGTGGGGTGGGGGGTTCTCACGGGGCACGTCCAAGGTGCAGCTCTGGGCAGAGGGGAAAGGGAGTGAGAGCAAGAGAGAGGCATGTGAGCCGAAAGCTGGAGTGGGGTGGAATGAAGGGGCTCAGATCCCAATCCAGACCCCTTGCGGGAGCCCCCGAAAGCAGCCCTGTGCTTGTCCGGGGTGCCGGAGGGGCGCCGGGGCCATGGCTCAGTGGTGGTGGCGGCAGTGGAGCTGTCAGCCGGGGGAGGATGAGGGTGCGCGACGAAAGGCGCCGGGCGGAGGTGAAGGCAGTCGCCGCCTGAAACAACCAGGAGAGGAGAAGAGAAGAGAGTGAAAGAGACGAGAATCCTGAAACACACAGGGCAGAATGTTGCTTTAGCCAAGCTACACAGGGAATATCTACTAAAAGTTTGACTGGTTTAATATGGATTTATTCCCAGGTAATTGAAAGTCTTATTTCAGCTGGAAGAATTCTAGACAATGCTCTGCTTGCCAAGCACCTTCACAAAAGCAAAAAATATACTGTGTTGTTTCCCTGTGTCATATAATCTATAAATGTGGGTATACGCATAATTTTGTATTTTTATTTATTATTTTATTTTAGTGGTACTACCTGATACAAGCTATGAAATAAGACTTTAGGGTATAGCGTTTTGCTTATCTTGAGCTCCTTCATTCCACCCTACTCCAGCTTTTGGCTCACATGCCTCTCTCTCACTCTTGCTCTCGCTCCCTTTCCCTAGGCAGAAAGAGACGCTTCGTGGTGGAGCGCTGAGGTGAGCTTTCTCCCCACCCCGCGTTCCTTTCTTCCTCAGGCCGCCGACTGGCGCTGCTGAGGACAGACTTCCCTTGCCCATAGGCTGCTGCGAGATTTCCCCCCACCCCCCGGGGATGAGGTCAGACCCATCATTTAGCCCCAAATTGGGGCTGGTGGGGGCAGAACTGAATGAAAACTGGTATTCGGCCAAAATTCCAATTTCATGGCCAAGCAACTTTCGTACGGCCAAATTTCGTGCAGCCAAACATTGTGAACATTGTAAAAGCTCAGGTAAGCTCAGATAAGAGCAATATCAAACAACTGTAAAATCTAAACAACATTCTTAAACTTTATAAAACATAAACATTGTAAAAATTCAGATGAGAATGATATCAAAACAGATTTAACACAGGAGGCAAAAAATGGAGTGGGAGGCATACAACACCCCCCATGCCCCATTTTTTTCCTCCTGGGCCTCAGGGAAGCCACCTGGAAGGCCATTTTTGCTCCCAGGAAGCTTCCCTGAAGCCCAGGAGGCAACAAACAGTGCAGGGGCTGCTCAACACACACACACACACACACACACACACACACACACACACAAACCTCTTGTTGCCTCCTGGGCCTCAGGAAAGTCTCTTGGGCAAAGCACTAAGACAGTGAGGGGGATCTCGGCATAGCTGATTGTCAGGAGGGAAAAAAATACCTGTTTGGCTGAACTGGTAGCTGTTTTTTTACTACTGGTTTGGCTGAACAGTGACATTTTTTACTACCAACTCACGAACCGGGCAAAACTGGTTTTTTTTCCCACTATTGGACTTGCTGGTTAGTTGGACAACTTTCAGAAAGAGGCCTGGTGCCTGCCACCACTGTAGAAAAGAAGTTTGGGAAGAACATGGAGGGAAGGTTATGATGGAAAGGTTATGATCCAAATTCCCAGAAGGATGGGAAGAGAGAATGCATTTTAGATATTAGATCTTCTGATTCGAGTTGGGCTCTATGGAACAGCTAGGTTTGTTGAGGCTTTATCAGCCTCCCTGAAGTATATATATTTATAAAAATAAATAAATAAATAAAGTATCACAGGGAGTTGCTTGAATTCCTTGATTCTCTGGGTTTACAGTAATCCCCACAAGGAACTTAATGATTTCCATCACCAAATATACCATTGGATGATGGAAAATCTTGATCAACTTATGAGTTTATATCCATCATGGACTTAACCCAAATCATAGAGAGCCCAACACACACCAGGGGTCTCACATTAATTCTAGTTTTTGTTTCAGGTCAGATGAAATGTATTCTGGTAGTGGAAGACATTTACTCATAATTCTTTGTTATGGTCTGGTCACTCACATTATTTTTTAGATTGCCAAGGTTGCCTCTCTCTCAGGGAGGTAGGACCTACTTGATAAATCTGTCTAACAGACCCTAATGAGTTCCAAAACCAGCTAGCAGTTTTCTATGAGGATCTAGTAGAGTTTGAGTAAGTTTATTTTTTTTTATCCCTGAAGGCCTTTGTTATCTGGCACATGCAAACTCCTATGACAAATGTGATAGATTTTCTCTTGCTACTTCTCTCTTCTGCTAAACCATTCAGGTATTCAATTTCTTAACCAGCATGGTACTCTTCTTCCATTACCTCACAATGTTCTTCTTCCCTGTACCATAAATCTTCCAGTGAACTCATTTCAAGGGAATGCTTACTGACAGTCAATCTTCTTAGGTATCTATGCACCTGAAAAATGGTTTTGTCCAAGCACACACACACACACACACACACACACACACACACACATAGCTACACACATAGGTCTTTTATGAATTTCAGGTTTTTATTCTTTTCATGAATTTCAAATGTTTTTAAACAGATAAAAGCAGGAGCCTCCTGCCTGTTTCTGTTCTTTGCACTTCTTAGTCCCTCATCAGAAGAGGACTTTTGTTTTGTTTTTAATATCTTATCTCTTGTAAAATTCAATAAAGTATTGAATTCACATGTTAAGTCTTAGGGATCGGTACTTTTAATCCTTTTTTTCCTCATGTGGTTGTTCTTAATAAATAATAATTAAAAAGAAAAAGAGAAGCTAGATTTGCCTTCCTGTGAACAGAAGATACAGTCCATGTGACCTGAAATATTCATGGACTCTGAGATGCATAGAGTTTGGGGAGAACAAAGATCTAGGCAGGTGGGTTGTGAGGACAATCCTCTCATTTACTTGCTTATATTAACAGATAACAGATAATATTATCTGTTCCGTTGGTTGATTGTTCTCACTGTCAGAAAGTTTCTCCTTATTTCCAGGTTAAATCTCTCCTTGTTCAGTTTTCATCCATTATTCCTTGCTTGGCCTTCGGATGCTTTAGCTTGACCCCTTCATCTCTGTGGCAGCCCTTCAAATATTGGAAGACTTCTATCATGTCTCCCCTGGTCCTTCTCTTCACTAGACTAGCCGTGCCCAGTTCTTGTAAATGTTCTTCATATGTTTTAATCTCCAGTCCCCTAATCATCCTGGTTGCTCTTCTCTGTACTTTTTCTAGAGTCTATTTTCTAGATATTTTGTCATCTGTTCCTGGATATGATTGAAAATGTCTTCCAATTGAAAAGTATCAGCCTGATTCTTTCTTTCTTTCTGCTTTCCCACATACTACGAATCTTCCATTATACCCACCCTCCGGTGTTCTCAGTATCTTCCTTTTACAATAGGAAACCAAGGATGCCAGGATGCTTTTCGGGCTGCCTTAAACTCATGCTGGCCACTGCAGAACTTTCTTTCCACAGGAGCCTACCATTAAACCTTATTGCATGATTTTTGAAAGCTGCTATTGAGGATCATAATCATCCCTAGAAATTACTGCAGAGATATAGAAAATAAAGTTCCTAAGATTCAAATTTATAAAAGATGTATAACACAAGCATTAAGTAAGTCACATGTTCTACTAATGTATTGAGAACTGGATGAGAATGTCAACTCATCAGACATGGAAGATAATTTCAGACTGTGAGTCCATCCATTGCCAAAGGCTTCATAATCTTAGTTATGAATGGATTCACTTTTAAATTAATTCAAAATATTGAGACTTGTCTTTACTCTTTTTCAAAACATTGTTGATATTCATACAATCTCAATCATTAGCATGGTCGTTGGGTGAATCACTGCATTTGATAAGTTAGTAACATGGTTAAGTAAATTTGGCTTCTCCGTTGACTTTGCTTGAGAGAAAGTTACAAAAAGGTGATCATATGACCCCCAAGACACAGCAATAGTCATAAGTATTACCAAGCACCTGAATTTTGATCACATGATCATGGGGATGCTACAAAGGTCATAAGTATGAAAATGGTCATAAATCACTTTTTTCAGTACTGTTGTAACTTTGAAGGTCACTAAATGAACCGTTGTAAGTTTAGGACTATCTGTAGTTAGGAGACAACTCTGAACACGCTAACAAGAAGAAAATTTGATTTTTTTGGCAACCTTGTCAACATCAACATGGGTGTTTTGCAGCCAAAAGGCTACTATTGAAACGTATTAGCTCCTCTTTTGTTTGATCCAAACATCACTGTTTACTTTATAGTGATATCAAAAGGTTCTCCAAATCTTGTAGATAGTAAACAAAAAAGAATAAAATACTTTTGATAACAGCTTCCTACAGATGAAACTTGAAAAATTAGAATATCATGCAAAAGTTCATTTATTTCAGTAATGCAACTTAAAAGTGGAAACTAATATATGAGATAGACTCATTACATGCAAAGCAAGACAGTTCAAGCTGTGATGTGTCGTAATTGAGATGATTATGGCTTACAGCTCATGAAAACCCCAAATCCACAATCTCAGAAAATTAGAATATTGTGAAAAGGTTCAATATTCTAGGCTGAAATTAAATTAATTAAGCCATAACACCTGCAAAGGGTTCCTGAGCCTTTAAATGGTCTCTCAGTCTGGTTCAGAATGAATCACAATCATGGGAAAGACTGCTGACCTGACAGTTGTGCAGAAAACCATCACTGACACCCTCCATAAGGAGGGAAAGCCTCAAAAGGTAATTGCAAACAAAGTTGTATATTCCCAAAGTGCTGTATCAAAACACATTAATAGAAAGTTATGTGGAAGGGAAAAGTGTGGAAGAAAAAGGTGCACAAGCAGCAGGGATGACCACAGCCTGGAGAGGATTGTCAGGAAAAGGCTATTCAAAAGTGTTGGGGACTTTCACAAGGAGTGGACTGAGGCTGGAGTCAGTGCATCAAGAGCCACCACACACAGACGGATCCTGGACATGGGCTTCAAATGTTGTATTCCTCTTGTCAAGCCACTCCTGAACAACAAACAACATCAGAAGCTAAAGAAAAACTGAACTGGTCTGTTGCTCAGTGGTCCAAAGTCCTATTTTCTGATGAGAGTAACTTTTGCATCTCATTTGGAAACCAAGGACCCAGAGTCTGGAGGAAGAATGGAGAGGCACACACTGCAAGATGCTCAAAGTCCAGTGTGAAGTTTCCACAGTCTGTGTTGATTTGTTGTGAGCCATGTCATCTGCTGGAGTTGGTCCACTGTGCTTCATTAAGTCCAGGGTCAATGCAGCTGTCTACCAGGAGATTTTGGAGCACTTCATGCTTCCTTCTGCAGATGAGCTTTATGGGGATGCTGACTTTGTTTTCCAGCAGGACTTGGCACCTGCCCACACTGCCAAAAGCACCAAATCCTGGTTCAATGACCATTGTATTATTGTGCTTGATTGGCCAGCAAACTTGCCTGACCTGTACCCCATAGAGAATTTATGGGGCATTGCCAAGAGAAAGATGAGAGACATGAGACCGAACAATGCAGAAGAGCTGAAGGCCGCTATTGAAGCATCCTGGTCTTCCACAACACCTCAGCAGTGCCACAGACTGACAGCTTCCATGCAAAAGGGGCCCAAACCAAGTACTGAGTACATATGCGTGCTTATACTTTTCAGAGGTCCGATATTGTTCTATGTACAATCCTTGTTTTATTAATTGCATGCAATATTCTAATTTTATGAGCTTGTGGATTTGGGGTTTTCATGAGCTGTAAGCCATAATCATCTCAATTATGACACATCACAGCTTGAACTACCTTGCTTTGCCTGTAATGAGTCTATCTCATATATTAGTTTCATCTTTTAAGTTGCTTTACTGAAATAAACAAACTTTTGCACGATATTCTAATTTTTCGAGTTTCACCTGTATAGTATCAAACAGGAAAGCAGAATTAAAGAAAACATAATGAAGAAGGTGTGGGGAGAGAGCACTTTTGTCTCAAAAATTAGAGAAGTTATAAAAAGGTGGCACATACTGGAGAAAAGAAGAGAACAGGCAAAGTTTAGACTGTGTCCTGCCCGAGAAAAAGAAGTGGAAGTGGTTAGTCTGGAAGAGGCAGCCGAAGAGAAGAGAAGCAAAAGTTCATCTTTTTAGGGAGAAAGTAAGCCAGAGGTAAAACAGAAGAATCAAAAGGCTTCTTTCTGCATCACTTTGCCCAGGGGAAATCCCACTCACCACATCTAACAAGGGCCAGAGGCAGCTTCCTGAGTATAAAAATATTCAGGACTGTTGATTGGCAGCTGAGCTGGTGGAGAGAAATGAAGCAAAGCAAGATCCTTCCCCCTCCAGTGAGAAAATGCCCAACTAGACTGGTTGGGGAAAGATGAAGACTAAAAAAAAATCCAAAAAGAGAAGAAACTGGACCAAGTGGGGGAAGATCCAATGCAGGAGATGGGATCAGAGGAAGAAGAGAAAGAGAGAAACTGCTGATATACCTGAGTTTTTTGGCAGAGCTAGCTGTTCTCTTGGGGATCATGCAAGGAAGGGATCAGAGTTTACTTATTTTAAAATATACTATGTTATAGAAATGCAGGTTACCTATTCAGCCTGTTGAATACCAACTATTTGTTCTGAGCAAGCTTTTCTGCAGGACTCCCTTTGAGTTCAGTGTCTTGTTATCCTTGAACCTATCTTATATTTCTGAATGTGTATGTTGTTTCTGTGATGCAAAATGTGATGCAATTAATATGTTCTTGTCTATTTATGCCCAGAGTGATGGATATTTTGCATAGTGGATGGCCCTGGAGAGAGGAGAGGTACCACACACCTGGTTGGAAACTTGACATCAAGTTTCTTTAAAGTGAACTGGAAGTAATCTAGTTGGGAGATCTTTGAAAGAATCAGGTCAACTAAATCCAGAAGTGTTTCTATGTTAAATCAAGAGATGCATTAGCTTTGCTACTGTCATTTCCACTTATGGCTTTTTCCCTTTCCATTCTTAATTCAAAGATGCTTTCATTCCCACCAATGTATTGAACTGTGGTTAAAAAAAAAAAAGGTTAAAACAGTGTTTTTCATAACACTCTTGGAGTGAGAAGTGAGAAAATGTGAAAAATAAATGAAGATAAATAAAAAAGCTCACCCTGCAATAACATCCTCTTCAAACCGATTATTTTGTGAGAAGAACACTAAGAGGAAGAGAAATGTCAGCTTAAACTAGAGCCATTCACAGCTTGACAATGATGTGGTGTAGCATCAAGCAGAGAATATTAGAGAAGGGGCCTCTTAATGCTGCATATAAGTCCAAACCTGCTTGTTGGACTAAGACAGCTCTCATTCCTAAAGACCATTTTTACATGTCGTAACGAACCTCAACTTGGCAAATGACTATCCAAAGGAGAATTCCAACTTAAGGATGTGCGGGGGAAAGTCCCCCTCCCCTTTATGTAATCTTTCAAGATTGGTTTCTGGGCAAGAGAAATGGGAAGAAGAAAATGTTGAAGAGAAACTGCTGATCCTGCCTTTAGTAGAGCAACATTTTAATTGGTGGATTTAATATCTGTGATCCTTACTTAGGATAGTCTATACTTATCTGTGTCACTTCAAATATAATCTGTTCCTCTACCCTTAACATATTTTATCTACTCCCCAGATGGCATTTCCCCCCAATTTTCTCTTTTTCCTTCTCTCTCATGTCATCTGTCCAAACTAAATTAATAACTTTGGGAATTTTTTAAAATAAATATTCAGAATGCATTTGGGGGGTGGGGGAGAGTGAGGAGCAGGTATATTTTAGTTGGTTTGATTAAGTTTTACTTATTTTATTTTTCAAATTTTTGATATGTTTTAAATTTTCTTCCTGCCTTTGAACATTTTTCTTCAGAATATAAAATGTTCAGAACTTTCAGTCACTTGGATTACCTGCTGGGGAAGTGCATAAATTGATGGGCTCAGGATTTGCTTCCTAATCCTAATTTTCAGTTTATTAATGCAACAGGGAGAACCAGCTGTTATTCAACCCTAGGGAATGTAAGAAGAAGCAAGGCATTTTTTGAGATAAGGAGGTGATCACAATTGTAGATAAAGTTATATAAGTTCAAATTAAATATTGACACTTCAGTTATTTTTACCAAGGCTCACCACTCATCCTCACCATCCATTGGAAGGTTTATGGGGAAGACAAAATTACGATCAAACATCGTTTGCCAATGTTTGTACATAAAAATCAATGTATTTGACCTACTACAAACACTTCCAAATTTCAGTCCACACTGCAAATCTTTAGCCTGCATTTAAAGAGAGAAAACATGTTGCTTTGATATTGTATAAATTTCAAAACATCTGCCTTTAATTAGCACTAAGAGCCAGCTCCTCTCAGTTCCTAAAGTGTCCCATTTTATGAGGTTGGATAAAGAAATAGTTTCCTTCCTTTATTAGGGGTATATTTGGGAAGATTGTAGAGCTAGAGTAGAATTTCAGAAAAAAGTAGAAAGAAAGCCTTTATTTCATATAGACATAGAAATCTTATTTTATATAAAAATGTCTTCATATACAAATCTAATTTTCTTTGCAGCATATGTCTGCTGTTTATATTAGTAGGAATGTAAGATATCAAACAACAGAAAGAAGAAGGTTTTTTTTAAAAAAAAACAATTTTATTAGTTTTTAAAGACAAACAAAGCAAACAAAACATAAAAACATCCAGCTTTCTTTCAAAGAAGAGTTTTTAACAGACCAATAGTATTTTAAATTTGTTAGAAGGCTATGTTTATTTATGATATTTAAATATCACTTGGTACATGATTCAGCTAAAGCACT
Organism: Pseudonaja textilis; assembly: GCF_900518735.1. The sequence continues at coordinate 9,785,641 of NW_020769315.1, forward strand.
TTAAAATTCAGTTAATTGGAAGAGATTTAAACAAGTTGTGTACATGGCAAGTGGGATTAAAGAACACTACAGTTTCAAAATGCTACACATGGAAGATAATAGCTTTAGGAGCTTTATACATTTTTAAAAAATCTTATTTTCTTATATGCTTTACATCCCAGGGTACTGAAACAGCTGGCATATGTGATCTTGGAACAACTGGATAAAATCTTTCAGAGCTCCTGAAGCATGGGAGAAGTGCTAGAGAATGGAAAAGAGCTAATGTCTTCCAATCTTCAAAAAAGTGGGTGGAAGAAGTGGATCCTGGAAATTATAGGCCAATCAACTTGACATCAATACCTGGAAAATCCTGGAAAAAATAATCAAGCAGCAGATTTGTGAGCATCTAGAAATGAACAAGGTGGTTTCTTGAAACCAGCACGAGTCTGTTAAAAGTAAATCATGGCAAAGAAACCTCATTGCCTTTTCTTTTTTGGAGAGGGGGTAGGGTGGGGATAAAGTGACTAAATTAGTGGATCAAGGAAATACTGTGGATTTACTATACTTAAACTTCAGGCATTTGATAAAGTAGACCATAGCCTATTTCTTGGTAAAATAGAACAAGACTACAACAATAGCACCACCATCATATGGATACACAGTTGGCTGATCAACCATACTCAGAATGTGATCAACAATGGAATTACATCTACATGGAAGGAAGCATCCAATGGTATAACTCAAGGTTCTAGATTGGGCCCGGTGCTCTTCAACATCTTCATAAATGATCTAGATGAGAGGATTGAAGGAGCACTCATCAAATTTACAGATGACACCAATCTGGGGAAAATTGTACAAGGAACAGCTAAGGGAACGAGATATGTTTGACATAATGAAGAGAAGGCTTAGGGGTGGCATGAGAACCATTTTCCAATACTTGAAGGGTTGTCACAGGGAAGATAGACCAATTTATTCTCCCAAGGCACTTGAACACAGGACAAGAAGCAATGTATAAGCTTGTTAGAGGGAGACCCAATCCTGGAACTAAGGAGAAATTCCTTAACAGTGAAAACAATTAGCCACTGGAACTGTTTGCCTCTCAGAGTTATGGGTGCTCCATTGCTGGAGGTTTTTAAGAAAAGACTGGTCAACCATCTGTCTGGGATGGAATAAGGTTTCCTACCTTGGGAAGTGAGTTGGACTAGAAGACCTCCAAGGTCCCTTCCAGTCATATGATTCGATTTCTGTTTCTACTTGGGATAGGTGCCTTAAATTTATACAAAAGACTAGCATGCTTAAAATATTGGGAATTTTTTTTAAAAAATGATCACATGAAAAATCACTTGCCAAGTTTATGAAGAAAGTAATATAGGGTGTATAATTTGTGGCCCTTACCTTGACCTTGGGGCTTCTTTAAAAAAATGCCAACTTTCCCAGTGGTTAAAGGCTGAACGTGATTGAAGTCCCAGATGAAAAAATTTGAGGCATCCATGGTGAGAAATGAGAGATTTGGATATGAGGCTTGGCACAGTTTCAACTGAATTGAGAAATAGTAATGAATGAGCAGTAATGATAGAAAACTTGGAAGAGTTATTCTGTTATAGATGTGAAAAATTCAGGCTGAAATCCAGTATCCTCAACTAGAAATAAGCTTTATATAATTTAATGAAGTCTACTTCTGAGCAGATCATGCTGTCAGGGTGGGAGAGAAGACTCACTAACAGCATTTTAAAGCAATGGAACATGATATCTGTCAATTTTGGTGCTTCCTGCACACAAGAAATGAAAGGCGGGATTTTTCTATGTTAAAAAGGGAAATGTAAATTATTTAAGCAATGTTACATTTTTTATAAGGAAAAAAAAATCACTTCAAGGTTGATTAAATAATGAACTAAACATGGAATAAATTGAATTAAAAATACACCTATGATTTCTAGGAGGTATTTGATTTCTCTTGAGTTTAAAAAAAATGACCAGTTAAACAAAATGCAAGAAGTCCCAGGGAAGTATAAACATGTGTTATTGTGGATAAGAGACTGACAAAAGATCCAGTAAGATGCTTCCTATATGAGCCTATAGAGATAAAATGAGTATTATTGTTCTGACAAATAGTCTATATGTAAAATATACTTTTCTGTTGCTATCTAGAGTAATGCTGATTTTATTTTTAGTAACTACATATTAAATCTGTTATATATTTCAGGACCTGAATTGCAAGTTCAAGAGCTTACTATATATGCATAGCTTATCAGATTTAATAGTCACTGAGTTCAGTTCGTTTCTCAGTGCAAAATTTAAGACTGGTGGAAAACCTGCTATTGCATAAGATCAGGCTACTTGCTTGACAATATTTCTCCTATTGTTTATGCCCACCTTACCAGATCTAGTAGAGGGGGCATGGTCCAGGTCCTTTGTTAATAATAAATGTCAACTTGTAGAACCACATCCTGGTTAGCCTCCACAAGGTATTGAAGACCTGACTGTTTCTCAGGCATTAGGGTCAGTGGTACATGAACTCTGCTTGCTGTTAATAGTGAGTAGGGTTTAAAGATAATTCTTGGATGCTATAGAGTTACATTTGATATGTTTGTTTCTTTTAATCTTGTAAACTGTTCAGAGTTACTTGTGTGAAATGAACAGCTTTATAAATTATATGAATGGATGTCTATGGGGATTCTCAGTCATCCAGGTCATGGTTGTCTCAAAAGTACTTTTTCAAGAGGCAACTGGACTTTCTGTTCTTTCTTTGAAGACATTTCATTTCTCGTCTATCTTCAATCTACAACACAATCCTTTCAACAGTTCCAAGAAGGCTCCACATTGCTTTCCACTACTTGGGTAACCCTGACAACACAGATAAACCTCCAGGTGGCCTCAACAACTCTCTAAAAGAATGCAAATGACAAGCTGTTTGCAATGAATATACATCCTTCCATTCTCCATCATCCAGTCAGAGCTGAAGAAACTTCTTACATGAGAAACAAAACATCTTCAAAGAAAACCAGAAAAAAGCACCTTTGGGACATGGGATATGGGATGGGGTGGGATGGATGCATAAATAAACAAGACTGTAGAAAACTACCTCAGAAGTAAAATAGACAGTTTTTGATAGCAAAATCCTCATCTTTCCTGTGCAAGAACACTGTCCAAAGGTATATTGTATATGCTTTTCACAGCATCAAAATAAAATACTGACAGTATATTTCATCATTTAATGGAGGAAATTGAAATGCAAAATCTGAAATAGTTTCAGAAGGTAGATATTAATTTTCAATCAAATAAAAAAGAACGTAGAGGGCAGAAAAAGGAAACTGAACAAATCCAGAAGCCCAACTTCTCCAGAGGTGGGATTCTACATGTTTGCACCCATTCACTAGAACCGGTTGTTAACATTCTAAGCAGTTCGGAGAACCTGTTAGAAGAAATTACTGGCCTAATTCTGTAAGGAAGGCAGGAAGGAAACATTCTGGTGCTGCTTACAGAAACTGCCTCTCTGTTAACCCTTATTAAATTCTTGGCAGGACTGGACTTACTGTCTCAGGAACATCTCTGGAGTTTTTTCCCCCTCCTTTGCTGGTACTTTCCTTGTGTGGAGTGTCCATTCCAAGTTACAATAGCACTGAAAAAGTGACTTATGACCATTTTTCACACTTACAACTGTTGCAGCATCTCCACGGTCATGAGAGGTCAGACGAGGAGATGCGTGCTTCGATGTTAGTGATGTTGAGTTGGCCACAACCAACCAGTCACATGACCACCAAGCCATGTCCACCCACCAACTAAGCTACGCCCACAGAACCGGTTGTTAAAAAATTTGAATCCCACCCCTGAGCTTCTCCTTTCTCATCAAAGAGAAAGCACATATTGTCAAATGAAATGAAACTCATAGAAGAAAAAATATTATTACTATATTTTTATCTCATATACGTGAGACAACTGAGGTCAAAGAGGAGAACATATCTAATACATCTGTCTCCTAATTTTTCTACAAGTATTATATGTGGTGGATTGAGCTGACTAGCAGTCATCCAGCCAGTTTTTCATACCTCAAGGAGGCCTAGGTTCACCAGCTCCTACTTTCTAAGCCAGCAACTTAGCCACTACACCAAATGAAACTCATCAAACTTTGAGAAACAACAACTGCAAATATATAATAGACATAAAACTGAATCAATAAAACAGGTGACAGCCACACAAAAATAAATAGGTTGGGAAAAATAAAAAGCAGGATTCTCCACAGAAGATGAAAAATGTAAGTGATAAAAACCTACAATGATAATGTCCTTTCTCCTCAAACGCATGGCATTAAAAGTTCAAGAATTCAAAACTTATTGAGGAAAGTTGATATATAACAATGGGTCTAAAATATAAATTCAGACAAGTCTGAAGAACTGCTGCTAGTTTATATACTAAGGCACCAAAACAGGAAAACTGTACAAAGTTAAATAATAATAAAATCAGGGGGAAAGGATGGAATGGCTCAGAAATGACTCATTTTGGATTTGCATTTTCATCAATACAAAGACTCTGCTTCTATACATTTTCATTCTCTCATAGATTTATTTAGAGACACAAAGGCAGAAAGAGAGATACAATGGCAACATAATTCAGGGCACACTTATTCAAATAAAAGATACTTATGTTACATAATATTGAGTGGAGAGAATAGTGTTCAATTACTCTGGAGTTCAGAATCAAGCAGATGTAATTATTTTGAATTGGGGAAAAAAGAGAAAGCTCAAGCTTGACAACTCAAGCCATAAATAACCCTGATAACCCTGCTAAGAAATGTATATTACTTGTAGCTATTCTTCTTGAGAAAAGAAATATTCAAATTTACTTTCATCAAGATTCTCTAGACATTTTTTTTAAAGTCTGGGGTGCTTGAAGAGTTGAAGGAGTGGAATTGTTGCCCATGTTGCTCTTTTTTCTCCATGTTTACTAAAAAAAAATATTGCAATATGCAGTTACATTGAAATGTATGACTTGTTGGCAAGTATGAAAAAGCTGTCAAAATCAACTTGTTAACAAGATCTTAGTGCTTAGTAAATTAGTAGAGTCAATAAAGCTGGTATGTTGGTTTTTAACAAGAGGTTTTATATCTATATTTTGGTTTGGTCTGTAAGCATTTTCAGCTTTAATTTCAGCAATCCAGTTATATCAACAGGGGTTTTGAATTATTTATTGAATAAATGCAGATACAAGTAGCGTTATTAATTTAAAGAAGAGTGACAATGTCCCTGTATATTATCTTTCTTATGAAATGGAATGGATAATCTTTGGGTAGCCAGTCAATGGAGAGACTGGTCAAACAGGGTGGGACTGGCTAGCGTTTTTTTTTTTAAGTGACAAGGATTTTCTTTTATGAAAAAAAGGTATTAAACCTAGTTTAGGGACTAACATTTTCAGTAATCATGTTACTAAAATTCAGCAATGTAGTCAGAGTGAACTTTGGAAGCTGCAGAAATGGGGGCTTGAACTGCCTCTGGTGCTAGACATGTTTGGATGTCATATGCCATTTCAGTCCTTCAGCAGATGTGTGAGCAATTCTCAATATTGATCATCTTTTTTGAGTAAAAGCTCCCACATCCAATCCAATATAAAATGACAGCAACTCAAATTTTCCATGTGTTATCCCTTTTGCCTAATGGATAATTAATTTATCCATTAGGATAATTTATCCTAATGGATAAATAATGTGGATAATTAAGTAGGTCAATTGTGAGAAATGAAAACCACTAATCAAAATAGACAGCTCACTAAAATGAGATTCAAAATGACTAGCTTATCTCAGCTGCAACCATGTTCTTCTTCCTTCAGAGAAAACCTGCTTTAGCATTAAATCCAGAAGAATAATGAGCTCTAAACAAGCATGGCCACCCCAGATATAATACAAAGAGAAGACTCCATCAAATCTCTTCAAATCATTTTTTTCAAGCTTTTCATGTTACTCAGAATTACACCCTGTCAACTTCTGAGGCTAAGCAGGTCAGGCAACAGCCAATTCTGTAAATCAGATGTAATTCTAGGGTAGTTCAGTCCTCAGTACAGACTCCATGAATCTATTTAGCTTAACCAGCACACTGCCCATAGTGATTTATAAAGTAGAGTTAAAATCTAGTCTGAAGCAAATTAAGCAATTTACAGGGGGAACATCATGTTCTACAAGAGAGATCACCAGAGACAGTTGATGTTGGGTTTACAAGTACTGTGTTTTAAATGTATGTAAGTTGTGGAATATAATTTCACTTGTAACATGACCTCCAATTTTGCTAATTTGGTCTTTCAATTCTTCAATTATGTCTAAATATGTTTCTATTTCATTATATTGCATGAGAGCAAAATTGAGCTATGTCAAAACATAGCTCATCATATTGATTACCAGAGATAAGAGCCTAGTCGTTTTCAAACCTGTGATTATGTCAGCTTGTTATTGGCATTACTTCTTCACAAGCATTTAGTATATACAATTTCTTACAAAAAGAAAATGCTGCTATTCAAATGATTCGATCTATTTGGAATTTCACTTGATTTCGTTTATCTAGATATGAGATAAAGCATTTATTTAAGATAACTGTAGTGGGGCAATATATTCAAACACGAGAAATGCTGACTTATTTATAGTTAGAATACTTCAGGGTCAATATAATTTTACTACTTGTTTTAATTTCAAACCACAGATAAAAGTGCAGCAACCTGAGTTCAAATGTCAAGTTTCTGTGTTTACTACTTCAGTTCATCTGGTGTAAAAAAATAAGGTGAGGGGAAGCCTTCAGGACATGCAAGTTTATTCAACAACATAACAGGGTTGTTTTCATCATATTCTTTTTGAAAGTAGATTTCAAATTCAGAAGTCACTGGCTATTAAGCCCAGCAAATGGAAATATTTATATTCTCCCATCCACTCATCCACTGTTTAAATGTTCAGTTCAGTGCATCCATTCTCTGTGAACTAATGCATAATATTTGGCTTAAATTATTAAACTTTATAGCTACTCTTAGAGAAGACAAGCAAGCCCTAACTTCTAGAGACAAAAGAGCAGTCTGAAGAAAAATCCACAGAAAGCAGAGCTGATAACTACAGCAGAATGATGAGAGATGGCAAGTAGACCAACATGTTGTAATTTCTCTACATACAAAGAGTAAACTTGAGATTACCCACAAGTGTTCTAGAGAGCTGGTCCTCATAAGGAGACTACAAGATCAGGTCTCCAAAGGATTTGTAGCTCCGAGAGGTGAGGGATTAGCCATTTTACTAGGAGCACAGTGGCTCAAGTGGCTGGAATGCTGGGTAGCAAGCCCACATTTGAGACCCAAGAGTTGCCATTGGGCAAGGTTGAGCTCTTATCCTCCGCTCCAGCTCCTGCCAGGGACATGAAAGGAACCCTCAACTGGACGTTCCCAGGGCAATGATGAATGTCACCAGCTAATCCTTTCAACCATGAAGTGCTTCTGACATGAATGCAAAAAGCCATCTTACTCAAACCATAGCTATTGTCTTCAAATGCGTGGACACTGAGTTTTCATACTTCCTTTTTTAATCACTTTCAGAAAATGTAACTGTTTTTTAGCTTTTATGAACCTTTGGATCAAAAAGTCTGAAAACTCTGGTGAGTTTTAGCTCCAAGTTTAAAAATGTACTTATGCATGTACTTGTACTTGTACTTGTACCTGTACTTGTACCTATTCATTCATTCATATATATATATATGGATCTTTGGTTGTTCGGGTTTTCTCCCGCGTAAGATTCAAAGTATCTAGGCAACGTTTCGATGAAGTCTCATTCATCATCATCAGGCCTCTGTCTTTGGCTCTTACTTCTTGGAGTGATGTGAGATTGCAGCTGCTTCTTCCTTCCAACTGCCAGTGGGGGTGGGACTTGATTGGGTGGGGGCTTGGCTGTGTTCTGATTGGGTGGGGGTGTCTTCTCATTGGTAGGGGGTTTGGCTGTGTTTTGATTGGTTGGGGGGTTGGCCGTGTTCTGATTGGCTGGATTTCCTGCTGCCCGGCTTCGAGTTCGTGGTCGCGCTGCATCTCCATAGTGGGTGTCGGCCTGCTTCATGTATGGCTCGGAGGGGTTTGAAGTGGGCAGTGATGCAGCTGCAGTGTAGCTTCTGGTCCATGGTCGTGTCTCATCTTCTGAGTGGGTGTGAGTCTGTTTTCTACATGGAAGTGTGGTGGTGGCATCTTGTGTGGCTCTCATGGGTGTGGGTCTGGTGTCATTCTTCATGTTAGGTACTCGTCTGTTCATGAGGGCGGGTTTCCAAATGGTTGGAAGGTGGGAGGTGTCATCTCGTTTGTTCATGCTGTGTGGGCATTTTTCTATTTCTATGGCTTCTCTGATTATTCTGCTGTTGAAGTGTTCGGTTTTGGCGATAGTTCTGGTATTTTTAAAGTCAATTTCATGTCCTGTGGCTTTGAGGTGTTGGACCAGGGAAGAGGTCGTTTCTTCTTTTTTGATTGAGTTCTTATGTTCTTCAATGCGTGCATTTATTCTTCTGTTAGTTTGTCCAATGTATGTGGTAGGGCAGGCAGTGCAGGGGATTTTGTATACTCCTTGGTTTTCTAATTCGATTTTGTCTTTGGGGTTTCTTAGGATGGTGGATATTTTTCTGTTTGTGCAGAATGCTGTTTTAATGTTGTGTTTTTGGAGGATCTTGCTGATTTTGTCTGTAGTGCCTTTTATATATGGGAGGAGGGCTTTGCCGTTTTCTTGTTCTCTGTCTTGGATTTTGGTTGGGGTTTCTTTTTGGATTAGGTGGGTAATCTTGTGTCTTTGGAATCCATTGGCTGTAAGTACGTTGGTGAGAGTGTGTAGTTCGGTTTTTTGGTGTTGTTCATCGGCTAAGCATTTTGTTCTGGAGATGAGTGTTTTGGCTACGGAATTAATCTGTGCTGGGTGGTGGTGTGAGAGTGCATGTAGATAGCGGTTTGTATGTGTTTTCTTCTGGTAGATGGTGTGTCCTAGGGAGCCATTGGATCTTTTGTATACCAAGACATCTAGGAAGGGAAGTTGATTGTTGGCTTCTGTTTCCATGGTGAATTGTATTTTGGGGTGTAGGCTGTTGAATATATATATATATATATATATATATATATATATATATATATGTGGCATCCAAAGATCCACATACAAATACCCGCGAGAACCTCAGAAAACAAATATATATATATATATATACACACACACACACACACATATACATATACATATACATATACATATATATATGGCATTCAGCTTTGTTCGGGTATTTTCCACGTCATTATAGTTGTGCTTTTAAAGTTGTAGCAATGTTTTGGCAGAATCCCATCTGCCATCATCAGGCTTCTTTATTGTGTTTGTCTGTGAGTCAGACCTTCACAGCTGTTTCAGTTTTAAATTTGGGGCTAGCCTACTGCTGTGCCAGAATGGTTTTTTCTTCATCCTGATTGGTTGGAAGTCTTGGTCTATGTTTATTGGTCTTGGAGTTTGCTGTGTTCTGCTTGATTGGTGTTTCTAATATCTTCTGTCTGTTTTGTGGCTTTTTTTGTGTTTTTTGATTGGCTGGCAACATTGTGTTTCCTGTATTGGAGGCTTTTAGTGCAGCTTGGCTCCCAGTAAATGGACGGCTATCATTTATTAGGAAGCTAGGTTTCATCTGGGTGCCTGGTTGGGGTGTGTTTGAGCTGGAGGTATCAGGGGGGATCTGTTTGTGCCCAGGTGTTTGGCTGGCTTGTGGTGTGGAGATGTTTTTGTTTGTGAGTGCAGGCTTCCAAATAATTGACAGTCTGGTGGAGTCATCTCTTCTATTCATGCTTTCAGGTCTTTTTTCAATCTCTATGGCTTCTCTGATAATTCTGTGGCTGGGGTTTTCTATAGTGGCTAGGGTTTTGGTGCCATTGAAGTCGATGCTATGACTTGTTGCTTTCATGTGTTGGACTAGTGAGGAAGTGTGTTCCAGCTTTTTTACTGCATTTTTGTATTAAGAAGTCCATTACAGAGATCTGTATAATCCTTTTTATCAACCTGACATTTGTCAGGGGACTGATTGAAAAAACAGGATTTGACATACAAATGTAGAAGGTAGTGTTGCCTAGGACTTTCTCTTCAACTTAACAATTGAATATTTGTGTGTATTGAAGACCTACCAGTGGCTATCATCACTTTGAAAATCCCAAAATGTCATTTTCTGTTTTTGAAAGATATTACTTTTTTGAATCACCTGTAGCTCTTATTTGGATATGCATCTCCTGATTACCAGTTCTGAGGCTGCTTGTCAGGTCTATCATCTAAACTAGCTTTTGATTGCTCCCATAAATTCTTATTCTCATAAATATTATAATACATGCTTGCTGCTCACTGTCAAGGCTGAAATCATATTTTATCTGTTTAAAAGAGTAGAACAAATCTAGCATTCATTTGAGAAAAATAAATTATTTGTTCTGACTGCCAGCTGTTAGGTCTCTCCAATCCTGACTGTGGCCCAGTTAATGACTCTCATTCTCTCCTTCTGTTGCATTTCTGTGCACCCTGAAAATTGCATTATGAATGTGACGTAGTTAGATAAAGTTCACAGGTCCGAAAAAAACAAAACAAAATATGTTTTCTACAACACAGCATCTGCAGTTAAAGGCAGGTACAGATTGTTTCTTCCTTCCATTTTTCTCAACTGTGTAATACCATATTTCTTGTCATGGTACTCTCTGTAACTGCATGTCTATTCTGAGAATATAAATTTATTGGAATTGGGGGGATGTTATACGCAGTTGTGGTAAGGGTCCAAAAAGAGCAAGGGAAAGGGGGCTTTAAGAAGTGCCCCAAGGGCCAGAAGTTTGCTCTCATCTGCTGTAGGAGCTAATATTTGATATCTTCATAAATTGGAGATACTAATTCATAGTTTGAAGATACTCAATGTTTCCATTAAAATAGATGTGAGATAATGCATGGAAACAGAAAGCTTAATTTATTTTTCATTTTGTCTATCATAATTGTGCAATGTGATTGCTCCTGTGATGTGATTCTTCTGTCCCTTTCCTTTATTTGTGCCATCTTTCTCAGTATGATCTCTTTCTCCTTGAAACAATAAGTACAACTTGATGTCTATGTGTACATAAGATGTAAGGATCAGTTAGTTTTTTAGGGTGCTAGAATAAGAGGCTTTGGGATCTTTGATCTACTGCCCTAGCTATTAAGCTACAATTTTTTTCTCAGTTGTAGTGTCCATCGCTCCTCAGCCTTTTGGCTAAGATCAAGTGTAGTTGTAGAGTCTTCCCAGACAGGCTTCATATATTTAGGCAGCCAATCATCTGTATTGTCAAAAGGAATCTTTCTTCATTTAATTTTCAAACCCTTCTGTGTATTTAGATAAAGAGTGCTCAGCAGCTGTACAATTAGATTCATTCTTTCTGGGCAAGCAATCCTTCCCTCTTAGAATCATATCTTCATGGAAGAAATGAGATATTATTGCCTACATGGCACTTTAAAATTTCCTTGAATCACTAGATAATATTGGTATTCTGGTAGAAAACTGCAATGTTCTTGGAATATATACACATTTTATGTTCTCTGTGTCTCCAAATCTCTCTACCAATAGTAATTTTATTCATTTTAATTTTCTTCAAACAGCTGGAATATATGCAGCATGTCAGTCTAGCTAATGGCATGCAAATGTAAATGGACAAGAATATAGTGTTCAAGAATTTAAATTTCCTTGGATTACATAATGTAATAAGCTGTTCAGTTATCTAGAAAACAAAGGAGCATAATGATGGAATGATTCATACTTCTGTTGGTTTTTCACTCTTTTTCACTTTTAATGCCTAAGAAATACCCTACATGTGTGCTCTTACACTCTATTCATCCTGGTATTTGTAGGATATGATTAGAGACCTTAGTTTTTGTATAGCACAACACAATTATGCTTTGAGTAATGTTTGTGTACCCTGACCAAAATGTGCTTAAATTGTCAAGTACTCTTCTTATTGTTACCAAGGAATAGTGCATGTACTGCAGCACGGATATGACTGAGGGTGATAGCCTAGATTACACTTTCTCTATCTTATTAAAGAGCATCATGTGAAAACTTTGATTGACCAAAGGCATGATGGGTACCACCTTAGCTAGTGGTGTTTTCTTTCCTTTTTTTTAACCTCATGCCTTTAACTTCTTTGCTGTAATACTTTTGGCTTAATAATTTAATGCGGCTTACTTCAAAAGGAAACAGGGCGAGTGGTGGCCTGGAGCTGGAGTTCTCTCCTCACAATAAGGAGGCTGTGAGTTCAATCCTAGGAAGAGGCAGATATTTCTCTCTCTGGGCACGATGAGAATATATCTGCTGAATATAACTCTGCATTGATGACAGGAAGGGCATCTGACCAGTAAACACTCAGCCCCATTCAGTTGCCCAGACTCCACCCAACAAGGGATTATGCAATCATTAAAAGGGGAGGAGGAGGAGGAAGATGACTTCAAAAGGAAATAGTGTGATGAATACATGTGTAAACATGTATTACCCCTTGAATATTTTGGCAAAGAGCATTCTCAAGTCTTATTACCCAAATAACAGTAGCAATTCCTTGATTCATAATGTAAGCCATATAAGTGTTGTTCCCTGTGCAGGACCATAAAAATTCAGGAAAAAATTGGGAATCATCAATTCTCAAAATAAACTTTCTACTGGCAGTGATTTTGGCTCTCTATGGAAGAGCACCTCACCATTTATAATTCTGGCTAAATGTAAAATCTGCATTCCAGTGATTAAATGGAACAGAAAACAAATGTGTAATTGAAAAGTACCTAGATGCATTTAATATATTACTTTCAATGGTTAGCAAGTGAATGGATGAAATAAATTCTTTGGTCCCAAATGAGTATATTAGCTTTTATGAGTCTTTAATATTACTGCCACAATCCTCAAATTACAGATTATTTCATACTGGGGCAATGCTGTCATCAAGATATTTCAGGAGAGAAATGAAACAGCTTGACTGGAAAACAATTCCAATTATGCCAGAGTCAGTGACCAGGGTATTTACTACAGTTAATCTCTATTAGCACTTCTGTTTCCAGCTATGTAAGCACTACTGTGCTTTGATAATAACTTCATGCTCAGTTCTCATCAGCCTTATCTAACTTTTGTAAGGGAAAAGTAGGTTTCTCTTTTTTTGATAATAAAATAATCAAATTGTAGAGTTGGAAGGAATCATATGAATCACCCAACCCACTACTCTGAAATGTGCAGGAAAACCTATTAAACCATCCCTAAGAAATGGTTGCGCAATCCTTCTTAATCCCCATACCCTGGATGGACAACAGAGTCATTTGGAGTGGAATAGCTACAACAAATCATCATCATACATCACAACTTTCATAGATAGACTGATATTGTACAGAACTTACAGTCTTACAACAAAGTTTTTCCTTATATTTAAAATAAATCTAGGGAGCTGCAATTTATAATCTGTATCCCTGGTCCTAGTTTCATAGCCATGGAAAATAAAATTTATTTCCTTCCTTCCTTCCTTCCTTCCTTCCTTCCTTCCTTCCTTCCTTCCTTC
>NW_020769315.1:9799962-9815973 GCF_900518735.1 Pseudonaja textilis
ATAGAATAGAATAGAATAGAATAGAATAGAATAGAATAGAATAGAATAGAATACCTTTATTGTCATTGCATTCTACAAATACAATGAAATTTGAAAGCTACTCCAGCACAATGCACCAAACACCACATCACAATCACACTACAGAATATTTAAAAATTAAAATAATTAAAATAATAATAATAATTAAAAACCTAGTCTAAAACCTATAGTAAGTTAGCTTTAAAGTGCCACTATATACATAGGGCTAAATCACATATGCATTGTTTGATTCACGACAATTATTGCCTTGGAAAAGAAACTGTTTCTCAGTCTATTCATCCTCATTTTAAGATACCTATAGAGTCTCCCTGATGGTAACAGTTCGAAATATGAATGACCAGGATGAGAATGGTCTGTGGAGATTTTTAGTGCTCTAGAGAGGAGTCAGATCATTGCAATCTCTTTCAAAGAAGAAAGAGAGCAACCGATGATTTTTTGAGCTGTGTTTATAACTCTCTGGAGCATCTTCTTATCCACTACAGAGCATCCAGCATACCACGCCATTACACAGTATGCCAAAATGCTCTCGATGGTAGAACGGTAAAAAGTAACCAGCAACTTCTCACCCAGACCACTCTTTTTCAGCAGCTCAGAAAGTGCAGGAGCTGTTGGGCCTTCTTTGCAGTGGCTATAGTATGGACCGACCAAGTAAGGTTGTCAGAAATATGAGTTCCTAGAAATTTAAAATTATGAACTCTTTCCACACAATCTCCATTGATATATAGTGGAAGAGGCTCTGCTTTGCATCTTTTATCTTTTAGTTTTGAGTTTTTCCACTTTAACTAAAACCCCAGAGCTCAGTTTGCACTTGTTTTCTTTTGAAAAGAAGGAGAACATTCCTGCTTCTATCAACATTTCCTCTAATTTCTCCCTCAAATAATATTGCTGGCTTGATCCTTTCATCCAGGGATGGGATTCTACAGAGAACATACATAGACCCAGTTCTATGCCTGCTGCTTTTTTGGCCCGCCTGCACAGGCTCTTATCTGACCATTATTTCCTGCTTTTTCTACCGCAGCTGCTTTGCGCAACACAACTGCAGTTGAAAAAGCAGGAAAAAAGTGCTTTTTCAACTGCTGTGCACCCATGTGCAGAGCTGCTCAGCTGTCCAGGTAGCTAGCTGACAATGATATAAACGCACGTGCAAAATGTAAATCACCAAACTGGTACTTACACCGGATCCCTGCTTTCATCCTATTTTTTTTTTAATACATAAAGTATTGACACATTTTTTTCTTTAAGGTGTTGCATTTCTTTTTTTCATGGCACTGCACTCAGATGAGGTCCAAAGCACTTCTCCAAATTATTTTCAAAACATTCAAGGCCCTATGAAGCCAGAGGAATTGCTGAATAAACAAGCCAACATGATGAGGTTAGAAGACATAGAGCATGGCATTTTGCCACAGTTCCTCTCCGAACCTGGCCCAGGATTTATAGAAGCAGCATTATCCCAATTACATTTTTGAGAAATGTTTTCAATTGCTGCATAATCCAGAGTATTATCCTTCCAATGGAACAGGTTTCAAATGAATAGCTATGCCAACAGTGACTTAGAAAATAAAGACATCAGCAATACCTGGGAAGCCAGGTCTTTAAGACAGGATCAAATTTCACAGACAATTTGGTTTTTGCAGTTAAAGATGCTGAGCTTGTCAGGTGGAAAGCTGACAGCCCAGGCTTGAGACACGAGTGCAGTGCAACAGGGTAAGCTCCTATCTTTACTCCAGCTCCTGTCTACCAACATGCAAATGTGAGTAGATTAATAGGTACCACAGTGAGAATGTAACAGTGTTCCATGGGCATTGGTGTGTAGTCATGCTGGCCATATAACCATACAAGTGTCTTCACACAACACTGGCTCTCTTGACTAAGAAACAGATGAGTGCCATCCCCTAGGGTTACATACCACTGGACAGGGGAAATCTTTACTTTTCCAATCTTTTTAGTTAAGAAACTACTACCAGACAGGCAGTTCCAGTAGAAGGGATCCAACAGAATCATATCTATCCATGGTTTAAAGCAGGGCTGTCAAACCCCTGGCCCGTAGCCAGATGCGTCATGCGCTGGCCATGCCCACGCCCAGTTTAGTGAAGGTGGAAAAAGTTCCAATATGTCACATGACACCACCATGATGACATGAGTTTGACATCCCTGGTTTAAAGAGATGAATTAGAGATCTGTTGATCTCAGACTGTTGCTTGATAAAATTGGGTATCTAATGAATAGAACTACATCCATCTACAGTCTGTAGAGAATGAAAGTACTCTACAGACGTGGCTTGCATTGCAAGAACTTGGTTGGGTAAGGGTGGAGAGGTACACCTGTCTGAGAGTTGCCTTTCTAATTTCTAGTGCTACAACAAATTCAGCATGGAGTTCAGGTAGAAGTCTCAATACAGCTATCTTAGACAACTTCCACCAATCTCCCCACCCCCCCTACCCCCAATACACACTGTTAGGGATATACCCTAGCAAGAATCTGCAGGGCAGTCAGGCAGGCAGGCAAAATATGTGAGATATCGTGTTGTGTAGCTTACACTCAGTAAAAGCAGATACAGTGCCAATTAAAGTAGTTTTATTCCAGCAAGAGTTAAAGCATAGTCAAAACAGTCCATATATCATACACTTAGTTCAGTCCGTCCAGGGATTATTCATTTGCAAATTCCAATGTCGAAAATGAGAGGTCGGTACACTTACAAAATAACAGTCCGGTAATTTATCTCCTCGCAGTAGAGAGAGATATGCAACAAACTCAGAAACTCCTCTCTTCCGTTTGCAACTCCAGTAATTGCCAGCAAAGCGTCAGGGAATCGTCAGCTTCTTGTCAGCGTCTCATCAGCGTCTCTTGCTCCCTCTTATGGTGTTTTCACACCACACCCAAAATACATGCTTTGCATTTAAAGTAACACACACTTTAAACTAAGAATCATAGCTTATATATATATTATCTTACCCAAACTAGTTAGGTGACCAATGTTATACCTAACATTCTCCCCTTTTGGGTAATATAATAATATATATAGCTATTTACAATCTTAACCCATAGTCATCACAACTCTCTTTGTGTTTCACTGCACCTTGGGCTTTTGTAAACTGATCAGCAATATTTTGCTCAGTCATACAATACTCCAATCTTATTAAACCATCTTTTACAGATTGTCTTACATTCAGATATCTAAGATCTGTATGCTTAGATCTCGTTTTTACAGCAATATTTGTAGCCAACTGTATGGCTGCTTGATTGTCCTCATACACAACAATGGAATCATTAACAGTTAATCCCATATCCAACAACAACTGTTTATACAGAATTAAATCAGTACATAATAAGGATAGACATGAAAATTCTGCTTCCATTGTGGACATACTTATGTGTTGCTGCCTAATTGACCTCCAACCAATTAATGCTTTTCCTAATAGTATAGCCATTCCAGAAGTTGATTTCCTAGTGTTTATATCTGTTGCAAAATTTGCATCAGCATATGCACTTAAAATCAAATCATCTTTTGGCTCCAAATACAATGAATAGTGCATTGTCCTTTTAAGATATCTTAATATACGTTTTGCTGCTTGCCAATGTCGTTCATTGGGTTCAGCGTTGAAACGAGCCAATTGATTAATGCTATAGGCAATATCTGGCCTTGACCAATTACTAATGTATGATAGACTACCAATTAGTGACTGATAGATAGTCTTATCGAATTTTGAACTCTGGGCATCAGTCCGGCAAAATTCCTGACTCATTGGGGTTTTTGCTGGTTTCCATCTTATATGTTTTTAGTAATTGATAAATCTTATCCTCTTGAGATATCTTATAGCCACTATTGGTTTTATTTATTGTCAATCCGAGATACTGTTTTATCTCTCCTAATTGCTTTAATTTTATCCTCTTTCCTAATAATGATATTATTTCAGTAGCTTCATTACTAGTTTTTGTAATTAAAGCAATATCATCTGTAAACAACAATAATAATGACACTATTCCATTTTTCTCTCTTTTAAATAAACATGGATCAGCTAAACCTGCTTTAAACCCTATATTGTTTAACTCCTTAACAATATATTGGTTCCATTCGTAACCAGATTGTTTTAATCCATAGAGACTCTTTTTAAGCTTCCAACAGTCATTATTAGTTTTATCATCCTTAATCCCTACAGGTTTCTTTAGGTATATAGTGTGCTGCAATGGTACATGCAGATAGGCAGTTTCTACATCTAAATGATTTATGATATAGTTTTTCTTAGCTGCCCACACTAAAGCTGCTCTCAAGGTTGTTGCTTTTAGACTTGGTGCAAACACTTCATCATAATCACATGCAGTTTGATTAAATCCTTGAGCTACCAACCTAGCCTGGGTAACAGTCCCATTTGTACCTGTTTTTAATTTAAATATCCATTTACAGCCAATGGACTTTTCACCTGGAGGTAATCTTACATTCTCATAGACTCCCATCTGTTTTAATGAATTCAGTTCCTTTTTCACTGCTGTATGCCAGTTCTCCTGATCCTTTGCAGGATACAGTTTTAGTTCTTCCACAGTGGTTGGAATTTTACTAATCTGGCACACCATACTTGCCTGATACCTATCAGGTGGTCTACTCTCTCGTGTTGACCTTCTAGGTAGAACAGGACTCACAGGTGGACTCTTATCTATCACCTGTTCCTGGTTATCTATTTCCTCTTCACTTATTTCTTCTTTAATTGGTTCTATTTTCACTTCCTTTACTTTATCTTTAATTGGACTTTTACTAGTATGGTGGTTTGGGCCCTTGTAGGTTTCCATAATTACACTTTTATTCGAATCTTGTTCCAATTTGTGCCATCCTACATGTTCCAGGAATTGAGCACTAGCACTACAATGAATTTTAGTTGTGCCCTCTTCCCAGAACTGTAAGATCTATGGTTTGATTCGTAACCTACAAAATATAATCTTTTAGCCCTATGCTGTCCCTTATGTCTCAGTTGTGTGGGAATATGCACCCATGCTGGTGCTCCAAATGTGTGCATGTAGCTTAGGTCAGGTTTTCTACCATGCCACCGTGTGAATGGTAATTCACCTGTTGTTGAGTTAACAACATTATTCAATATATGATTGCCACACATTGTTGCTTCTCCCCACAAATTCTCAGGTAATCCTGAATCTGACAACATAGTACGAGCCATTGCCTGCAGTGTTTGGCCTCGCCTTTCTATAAAGGAATTATGTTGTGGCCTATATGGTGCAGACCTTTTATGTTCTACACCTGCCATCTTCAGTCTATTTTGGAATTTATTATTTATAAATTCCGTACCATTATCAGTTACAAGAGTTACTAGTTTCCTTTTAGTTTTTCTCTCTGCAAACTTCAACCAATTAAAGAAATTTTGATATGTTTCAGTTTTACTTTTCATTAAATAACAGAAACCATATCTAGAGTAATGATCCATTATACTTAATATATAACGAGCACCTCCCACACTTGGTTTTTTAGGACCTATAATATCAGCAAATACGACCTCTAGAGGCTCCTTAGTCTTAAATCCATTAATTCTATTTGCTGGTATTACCTTGCTTTTTTCTTGACTGCAAGCATTGCAGTGCAAATACTTACTGCAAGGCTTCAGTTTTATACCTTTAGACAGTTCAACCGTTTGCTTGAGCATTTTAAAATTTATATGCCCTAAACGTCTGTGTAACAAATGTATGCATTCATCATGAGGTTTAACATTATTATACACTGTGTTAGCCACCTCTAATTGATTATCATTTAACACATACAATTCACCTTTTAAAGTTGCAGTCACTTTTTTACCTTCCTTTTCTATTATGCAGTTTTCTCCCCTAAAGGTAACTACATAACCTAGTTTAATCAACACTCTAACTGAAAGCAAATTAAACTTAAGTTGTGGTACATATAACATTTTTACATTTTCTTTTATGCAAGGACAATATGCTGTACCTTCAGCTTTTGCTTTCAGTTTCCAGCCATTCGCTAATGATATCTGCTGTGAACTCGTGGACATCTTAATAAATCTTTTCTTATCTTTTGTTATGCAGTGCGCTGCTCCACTATCTACAACCCAAAAATTATTATTGTTCACAGTTTGGTTGCTATACATGGCTAACTCTAAGCATTTTTTATCCTTTTGATGCCTTTCTGCATTCTGGCTGGCATCTTGGCTTTTTGCTTTCTTGCAGAATCTGGCCAAATGTCCTTTTCTTCCACAATTAAAACATTTTCTAATTGTGTAGGCTGACGAAGATAATTCCTCTTCTTGTGGTTGTTCCCTTCTGAGTTGATCCCTTTCAAGCCTTCTCCTGGCTTCTTCAATTAATCTGCCAGTAATGTCAGTTAATGTGAGGTTGTCCTTCGGCAGCACTTCCAATGAAGTTACGTAATCATCATAACTCTGATCCAATGAAGACAAAATTATATAAACCTGATGCAGTTCAGTGAAGATAAGCTCTTTTTCATGCAGCTCCTGAAAAATTCTCTTCATAGTGTTTATATGAGTCAACATGTCTCCATTCTTTTGAAGATGTGTTCTGAACAGCTTCCGTGTAAGATTTATATGAGCTCCTACACTGTCTCGAACATAAATCTTCTTTAAATTCTCCCAGCACTTAGCAGCTGTTTCTTCTCCACGAATATGGACAAGCTGCTGGTCACTGAGTGTCAGTCCTATTATACAGAGAGCTTGGTCATTTTTCGTTTTCCATTCTTGTAACTTCTGGGCATCATTTTCATCCTCTGGATCCCAAGCATCTACCTCTGGTGGGTTTTGTGTTATATTCCACAAACCTTCTCTGCGTAGAAGTAGGCTGCATTTCATAGACCATGAAACATAGTTTGTTCCATCCAGTTTGGATATTAGAGACAAACTTGGTAAATTGACTTGTGTCATCTTTTTCTGGATATTAAACTATAATTAAACACAGCTGTCTGTTTACAGTATTGTGTAACTACACTAACTCTCACTTTATATAAGCCTGTTATATCCTGGTTAGACTGACTGTGCAGCTGGGCCCATAACCAGTGTTAGGGATACACCCTAGCAAGATCTGCAGGGCAGTCAGGCAGGCAGGCAAAATATGTGAGATATCGTGTTGTGTAGCTTACACTCAGTAAAAGCAGATACAGTGCCAATTAAAGTAGTTTTATTCCAGCAAGAGTTAAAGCATAGTCAAAACAGTCCATATATCATACACTTAGTTCAGTCCGTCCAGGGATTATTCATTTGCAAATTCCAATGTCGAAAATGAGAGGTCGGTACACTTACAAAATAACAGTCCGGTAATTTATCTCCTCGCAGTAGAGAGAGATATGCAACAAACTCAGAAACTCCTCTCTTCCGTTTGCAACTCCAGTAATTGCCAGCAAAGCGTCAGGGAATCATCAGCTTCTTGTCAGCGTCTCATCAGCGTCTCTTGCTCCCTCTTATGGTGTTTTCACACCACACCCAAAATACATGCTTTGCATTTAAAGTAACACACACTTTAAACTAAGAATCATAGCTTATATATATATTATCTTACCCAAACTAGTTAGGTGACCAATGTTATACCTACCACACACACACATTGAAACATTTTGCAGGCTACCCAGGCTATGACTTTGTTCAACTAAGATAAATTGGGCTGGTCACAGTTCCAGTTAAAAGCTATGTTTGTTGATCATTCGATCTAACAGGGTCATTTAAATTAGCAACTATTTTGGCAGAAATTGTTCTAAATAAATCTTTTTGGGGATCAGTTTCAGTTAGGCCTATTTTCCAGCAAAAGTTTTACTTTTAGTGGGTGTAAAACACATTGTCTGTGACAAAATGGGCATGAAATGACATTTTGGTGTTTTGATTTATCAGATTGCTATCATTTAACACTGAGTTGGCTAGAGAGGTGCAACAAATCTGAATGCAGAAGAGAACTTCTGTAAGAATTGAACAGGTACAAAATTCAAAAATCAATGATGTTTTTGACTGTTTTGTCTAAATTCATGCAGTTTTCTTAGCAACAATATATGGAAGGGATCTTCTTTCAGAATGTTTCCACTCTAGTCTACAACTTGGATTTTCTGGAGTACTTGCTAGGTTTGACCCACTTGATTTTTCAAGATATACCAAGTTTAGCCAGATATAGCCATCTGCAGCAAAATAGATTGCCATATCCTAATTTGGTTTTTCATGAAATCTTAGCTTATCTGAATTAAGTCTTTCCATCATAAACAAACAGACATATTTTGCTGCTACATATAGATATGAAGTATTTCCTAATGTTGAATACATCAGATTAAAAAATGGCTTTTTATATTGGTTCTGAAATGCACCAAACTGAAATATATGAAATTAAGTTTTATTATGTCTTTAAACCTACCCTAGTCTAGACGTAATACTGTGCAATAGAATATTCTGGCTGTCAAAATACTGTACATACATCAACAGAATAGCATCTATATATGCAGAAGAATGTAATAGAGCATAGGACAGTGATTAGATATATCTGTAATGATTCCTCAGATTTGCTTTTTCCCCCTCTTCACTAACAAAGTGAAGGCTTCCAGCTTCACCTATATTTTTCCTCCCCTCCCCCTTGTAATGTAATTTTATGTAATGTAGCTCATTCTACCATCTTTAGATGCTGCCCTTTTCCCTTACAAATTAGAACTGAATAAAGTGGCTAATATTCAACTCCGCAAGAAGCTTCATCTCACTCACCTTACCAAGGAATAGCAGTTCTTTCTTTTACATA
The DNA here is from genome assembly GCF_900518735.1 of Pseudonaja textilis. The sequence goes on from NW_020769315.1 coordinate 9,808,726, forward strand.
ATGAGGCTCCTGTGATTCGCCATTTGAAAGCAACACTGAGAGGGTTATAACATCATATGCAGTAAAAAGATTAAAGAATAAAATAACAGTATGAACTAATAATAAATCACTAAATGTGGCACCAAAACAACATAACTTTTTCTCAGAGGGAATAATGACCCCAATCTTCTCACAAAAAGCCCTCTCCCCCCCCTCCTTCTAAAAACATGGCAGAGTTTAGGAAATGTTGATCTCAGGGGATGTGCTGAAGTAAAGAAGAGAATTGTTACTCAGATCCTAGACTATGTATCAATTTAAAAAATGACAACCAGCACCTACAAACCAATGCTGGTTTTTATTTGATTTTATGATTTATTTTATTATAGGCAGCCCTTGAAATAGAGGTGTTATGCATGTAAACTGTCATGAACCCATAACAATTTGAGCTGCTGCATTCTGTACCAGTTGTAGCTCCTAAGGCTTACTGTAGAACAGTTTACAGTAATCCAAAACAGGGGTGACCAAGGCGACTGGAAGCAGAATACAAAAGAAATTATCCAAGTCGAAGGAAGAGAGAGATGCATTTCCAATCATGACAAATGAGAAACAGATGAATATTTCAGTCTTCATGTCTTAAGAAGTTATCAGTCATTTAATAACTTCATTTATTTAAGGAACTTCACAGAATATGTTCAAATAACTTTCAGAGACACACTTGAATAAGTGGGAAGTCCATTTATTTAGCTGGAATATTTTGTATTTTAACACTTTTTTTCTGGCCTGATTAATAAGACATCATGAATATTGCCTCCTTAGACATGTGCTGTGGTTTGGGGGTTTGAGAATATCTGAGAAACTGAATACACAAAAGCAGCTTGGAAAAGAATTTTCCCTCAAATCCTCATCAAAAAGGCCCCTTCAAAGATCTGCACAGCCATATATTTCCAATGTACATTATACATTGCATAGACTGGTCCAACTGAGTTCAATAGGCAGAGACACAGTTGTGTGTCATTATGGTGGGTATTATATATTCAAAACTTCTTCATATGAAAAAAATTATTTCATGTAATTGAAATACAGTAACCAACTGCAACCTTCCACCCAGAAAATAAGTGGGAAATTATATGCTGGCAAACCTTTCTGCCTTGATATGCTGGTTTATTACAAAGATGATGTTTTTGAAAAAAAGGAAAAGGGAAGTGCTCGTGGCTATGCCAATTATAAACTGAAATTTTACTACTGTGGTCTTTGCTCTGACAGGCAGTAAAGGGTAGAATAGCTTTAGTTTATTTGTTTGTTTGTGAGCCACAGTCATGCAGTGTTATAATGTAGTACTTCAGGCTACTTCTGCTGATCATCTGCTGCCAGCAGTTTGGCAGTTGGGTCTCACCAGCTCAAGCCTTCCATCCTTCCAAGGTGTGGGATGGATGCCTCTGCAGCATCCTGATGGCCAAAATGGGACATGGAGAGTTTTACCTTCCATGTCCTCCTGCATCACTCTTTTTAGTTTTTTAGCTGTTTTTGGCCTGGTTTTCATGTTTTTGGCCTGGTTTTCAGCCCAGTTTTCAGTCTGGTTTCAGCTGGCAGAGTGCCACAGGTGGCCATGGGGGGTGAAAATGAGGCATGTGGGAGCCGCACACAGCCGGTTTTAGCCTCCAGAGGCACCGCAGACCTTGACTTTGACACCCCTGATATACTTGGATGAATAATAAAAAATGTTACGGAACCACTCAGAATAGTTGGTTTTCGGAATGAATGTATTGTAGGTCAGTGATGGCTAACCTTTCCATCCTCGCATGCCAAAAGTGCGTGCACATTTCTGTGCATGTGCACGCATCTGCACATGCCCTCCCCCGCACATACATGGCAACTACCTGACGATCAGCTGGCGGGAGGGCGGTGTGCATGCCTGTGCAGTGGACCTGCTCTGAGGCGACGGCTTGCATGCTGGCAAAGATGGCTCTGCATGCCACTTCCGGCATGTGTGCCATAGGTTCGCTATTACAGCTATAGGTTGTAGCAAGGGTTCCTTTGTTTAATTGTCAATTATCTTGTCTTCTCCACTTCAGAAATCACAACTTTAAACTTTTAATCTCATTTACATTTTAAAACCTTGAGCCTGAAGAGAATGTTTGGCCTGAAAGAAAATTTCTGAGCAATTATATCCTGTAAATCAGTTATAGCAAAGCAATTCTCTTCTTTCCTTCAAGAACAGGCTGAGAGAAGGGTTATACTTAAGGATATCTAGGTGAATTTTTGCTGCTCATAGATAAACAGGAAAAATTTTTTTCCTCCTTGGCACTTTCCTGCTAAAGTACTCCCAAACTACTGTGTTTCTCACAAAATAAGGCCGGGCCTTTTTTTTTTTTTTTTTTTTTTTGAGCCCTGAAAAAATGGCTAGGACATCTTTTCGGGGTTGAATTAATTTCCCACCCTACCCTGCACACCAGTGCCATCTCCAACAACAGCATCTGAGTCGGTCCCACTTTTCCCCCGTCCCCATAACAACACGAAAAAAAAGAGTTTGAGGTACCTGGGAGAGTCGTGCACTGCGTTTTGGTTTAATCCCGAGCGATTGAGTGGGCGTGAAAAGAGCCGAGCGAGTGTTTCTGCTGCTGCTACCCTTGGTGCTCCAGCCTTGGGCTCTGCAAGTTTGCAAAAGTCCCAGTGCGCAGCCCGTTCCTGCATTCCAAGCACCCAGGCCGAGCTGCAGCTGTCCCTCTCTTGCCAGCGCCATCTCCAACAACAGCGGCAGCAGCGGCAGGAACCATGGAAGTTATGGAGGTGGCTCCCCCACCCGAGAAGTGGCTGAAATGTTTCCATGGTTTCTGCTGCTGCTATTGTTGTTGGAGACGGTGCTGGCAAGAGAGGGACAGCTGCAGCTCGGCCTGGGTGCTTAGAATGCAGGAATGGGCTGAGCACCGAGACTTTTGCAAACTTGCAGAGCCTGAGGCTGCAGCACCAAGCATAGCAGCAGCAGAGACGCTCGCTCAGCTCTTCTCATGCCAATCCAGCCACTCGGGATTAAACCAAAACGCAGCACGCGGCCCTCCCAGGTACCTCAAAATGTTTTTTTTCTGTTGTTATGGGGGCAGGGGGAAAGTGTGAGTGACTCAGACACTGTTGTTGGAGACGGTGCTGGCGAGAGAGGCGCCAGTACCAGTGGGAACCGTGGAAGCTACGGAGGCCTGAGAAGCGGCTGAAACACTGCCAGACATCCATGCCGATGCTGCCCACCTGCTGACCCAAGTAAGGGAGGGGTAAGGGAGCCCTCCAGGCTCAACAATGATTGGCTGTTAGGAACGGCTGATGTTGAGGCGTAGCTGCCTGTGGGGTATTTCTAATGACAAATTTTTCCCCGCCTTCCCCCCCCAATTTTGCATGTTTTAAACTAGGCCTAAATTTGGGGGGAGGGGCTTAATTTCATTTTATGCCTAGAAAACATGCTGGGTCATCCTTTTGGGAAGGGCGTATTGTTGGAGAAACACGGTAGGAGATTCAGATATAGCCAGGTTTTCTATCATACAACCATTTTTTTCCACTCAAAGCAGCAAAAGAATACTTTGTGAACAGGAACAAGTGTGTTTGTGGGTATGTGAAAACAAAGAGAGGAAGACAAATGAATGCCAGATATACTTGATTCAATTATATATTATTACCTTCCTTTTTTTGCTCAGTGTAGAATCGCTCTTATTAGATGATGCTAAACCCAGAGAGAAATGAAGAGTGAGATTCAATAATATCTCTTCAGCTTAATTTAAGCAGAGTTCAAGCCCTGCCAATTCTGGGTGATCTCAGCTGCCTTGTTAACATCCCAACAGCATGTTGCAAATAAACTCCTGATGTGGATGCTATATTCCCATCAACAATTTCAGCTTTCAAAATATTTTTTAAAATTACAGTAATACAGGGGGGAAGTTATTACTGGACGCAAGACAGTGTCTACTGGAGCTGATTTGTAAATAACAATATTATATGAATGGATTCCTACAACTAACTAGTCTGGTTATATACTGTCTTTCTTCTCTGGGATCCAGAATTCCTGGTGATTGATCTTTTTGTCCCACAACCCTGGCACCTCTGTTTTAATCAGATTATATCATGTTGAAGTTTGGATTTGTTAAGCCCAGCAGCATTGCATTAAGAGTACATTCTCTTGCTGGTGGAGTAGTAATTAAAGAACTGATTATAATGTTAGTATACTCAGTGCATTTGCAAAATTGATCAAAATATAATGGATAGTGGATATCCACAAGACTTGTTGAATATGCTCTGATGTTCAGTCTAAAATCAGAGTTAGGCAACACATAACACCGGAGTAACACTGATAGACAGGTTCAGAAATCCTGTCTATGGCACCAAAACTCTCTTTGCCTGTGGAATATTGGGGATGCAATTATCAAAAGTCAATTACACTAGCATATTTTACATTACAAGGAAGAAGCGGAGAACACGTAAGGAGGAAGAAACAATAGAAGATCTCAATCTAATCTACCTGTAAAATGCAGTATTACCCAATTCAAATTCACTACCTACCAACTGAAGTCCTTTATGACCCCACCAAAATTTCTGGTATAGGCCCCAGACAGAAAATTGTTGTGAACTTATGTGGATTAGTTTTGAAAATTCCTTTAAAATAATTAGGCTCCAAGAGCAAACAGATAGATGTTAGCTGTTGTCACTTCAGCCCTTAAATGATGTTTTCTCCAAAGGAAGGTCATAATTCAGAACCAAAAACACATTACTCAAGGAGTAGCAACTGAAAAAGGCAAGATTGAAACAAATTATCTGTGCTGGAATCAACATGTTTTTCGCATGAGGTAAAAGACAGTTACACTGGCTTTGTGAGACTTGTAAAGCCTCACATACATCTAGTGTTGAATAATGAATGGTCTTCTGAACAGTCAAATTCCATCTCTCCTCATAAAGAACAGTATGAGTTACAGTTCAATATCTGGAGGTAAAAAAGTGTTAATGATCCCCAGACCCTATCCCATCTGATGTCATTGCAAGCCTAGAAACATTAGGTGATATAAGGAGGAGCCAATGAAAACAGCATAGTTGTTACCAAATTCATTTACTTTTCTCTGATTATTGTGATTGTGCCAGTCTTGGGCCACCCCAGAAGAGAAGGAATTGCCAAGGCACAGGCAGCTTCCCTTAATCTTCCATGCAACACGGAGAACAGAAAAGTAATAATTTATACTTCTTCCCACTTTCTACTTATCCCACTTTCTACTACATTATCTGTGAAGAGATGTGCGAATCAAAGCAAACTCTGAGAAAGGACAAATATATCATATTTCCCTCTTGATAAAAAGGGGAGTCCAGCAGAAGTCAACATACCTGAAATGCATCTATTTACAGAAAGTTCAGTCCAACACTTATAAAATGTATTTTCAGGAAGAAACATATTTCTCAGTTGCATCAAGTCAAGCAAAAGAGTTAGCTAGGAGAGAACATTGATGATGCTACTGATGGGATTAAAAAAAATGACAGGTGGGTGTCTCCATCACCCTTTATTTTATTTTATTTTTTATTTTGGAGAGTTTCACTCTGAACTCCATTCTTTTAAAGGTAAAGGTAAATGTTTCCCTTGCACCATCCTCTAGGGGGATGGTGCTCATCTCTGTTACAAAGCCAGAGACAGCACTCTGATGTCTCTGTCATAATGTGGCTGGCATGACTAAACGCCAAAGGCGCATGGAACACTGTTACCTTCCCACCAAAGTGGTCCCTATTTTTTTACTTGCATTTTTACATGCTTTCGAACTGCTAGATTGGTAGAAGCTGGGACAAGTAACAAAAGCTCACTTCATTATGCAGTGCTAGGGATTCAAACTGCTGAACTGCCGACCTTTCTGATCGACAAGTTCAGCATCTTAGCTACTGAGCCACCGCATCCATTCTTTTAGGAAGCTATTAATCATCCCATGCACAGCAATCCATAAAAAGAAAAGTGCACAAGAAATGTCCTTTCCTTTCTATTTAATTTCCAAAATGATTATGACATTGCCTCTCCTCCCCCTCCTCCCTTGTCCCACCATGACTTGTCCCCAATGCAACACAACAATAAACTGTTTAACTGCTGTTGTTCTTTATGCTCTCAACATAATTTTGTTTACACTGAATTGCATCAATTATTGAACACAAGAAATCATGCTTCTTGACCAAACTAACTTGATGTCTCCATTACTGAAAGCAGGTTTTTGTTTAATATTGAAGAAAAAAAAAACTATGAAACTGTGTTAGACAGCTTCTAACAGACAACCTAGCACACTGGTTAGGCAATATCTAAATCTTACAGTCCTTGATATATGAAGCTTTTAGTACAATACCAAATGCTAAATAATCTGTGGGTGGAAGACATGTCACTAGCCGTGCTCTATAAAGCTCTCAGGAGAGAGCAACTGTTTTAATATACATATTTTAATGGCAAAATATGTTGAGGGCTAATATCTTGGAGGAATTATTGCTGAATCAGGAATCTTGTGCGCTTTCTAAGCCAAAGCTTCTAAAAAATACTTTACTCTACTGAATGCTTGAGTAGAGAAATACCATTGCAGTCAGAGAGAATGCCAGTTGAGCAAATTCTTGTACAGAATTGGTCTGCTTATCTCTTGTCATTGCTTTCACTTTGAGAAAATAAACTGAAGGAAGGAGATTTAGTGGATTTTTTTTCCTCCAGAAATGAAAATATGCCAAAGAGTGAGAGGTGACCTTGTGGTAATTTTCCTCCCATCACCATCTTTTTCCTCAAATGTTTTTTTCTTCTTAGTACTATTTTCAAACTACCCCCAAGAATTAAAAGTGGTGATTTCTCTCAAGGTTCTTCTGGTTGCCTTATATTCTCTCCTCTAACTCTTCCCTCATCTACTGCCAAACAGCCCAAATATTTTGACCTCACCCATTCTAATGATAACCTCAAACACAGAATGCAGACTTTGCAGATGCAAATAAAGTTACCAGGCTTCCTGTTTTAAGGAATGTATGGATTATCTAAGATTCCCTTTTCCTTTTCCCAAGAAGGTGACTTGGATTGTGGCAAATGAGCATTATTATGAACTACACAACTGTGACTGAGGAATGGTAGGCAATATTTAAAATGAACAGTCATGTTTTGGTTTTCTTTTAAATGATTAAGGAGGATTTTCTTAAAAATTTCCAGACATGGTTCTTCTTCTTCTTCTTCTCTTCTTCTTCTTCTTCTTCTTCTTCTCCTTCTTCTTCTTCTTCTTCTTCTTCTTCTTCTTCTTCTTCTTCTTC
>NW_020769315.1:9815983-9861742 GCF_900518735.1 Pseudonaja textilis
CTCCTCCTCCTCCTCCTCCTCCTCCTCCTCCTCCTCCTCCTCCTCCTGAATGTTCTTTGAATGAGACCAATAAAAGAGGAGACGGAAATTGAAAATGAAGATCATGTCTGAGAGAAATTTACAATAGGAAATCTAAATCAGCAGAATGTGAAAAGACATATGAATGATAACCATGTATATAGATGTTGCATACATAAACAGCATTATTTACCTGACAGCTCAACATGGCTCATTTATTGAAGTAATTGAGTCCTGCACAACTACTAATAGAGATCCTAGATTCACTATGGCTAATATACCTGAACAGCAGAATTGGACACACAAATGTTTTATTTCTGGAAATCTAAAGAGAATTCATTGAAGTCTGGACATCAGCTCTGTTTTTTTCTAAAAATGGATAATAAAGAATCATTAACTGAAAAGATGCCAGCTGTCTTGAGCTTGCATGCATAATATGTATAATTAAAGTCAAGTAATTAGACAGTACTAACAATCTTGTGTCTCTTGCTCTGCAGATTCTGTTCAGCAATTCAAATCTATATCAGACCAGGCCTGCATACCAATTGCTTTTTCCATGAGAGTCTGGACAAAGCAGAATAAGAGACAGAACTTCCCGAGGGATAAAAATGTAGTTAATATGCATACAATGATGCAAAAGTTCCTGCAGATTTGTTTGGATGAAGCCAGAATTATTTCTATTGGATTTTATAAAAGCTGAATCAGAAACAAAACAGAAAACTAACTCTATATAATTCAGAAAATTAATGTACCCACAAAATTGGAAGAATAATGAAACACCTATGGTAGAAGGTTAGAGTATAAAATTGATGGACCTTGTGGAAATAGTGAAACTGACAAATTGATCAGGCAAAAAATGATAAAGACTTGTTTAAAGGACTGGAAGCCTTAAGTGGAATTTTGTTGAAAGAAGAAAAGTCTGAACTGATGATTTATGGATTTGGGTATTAAAAGGAGTTAGGGGATGAAAAAGAAAGATGGTAATTACTCAATAGAAACCGTAACAGAAGTCATAATTCTATATTTTCTTTATCTTTTTACTTGTTTTCTTTTTTTCTACCTTTTTTCTTTTTCTTTTACTATTCTATAATTTTGTTGTAGTGAAAAATTCTACTAATGTGTAAAATTGTAATTAATATGAAACAAAGTATTATAATCTGCCCCAGAAAAAAATATTTTAAAAATAATTTTAAAAATGAACTGGAGTTCTTTTCTTTAGTAAAGTTTTTACTTTCTGGGTGGAAATGTCTGCTTGGCATCATTTTTTATGAGCTCAGTAGATAAAATACATGTATTTCAGCATGCATTTTTGCAGTCATCACCCATCCCCACCCACATGGGCACTGGAGCTTGGTCTCTGTAGAAGCTGTGTATGGATGTATGTCTGATAGCAACAACTTTGGCTGCTAATGTTGTCCAATTGACAGTTTTCCACCTGCCAATACTGTATTTCCAGTTTAAATGCCAGTTGTGAAACACAAGCCTACCCTGAATCATCTTTACTTTTGAAATCTTCCCAGCCATACTGAATGCCTCCTGAAGTATTTTATCCTTTGTCCCTGGCAGGGACACCTAAAGTGATGGCATAGATTAAATAATTTCTACCCAAAGAGAATTGGGACTGTATGCGAATGAGCTATAAATTCTGACAATTGCTTTATACATCAGAGGAAGCAGCTGAAGACAAGGGGGCTGTCAGGTGTGCTGTACAGGTAGATGAATTTCCATCTATAACAGAATTCAGTTGTAAATGCCTCTGACAAATGCCAGGAACCTCTAGATGCAAGATTAATAACCACATGTTCAAAAGTCCTATCAGTGCTTCCTTCAGCTGTGTGCATTTCGTCTTAGTTGAGCTAGGCTCATTCTTTCAGTGATATCATTTTCCATTGGTCTTTCCACCATCCAGAAGTCTTCTACTATTTTGAACTGTGTTTGGATGCACATCTAAGACTCAAGTACAATAAAATTATTCCCTCCATAATTTTTATTTAATAAAATATCAGAGAGAAAGTGGACTAATAATAATTATATCATGTGTGGAGTAAACAATGAAATGTTAGTATAAACATTTTAAAAAATACTCATTACAAATCAGTAATTAATGATAACATCAATTCAGCAGAGCTGACTACATATTCTGCACTCATACTTTAAGAGGTAGCTATAAGGGATCTGCTCAGTGTAAAATGTAGCCTTTTCCCATTCCTATTTCCTCTCTTCCTCCTCTAGCACAACACAATTTTTTTTGCTTTAAAATAATCCCATGGTTGTTTGGATGGCTCTCTCCTAAGCTTTACTCAATATTAAGGAGAGCTATTCAGATAAATCAGCTTTATAAATAATGGTTTCAACAAATCATTTTTACCAGGCTTGTTATAAAAAACTATGGTCAGAACATGTCCATTCTCATATAGCCTGTTGGATAAAGCTCTGCTTTTATTCTGATTGTTCAGGGATGATGGATTTATGCCCAAGCATTAAATAAAGACTGGTCAAGCAACATGTACTGAGAGAGAGAGAGACCTTGGCAACACCAGATAAAGTCAGAAAATCTTGACTCTAAGGTGATTCAAAGTTGTTAACAGACCCTTCTGTGAACTTATCTTTCTCTGTATGGGGTAATCCTTGTTTAAGCAGCCATAACTGGGACTGGCAACTTAGGCATTAAGTGAGACGGGCATTAAATAATTTGTGATTGTGCTAACAATCTTACCTCAGCTTTCCTTTGCTTTGCAGTACTGCAAAGATTGCAAATGCAAGGATTGGTCACACGGCAATATGACCTTTGCTAAATGAGGCTATTACTAAATGAGGTCTACCTGTACTTTAACAAATAAAGGGTGGTTTAGCATATATCAGAATATGGCAAATAGGTTTAACAAAACTTTCTCTTATTATGAAAGTTATAATAGCAAGTTTTGTCCTCTACCATATTTTCATTTTAGGAGAGAGAGAGAAAATTAATAGTGTCATTTTTCAGTCTGTTCTTGCACTATTTAGGTGTATTAATTAAGAACCATGGTGGCACAGTGGTGAGAATGGAGCATTGCAGGCTACTTCTGCTGACTGCCAATTGCCAGCAGTTTGGCAGTTCAAATCTCACCAGGTCAAGGTTGACTCAGCCTTCCATCCTTCCAAGGTGGGTAAAATGATCCAGATTATTGGGGGCAATATGCTGACTATGTAAAACTGCTTAGAGAGGGCAATAAAAGCACTGTGAAGCACTATATAAGTCTAAGTGCTATTGCTATTGCTAATTAATGACACAACTTGTATGATTAAATTCTACATAACTAAGGAATTAAAAAGGAAGGGGTGTGTTAAATCTATTGTTCCAAAGGAAAAGTGAATGAGTTTAGAACATTGCCTCTTTCCTATAAATAGATAAATAAGTAGAACATACTTACATCCAATAAAGTTTTACTCAGATAAAACTTTTTTATTGCTTTAAAAAAAACACCACTTTGACATTAGTTGATTATGATATGAGCAGGGGTAGGATTCTACCAGTTTGCACCTATTCGCTAGAACCGGTTGTTAATATTCTAAGCAGTTCAGAGAACCTGTTGTTAGAAGAAATTACTGGCCTAATCCTGTAAGAAAGGCAGGAAGGAAACATTCTGGTGTTGCTTACAGAAACTGCCTCTCTGTTAACCCTTATTACATTCTTGGCAGGACTAGACTTCCTGTCTCAGGAACATCTCTGGAGGTTTTTTCCTCTCCTTTGCTGGTACTTTGCTTGTGTGGAGTGACCATTCAAAGTTACAATGGCACTGAAAAAAGTGATTTATGACCATTTTTCACACTTACGATGGTTGCAGCATTCCCACAGTCATGAGAGGCCAGATGAGGAGATGCGTGCCTCGATGTGAGTGATATTGAGTTGGCCACCCCCAGCCAATAACATGACCAACAAGCCATGCCCACCAACTAAGCCATGCCCATAGAACCGGTTGTTAAAAAATTTGAATCCCAGCCCTGGATATGAGGCACAAAAGACTATTTGCTCTGAGAATTGTTAGGTGACAATAATAGTCTCTATCTTTCCCTCTAAATAAATTGAGCAGTTTTATTTTAGCAGGTCGCACCAGTCTGAAGGCAGCCCAAACTCAGTTTCCCAGCACTTCACTCCTGGAGAATCTAAGAATCAGTGAAAGTAAGAGTTGTTATTGTTGTTGTTGTTATTGTTATTGTTATTATTTAAATAAAGATTAAGATGTCTTCAGCTTTAAGGTCTGGAAAACTAATGCCATTTTCACAATTTTGCCACTTCTCAATAATCTATACAGAATGAACAAGGCTAAAATGTCCTGTTCTCTTGTTATATTATAGTTATTGTTTCTTCCTTTCCTCCATTGTATAGAATGAGGGGAACAGAGGTGGTATTCAGCAGGTTCTGACTGGAAATTTTGAGTAATTCGGAGAACCGGCAAATGCCACCTTTGACTGGCCCCACCCCCATCTATTCTCTGCCTCTTGAGTCCCAGCTGATTGGCTGGATCTTTTTTTGTTGCCTTGCACAGGAGAACAGGCTGGAAAGCAGGTTAGTGGAGTGGGGAGGGAATGGGATTTTGCTGTAACCTTACTCTGGAGTGGGGTGGGAATGGAGATTTTACAGTATCCTTCCATGCCCACCAAGCTATGCCAAACAAGCCACATCACGCCCACAAAACCACACCCACAAAACCATGCCCACAAAACCACGCCCACAAAACCGGTAGTAAAAAAAAATGAATTTCCCACTGAGCGGGGAATAATTTTGCTACTGCAGGATCTCAATGTTTGAAATCAGCATGAGCTAAAATGGTCATGATTTGGGAAATGAAAGAGTTGTGCAGAAGTGTTCAATGTGTGGTAGAGTAATCAATGCTAAGTTGTGACAAGGCAGCTGAATCCTGATTCATAACAGTGAGGGGCCACTAGGAAGCCTAGACTTCCATGCAACCTCCAGGTTTTCATTTGCAGGCTGCATGAAACTACCAAATTTGGACCGTAAAAATCCAGAAAATCACTTGATGGCAACAAACATTAAGTCTTGGTCTACTGGAAAATGCAATTCATGTGGCCCATAAATACACAACTGGCTTCAACTGATATTATTCTGAGAAATAAGCAAAGGACTGAATCAGATCTGTATCACATATAATTCTAAGCCATAGTTTGTTTTAACCACAGACAACTGTACAAAACCTAAGGGACTGGGTGTGAAGAATGTGCTCAGTCAAAAACAGACAAATTTCAGGTTTGCTTCAGAACAACGTGTGAACTAGGACTCTGAGAACAAATTGTTAGTGCGAGAGATATGGCACCATCAGGAGCTACACCAGTTGTCACTACATTCATTAAGTTACATTTACAACCTATTAAGAAAATAATCCAGAGCACTCTTGTGGAAAGCTCCATTTTACTCAGCAGAGTATAAAGGCAAATAATGTTTTGCACAATCCTATTTGTTTGATTTTAAAACTGCTTTCTCTCTAGCTAGATCAACAAATTATGTCTTTAAACCAAGATCCTTTTTTTAAAACCTGCAACTGATTAGAGGGCTGGATCTGGAATGAGGAAAACTAATCTCAAATGCCTTTACTTGGTTGTGGACTTCATAAAGTGATTTGGGGGAAAATAATTGCTTTGGGGGTGAAATGGAAAGAAAGAATGAAGTGCTGATCCTTGAACTTCTTGCAGGAAAGACAAGAAGTGCTGAGACTAAACAAAGGTCATGATGATAATTTCATATCCATTTCCAACTATACAAAATAATGTATGGTTTTCATGAATAATTTTCTACTATAATTGATAATCAATTCAGATTTTCATCTTCTAGGGAATATTTAATTTTCAGTAAATGTTAATCAGTTTTACAACTGGGTTTTTTAGTATTTAAATCAGCTTTTTTTCTTGATTTATATTCAACCTCAGTTTTATGGTTGTTAATCACTCTGCAACCATTTGTTCATTGGAAGAGATATATTGCATGAATGAACAATGTATGCTTTTTTACACTGATGAACTATATTAAAAACTTTAGAAAGAGATAACAAAAAAGTAATTGCATTCTGGCTAGTACATTACTTTTGAAAGTAAGATTTAGATCAGTTCATATCAGAATGTGATTCAAACAGATCTTTCTATTCTCTTCTTGAAGACATTGGAGAATAATTTTGGTCCTAATTGAATAGCTAAAGGATATATATTCTATATATTTTGATTTACATCTTTGAAGAAGGCTGGTACCAAACAAAAGTCAACTGTGAAAGGTTACTGTGTTTATGCATATTTCTTCTTGGGTTGTGGCCAGCTATTTGCTAAAGGTATAAAGTCTGATTTATGGCAAAGGTCTTAGGTTTGTCCTGCCAACTTCATTAACTAGAATAATTGCAATTGTCTTGTCAGTATTGTGGCCTAGCATTCAGCAGGGTCACTCTATCTGCAGTAAACAGCTATGGTTAAAGTTGTATCACTGACAAACAATGGACTGCAAGCACATTGTGTAAGTGTATATGCTGTAAAAGCTAGGTGGTCATTGCTTGGCTCCAGTGAGTGTTTGCCCACAGTATGTGTGATGCTTAAAGAGCATGCTGGAAGAGTAAAAATCTTCAGCTATGGAGAACACAAGGGAATGAGCAACAACATCATTTTAGTTCAACACAATTTGTGGCTATGATATTCACTGTTTCAGCACATGATCGATTCCTGTTTTGTTCTTCATATGGCTCAATTCCACTATACAACTTAACCAAGTTAGGAGAAGTGAAACCATCCCTGGCATGGCAAATGGTCTGGCAAGTGGTTCAGCATGGCCCAGAGGGAAGTGGAATGTTCCTTCTTAACCTTGATGAATTTTGCACATCTCCATTTAAATTTAATCTCCTGTATTGGATAAGCTACAAAATGAAAGCTGTTTCTATTAAAAATTGCCTTTGGGCCTTTGGACAAAATGCTATAATGTAATGACTTCTCAGGTTACATTCAGTCTAAATAAGCCACTAATTTTCCTGTGACACAGCTAAACTTTCCTGTTTCTTCCCACTGTCCTTCCTTACGCATACTTCCATCTCAGTTACATCCACATCTGCTAACTACACCATTCACTTTCTACTTTTTTTCTCTTCTGCTTCCTCTCTCATTCCTGTAGATACACAGGATTTAGCGTATTTTCATAATGGCCACAATCACTGGGCTTCAAAAATCCAAGCCAGAAGTTTCTTAAACTATTTGCTGTCACCTTATGGTCAACCAGAATGCACCCAAATACATTAATCTTAGGGCACCTGCACATGGAGCCTTCTCTTCTGCTGCATGAGGCCTCACTAACTTTGCCTAATATCACACCCTTTGATGAGCTTCTGTTCATCCCCAGCCCATAACTGAGACAACCCAGCTTTGGGCCTTTCTGGTCTAGTATAAAAGTGGTGGTGTAGGTTTACAATGTATGAAAGTGATGGGGGATGATACTAGGATGTGCCCAATTCTTATAGGCAGACTGCTGTCTCAAAAGACCTGCTCTGTTGTTTTCTCTACAGTAGTGAAAACTTGATTGAGCCTGTGGAGGAATTTAGCTCTGCTCTTGAGATAGAGGTAGGAGAGGAGAAGCTAATCCCTGGTAAAATAGAAAGCATGAGAAAGAGAACTATCCTGCCTTGTCTTTGTTGTCCTTAAAAATAGGGGGAAAATCTCAGACAGACTTTCACAATTCTGTTAATATATTCTACAACAGTGGCGTAGCATTTCTAGAATCCCTGCAATGTTTCTTTCTTGGCCTGGCCAACCTCAAAAGATTGATGGAGACAGATCATTTAGCAGGTCTTCCTTCTTCCTTCCTCCCTCCCTCCTCCTCCTCCTCCCTCCTCCCTTCTCCTGCTTGCCACTGCTGCCACTGCCAGCCTCTATCACCACATCACCATGGCAGAGGCACTGGAGGTGATCCAAGAGATGGAGTAAGATTTCCAGCAAAAGAGGAAAAGAGGAGAGACTCTCCTTTCTTTAATTATTATTTTTTATTATACATTTTTCTTTGTTATATATAAATTTTCCATATCCACAATGGCAGTGTACTGACCGGGTACAATCTCTTTTAAATACAAATAATAAATAATAAGATAATGACTCTTATACACACAATAGCTATGACTATTATTCTCAAAATATATTTACCATAATTTTCACATATCCTTATTAAACATTTTCCATTATTTAATTAAATGCTCTGTTTGTTTTTGTCTATAATTAGTTAATAATATCAATCATTATAAACATCACATAACCATCACATTTGTAACCATTATCATCCAGATCTATTAATCATAATGTTTACTTATCCTTATTGTTCAATATTCATTATTTAATTACACAATTACTTCAGTTTTATTTACATATCCTCCTTAATTTTAAATTTCTAACTTCTGCTTCTATTTTCTAACCATTGATAGAATAATTCCCAAGATAAAAAGTATTATGTTTCCTCCTTAGCCTTAATTTTCAATGTTAATCTATCCATTTCAGCACATTCCATTATTATATTTTCCTTTATAGGTATATTTTCATTTTTCCAGTTTTGTGCATACACAATTCTTGCTGCTGTTACCACATGTAAAATTAAATAGGTATTTCTTTTATCATATTTCTCCAGTAGGATAC
Source organism: Pseudonaja textilis (assembly GCF_900518735.1). Next base: position 9,824,642 of record NW_020769315.1, read on the forward strand.
CCAGCAAGAATATCTCTGGTTTTAAGTATTTGTTGTTTTATCATTTCTTCTAGCTACATTTTTTATTTTTAATCAATATTTTTTGCCATAGAACAAGTCCACCACATATGATGATAAGAACCTGGTATCTGTTTACAATTCCAACATCTGGAAGATATGTTTTGGAACATCTTTGTCATTCTTGCTAGTGGCAGATGCCACCTGTAAAACATTTTGTAGAGATTTTCTTTGTAGGCTGTTGACATTGTCAATTTATAGTTTCTTTCCCAGATTTTTTGCCATTTATCTAATTCAAATGTTTGCCTATATCCAAAAATTTTGGATCATATTATTATAGTTTCTTTTACTTGTTCTTCCATTTTAAAATTCTATCTATCTATCTATCTATCTATCTATCTATCTATCTATCTATCTATCTATCTATCTATCTATATATCATCCATCCCTAAAAATATCTGGTGTAGTTCTGAAGGTTCTTTGTAAAATCCATACATTTCTGCATCTTTCTTGTATCTTGATTGTATTTGCATAAGTGGCCACCAAGCCAAATCAATTCCTTGATTTTTCAGTTCTTGTTTCAATTTTAATTCCATTCTTCGTTTAGAATATCGTCATATCTTGTAATTTTTTTCAGTTCAAGGACATTTGGATGTATTAATGCTTCCATCATGGATAGCCAGACTGGTATTTTCATGTAATGTTTCTCTTTAATTCTTTCCCATACTAAAAGCAGAGCATTTCTAATATAATATCTTTGAAAATATCTATGTATTTTATTTTTCCCATATCACATAATTGCATGCCACCCCAATTGTAAATCCTGTCCTTCTAAAGTCAATATTCTTTTGTTCCTCAAATTAATCCATTCATTCACCCATGTAAGCACTGAGGCCTGTTAATACAACTCCCAATCAAGTAACCCAACCCCCCCCCTTATTTTTGGCTTCCCTTCTTTATGGGAATCCTCCTGATCTAAATCTCAAAGATGGGGTAACAGAGTCATCCCAATGCCATGGATCATGCCTATCATTCAACTTAACTGTGATTGTCAGGCCACCTACTGGCCTTGTTAATAGGACAATAGAGATTAGATATAGTAGAGGGAATTTAGGCTACTATACTTTATGGCACTTTAGGGATTTCACAAAATACATTAAGGCAGCTGATGCATCCTTGCAGGAGGTATGCATCCTTGCAGTAGTGTGTACATTCTTGCAGGAGGTGTAATGGGCATCAGATGGTCAGGCTGAATTGCAGATTCACAACTTTTGTATACCTTGGTGATTACAGACTGTTGGGATACAGTGGGAAGAGACTCTGAGTAGGGCCCATCACCGTTAAGGGGCCCAATGCTGCTAGCCATATTGCAAGCATTTTACTCCTGCCCTGAGTGGTAGTCTGCATTTTTAGAGCCTCAAACTAGAAGCCCTTGAGGAAATTGTTAACACTGTTATCAGCATGAATATTTTTCTAGGAAACCCAAAAACATTATTCACTCTAAGAAAGAAAATGTCATAAACAAATAATTGCAGCAATGCTTGAAAATATACAGGTTCACTCCACAGCTACAAAACAAGGCAAGATGTGACAGCAAGTACAGAATAGGAGAAAGTTTACCAGAGAAAGTTGCACTTAATTATTTAAGAAACAAACTAGAATCACACACACCCCAAAATTGATCACTTGGTAAACCAAACATGTAAATTCACTATAGACATGAATCACAAAAAACAAGACAGGCTAGCCTGTTAAACATATGCAATCATCAACCTTCAGCTTCATTCTGGCTGGTGCAAATTGGCAGGATATAAATCAAGGGAAGTGCCTCAGCAGCATATTGTGATTTGAAGGACCTCTTTTGAGATTGTGATTGTGGTTTTGACAGGCTGGGAAGAGCAGACATTGCATCAGATATGAATGAATCAGAAAAGGCAGGGTATAAAATTGTGGTCTTTTCTAATTGCACCGTTAATAAACTTCACCCTCTGTAAACCATCACTTGCCAATTTTGTCTTTTATGCTAATGATTAGACAAACAAACTGTGGAAGAGCTTGCTCTGGTACAGTGGCACAATGGATGATCCACAGAGAATCTTGGCCAAGATTCTCAGAACGCAGGCTTAATTTTTGTTGTTGTTTTGTTTTCTCCTTGTTGATGGAACAATGCCTGTTCCTCAGCTTCTCTGTCTTGTAATAATCCAGTTACCTTGTCCTCTTGCAGAGCTAATGTGATCTGTTCTGTGGATTTCCACTGGACCTTGCTTGCAGTTTAATACTTTATCTTGCTTTTCTCTTCCCTAACTCCAACTCTTGTGCTTGTTTATTCTGGTCAACAATTTGTCTTTTTTCAGTTGAAACAAGACACTTGGCAAGTTTACTTTTCACATTTTATGCTGACTTTTCAAAGACAGATATAAGTAGAGCACATTACAATATCTAAGACAGGATCTTCTTTCACCAGGAAAAGGCAATAGACAGCACAATCAAATTAAGCTGAGCCAAAGAACTCACCCACTCTGCTACCATATCTATTAGGAGGAGCGATGAATCCAGTTACATCCAAAATCTGTGTATTTGATCATTCAGAGAAAGAGTGCTGCTCACTGCAAAACAAAATGTACGGGAACTCTTTCTTACCAGGACTCAATTTGGTTTGTTTCATCCATCTTCTGAGTGTAATAAGGCCATTGCTGAAGGATATGGCATCAGAAAAGAAAGTTAAGTATCATCTCTATATTGATAGAATGCAACTGACTCTCTCCCTACAATCTCATTACAAGAAAAAAACTCTAAATTCCGAATAAAAGTTGATGAATCTCAATGAAACGCTACATTTTGGAGTAAAGTATACCATGCTTAGCTTGTTAAATGTGACCCATTGTCTATTATGTGATAAGGCAAAAGGCACAAACAGGAAAGGTCTGCAAATATTATGGCTAAATATGGAGGCTGAAAAGGGAAGTTTGCTGGAAAAATCATGGGTACTCCACATTCGTGATAGAAATAACTTTGCTGAGTATTGGATTGTGCATATGGGAAAATGCTGAGAAATTGAAAAGACAGTAATTACTAGTGACATGAAAAAAACAATGTGCGACCCTGTGACATTAACATGCTGTTACATGCTGTGTAAATGCTGTGTAAAGTCCCCAGTAGACTTTGGAAGGTTACACAGGCTTTGAAACAGAGATGTCTCTGTGTTGCTTTCTTCTGCAGAATAAAGATTGTTTACAATCTCCATCTTGATGTGTTCAGTTTTGGACCTGGACACACGGTGCAATGAACCCAGTGTTGGACTGTGATGGCATCATTGAACAACTGCTGGGCACAAGTTTAGTTTAGTTTATTGTTATTGCATCTCATACAACGAAATTAAATACCATCTTTATTGGTATTATGACTATGAAAACAAACACACATCCTTCACATTCTCTACACTGAATTGAAAACCCCTGATATTGCATTAATATTGCACTATACTGTAGAATTCAATAGAGTTACTGCCCTGGGATAGAACCTGTTTTTCAGCCTACTTGTCCTTGTTTTTATTATCCTGTACCATCTGCCAGATGGTAATAGTTCAAATAAAGGGTGCCCAGGATGAGATGGATCTTTGAGAATGTTTTGAACTTTCTTAAGGCAACAGGAACTATAAAGCTCTTCCAAAGAGGGGAGAGGGCAACCAATGTCCATTCTGGACAATGATGTTAACCCTTTGGAGTGCTGTCCTATCTGCCACTGTGCAATTGGCAAAAAATGAAGGACGGAAGAGATTGTTGATGAACCATACAGATCACGCATGAAGGAAACATGCAATAGCCCTTGCATATTACCAGTTAAGGATGCTGACAGTCACACAAAACACTATAAAACAGCAACTACAGGTCGAGCAGAGACACTTTTCCTATAGGCATCTGTAGGGGAGGCAAGAGACCAAATGTGCATTTCAGTGTCACAACCCATGTTTCATTGTTTTCAGATCATCCTAATTTATAGTAAACGTCTATGATTCTTACCATATCTAAGCTAGGTCAGAAGATGGAACTAGAGAACTGGAGAACTCTGGCAGTGAGTTGCTCTTTTCTCATCTCTACACTATGTAGTTTTCCTAATGGCTTCTAGATCATACTGTGAAGCTTGGTGTTTCCCCAAAGGCATTTATTAAAACTGATGGCATGTTTTCTGGTTGAATTATCTGGGGAAAGCGCGTCATTTCTAAACAGCTGTTGCTCCAATAAATAGGAAATCACTTCCCTTCACTGATTGGATTTTATTCTTGTTATACATTGAGAAGGCGCAAGAGGAAAGATTAACCACAGAATGGGTGAAATGCAAGTTATCGCCCCATTTCTCAGCAATGTTTTTCTGTTTTCTCTTTTAAGTGGGCCTATTGTTAAGTAGGCTTGGCTCATTTAGTCATATCATTAAATATAAGGATTGACAATTAATGGCTTGCAATCTCAGGTCTTTCAGCATTACTTTACATTTTAGGAACTTCATCCATTACTTATTCTCACATGGATTCGGTAAACAAGCCATAGGCATTTAAGACTTCTCGGCTTTCTTACATAGTAGTTCTTTCCTTACGTGCTTCATTTCATGCCATACATCAAGTGCACAGGAGCCAAACTGCATAGAAATAAGTTGCAGAAGTGTATTGTAAAGAGATAATGCTGCCTAAGCCTGGTTGGTTATTTGCATATTTATTTTTGCAAATGAGCTGGCGGCCATGGAGTCTAGAAGCTGCTGAGAGATATTGCCCAACTTGAAGTAATCTAGCTCAGAATACAAAATTGCATAGTTTACAGTGTTTAAATGGAATGCAGCTCAAACACTGGTTTCCTGAAAGAGTTTTTTCACCAACTTGATACCCTCTGATTTTTGGATTTTAAGCATTCTTGGGGGCTATCTTAGCTAGGAGTTCTGGCTGTTGAAATGAAATCCAACTCATCTGGCAAGTACTGAGGAAGGATGCTCTTCAGCTTGGAATTTAAAACAGCATTCTATATTTACATGGGAATATTTTCTGGGCTGGGAAATTATGACTCTTTTATGACTTGTGGACTTCAACTCCCAGAATTCTGGAATTGAAGTCCAGAAGTCATAAAGGAGCCACCGCTTATGTGCACAGAGCTTAATAACAAAGTTGTCTCTCACTCTATAGCTTTCTGGGAAAGCCTAGTAACACTTCACCCACCTTGTGATAGAATGAGCACAACCAATATACTTGGGAAGCACTCCAATCCATAGTCTTATTAGAAAGCTCCTATCCTAATAATGTCTTGGATATATAAATAAAAGGATTTTCCATTCGGGTGGCCCTGTGTTTGGTGGCAATGGCATCATTTGCACTGAACACTTGAGTCACCTGAGAAAAAGAAGTAGGCCCCATGGTTTTTGAAGATCAGGAGAGTCATATTGGACTAGTCCAAGGATTTCAGATCCAGCAATCCCCATCCCTCTTTTCATAAACAGGAACAGCTAGAGTGCCTCAAAGATAATATTTGTCCATATTCTCCATTGGAAAGATACTTTTAAAGCCCACTATGAAATCATTAAAAGTAAAGTTCTGAATTTCATACTGTGCAACACTAAATTGTATGGATGTGACTGCTCCGTTGTTTGGATTAGAAAAGAGTGCAACTATTGTGTGTAGGTGTTTTATTGTGAAGGGCCTTTTTTAAAGTAGGAGAGGAGATCTACAGTGGATTCCAACTCAGACGATTCCTTCCAGTTTAATTAACAAAACTACATGTTACACATAGGTTTATAATTCCTCTAAAGAGAGGGTGCATCTGAGTGTTACCAACTCCATTGTCACAAGCTTTGGAAGCAATTCGCAATTGCCCCCTTCTGCCAACTGACTATTCAGGACTTAATGAATTCCTAACACGGAGGAAGCATATATTCAGCCTTTCAGTTCAGATTGGTATGACTCACAGAAGCAGAGGGAGTAATCACCCATAATGAAGACTAACTATTATAGCAGAAATATTATAGTCATAAAAATTGTTTCAGAATAGGCTCCTTGAACTGATGAAGATTCAAGTGTGTTGGTCTCAGTGGGGTTCCTCCTGACAGTTCTGTTACTATCAGCCTGATTAATCTTTTTAAAAGAAAGTAGGATTCTATAAACTAAATGGAAACAAATGCTGTCCATTTTTGAGCATTAATGATGAGGGTGGAAGGAGAAAGAATCAGTGAGAAAAATACTCCTAAAATCCCAATATTTACAATTCTCACAGTTTCATGTCCTTCAAGATTGTTGGATATCATATGAATGACATATCTCATACATTACACAGATGATATATCACATCTCCTTAGCATACATAACTTTCATTGTCTGTCTCCCTCTATATTAAATGTCCATACCATTAAGTTCTCAGCAGTCCCCTAAAGGATGAGCATTGCAAATCTGTTGTGTTATATCCAGCCTGCACATAGCACTTCACCAAAGTGATTTGTACAATGGAGCTGATGTGATTTGCTTCAGTGAAGTGAAGAAGTGATCCAATTTGCCTTGATGAAGCTATCTGGATGGCCTAGAATTGCTTTTGGCCAGAACTGTAGAAAAAGCTTACAAAGTATGCCAAAACTGTTTAGCAAAACAGTGTTTTGCTTGAGTTAAGTGGCTCTAAGCAAAACACGGTACAAAAATACATTATTGGTGTAAGCATACTGGCATATCAGGATTACTGTTTTGTAATGTTAATAATGCAAGGGAAATCCATGCAAACTAACTTGGAAAAAAACTTGATTTCTAATGCAAAATGTGGAATTTCCCATCACAAATTGCTGAAGATACATGGAACATGAAACATCCATTTCTTACGAACAGATGAACAGAAATTATCATGAGTAATGAGAGACAAATCACCAGGCCCTCATCATGTGACCCATTTACCCACAAAACATTGGGAAATGTTTGCCTATGTTTTACTTTCTTTTTAAATTCATATTAATGCCCTGTAGATGTGAAATTCAATCTTAATAATGAGAATAAAAGTAAAGGTAATAGAGTCCCTGTAGATTTTATTCCATTGTTGCCGACTATAGGGAGTAGTGCTCATCTCAATTTCAAGGCCATTGAGCCAATGCTATCTGAAGACATTTCCATGGTCATGTGGCCAACATGATGCCATGAAGTGCTGTTATCGTCTCACCGAAGTCATACCTATTTATCTACTTGCATTTGCATATTTTGGAACTGCTAGGTTGGCAAGAGCTGGGGCAAAGACAAAAGCTCACCCCATCACGTGGTACTTGGGACTCGAACTTGAGCTGCCATCTTTCTAGCTGACAAGACCAGCATCTTAACTGCTGAACCACCATGTCACCCTAATAATGAGTGTGGTATTCTATTTGTTACTCATCCACATTTAATTCAAACCATATTTTAAATGGTTCACATTCATGATATAATTATATTATCTAGAATTTTGTATTTGTTTTGCTTTCCTGCATTTCTGCTGTATCTAGTGGAAATCTCCTGCAAATTCCATGCTGTACTCACCAATTAACCATATTTAGTGACTAAAGCATGGCAATTTTATTCAGCAAGATTATTGTACAAAAAGGTGCCTTCATAATCACCAAATCTCCTTTTTATCCAATGTTTTTTTATCCAATGTTCTTCTTGTCTTGCTGAGAGATGACATGATCTACTCCTTTCAGCATGTTTGAATGGGGGTGTTGAGTGGGGGGGGGTATTCCTGAGCTTGTGTAGTATGTTAAGAAGATACAGCCTTGTGGGTTCACCCCAATGCAGCTTGCTCAGATTCTATCAGAGATGCTCAGAATCTGAGTTACTTTATGTATATTACCTTAGCAAGCCATATTTCCATTTAAACTTCAATGTAATATTAGTAAGAAATAGTAAGAAGTATAAAATTAATAAGAATTTGCAATGCACCAACAGGAGCTGCTATTTGCAGCCATAATTAGAGCATTTCTAGAGATTTGGCACTGCTAATTGTGACAACTTCTGCATGCCTTCTTTTTCTGACATAAGACAGCCAGTGATTTCTTATGATCCTTGGCTTGAGGAAACAAGCTTGTTAAGAGTCTGATTCTCTTGGTTAGCTCTGATAGATATTACATGGCTGATAGGCTTTTTTTCCCAAAATGTCAGCAGTGCTTGGGTTTACTGCTGTAAGTTGAAAATCCCCAAAGGTACAATCTCTAAAGAATGTAAGAGTTAGGAACAAAGAGATCAACCAATTAGACTTAATTAGATCATTTTAGTGAGACATATTAGCATGATTGGTTTAGCTTGGAAATAAAACCAAGATAAATTGAGATATCATAGATGTACTGGATTGAAATTATAAAAAAGGATCTTTGCACGGGTGGAAAGGGGTTACAGAAATGTAAGAAAAGCAGAATGGATCTGCTGTGTAAGGGCTGGAAATGATGCAAGATGTGAGTAGAATTACAAGATTCAATTTGTTATCAAGACAAATTGTTGTTCTTCTGCATTGGCCAGACCACATCTGGACAACACATTTTAGAGAGAATATTAACGAACTGGCTTATGTCCACAAGAGAGCAATCAAGATGAAAATAAGACTTGGAAGAAAAATCATATGTAAAAAGACACTGGGTATATTTTACCCAGAGAAAATAAGACTGTGTGGAAAAAAGATACCTATCTTCAAGTATCTTGTTCAAGAAATGACTTTAATGACTTTAAATTACAATAAGAATTTTGTGGAACATCAAGAAAAGAAATCTTAATAGTGCTGCTCAATAATGGAACTGACTACCTTGGGAGCTGGGGAGCCTGGATGTGTTTAAACAAAGGTTAGGTGACATCTGCTAGGATGATAGGGGATTGAACTACAGGATCACCAAGATCCTCTCCAATCATTACTTTCCATGATTTCATGCCAGGAAAAAAATATCCCAGCAGCAAAGAGACCAGGGAAGAGAATCTGACATAATTATTTGCAAACACTTTTGTAAGAAAGTAGAATTAGATCATGGAAACCAGTGCAAACAGGTAAAACTACAGGGAGTCTGATAGTTAAAAGGGGGGCGGAATTAAGAGAGCAGAAAAACAAATTCAAAGAACAGTGCTCCTGAGTACAGTATTAATACTACATTCCTTCCCTTCATGAAGATATGACTTGGTTGTTTGTAGCACTGCTACAACAACAGGCAATTCAATGGTAAGGCAGTTAGTTCTTCTAAAAGTTGCTTAACAACAGCAGCAAAATTCTAACTTGGCATGAGCAAAATGGTGTTCTCTTCTGATGCCTTTTGTTCTTTACACAAAAGCCACCCTTTGCAAATTCCTGATGAGGTACTCAGAGTAGTTGGAAAAAATATTCATTAAAAATGGGATGTTTGTATCTGTGTGTCTGTATAAACACAAAACACACACACACACACACATCACAACAAATTAATAAATGTCGATGAGAGTCATCTGGCTATTTTTTGTAACTGATTAACTTTGTGACGGGATAAATTATTAAACGATAATTTGGGTTCCTATGGACTGTAGACTGAAAATGCTTAATTGTGAATGGTTATGGATCAGCATGATGTGAAAAGTACATTGTTACAGGGAAGGACATGTTATACATGTTAGATTTGCCCAGCCATAAGGTTCTCTGTGAACTCCAAAAGGGTTTATTTCCATCAAGTGGCCTCTGATATCCCAAAGTCAAAGTTTAGGACAAGCCAGGTGACTTGCCTGACTATTCCCCCCAGCAGGAAGTTACAGTTTGTCAAGACAAGGAAATTAAGCATGATGAGACAAATAATTACATTTAAGAATAATAACTTTGATTAACCCTTGATTTTTTTCTTCACTCCCAGAGGTTACCATTCTCTATCCAAGATAGATATTTGCTTCTATCATCTTCTATATAATCTACCCACATATACATAACATCAAATCACCATATTTATTTGTGTCAGAGAAACTTGCAGCCTTATTTTCACTGTTTGGTTTGGTTTCCCCTAGAAAGATAAATTCTTAAATATTTTTCTTAAGGATGTGAGTCAATATGAGTCACTAAGGAAGTATAGCCTATATTCCTTCTCTTCTCCATGGCCACGTTAGCAGCCCAAGAACAGTAATTGGTTTGGCATTCTGGTCTCCAGCCTTCAACCTCTAAAGACCCCAGCTGGTGTAATTCTGGAATATTGTGGATGGATATGGTGGCCATTAGAAATTTAAAGAATGGGTAATGATAGTCTGAAAATTTGGCAGTGGAGAATGAGTAAGACGAGGAGAGGAAAGATCTCTGTAAGGTCTTTTTTAGGAAAAGTATTTTTTGAGGAATATTCAGCTTAGCTTTCACTTCAATCAAACTAGCTTAAAACATGTAATAAGTATATAAAAATACAAGAATATAAGCATAAGATCAGTATTTGGTATTGGTCACAGTATGATTCACCCACAAGAAAATATCTTGATTTTTAATTAATGAAATGTGTAATTAATAAAAAAAATTGATAGCTTTCTCTTCCAGAGTAATTTTTTTTGTCCAGAAAATATAACAATAGCATATGTGGTGTTTCACAGATGGGTTAAGCAGTTTACAGAGTCAGCATATTGCCCCCCAAAATCTGGGTCCTCATTTTACTGACCTTGGAATGGTGGAAGCAGAGGTGGTATTCAGTAGGTTCTGACCAGTTCTGGAGAACTGGTAGTGGAAATTTTAAGTAGTTTGGAGACCTGGCAAATACCACCTCTGACTGGAGATTTTACAGTATCCTTCCCCTGCCACGCCCACCAATCCATGCCCACAGAACCAGTAGTTAAAAAAAAATGAAGCCTACCACTGGGTGGAAGGCTGACTCAACCATGAGCTGGTGAGACTCGAACTGCCAAACTGCACTGCACCACCATGGTTTTATACAGGTGAAGACTACAAGAGAACAGTCTGTTGCATTAGGAAATGCACAAATAAATATACTGGGTGGATTTGGGATTAGCCTTGATTTTAAAGTGGGAGGAGGATAAAAATCAAACCTCCCAAGTCCTGTTCTTTTTTTAAGGAACATTCTTTTGTCTTTTACAGAGGTCAAAACAGCTTGGTAACATCAATATTTACCTTGGAACCAACTGATTTTTATGTAAAGGTTGCAGTTCAAATTGGTGGTATTTGAAAAAATGGTCTACTTGTTGCTCAGGTTTTCATTTGCTTTTCCCTTCTGCTCCCTTATTTCTTTCTCTTTGTTGCATGACTATGGAGAATGTGGGCAATGAAGCATAGGAAAAAAACCACAAAGACTAAATAGTTAATTTATAGTGATAGACTCTCTAATGCTCGGTCTCTGTTGTTCATCTCAGAGATGAGAATGGAGTGGGTCTTTTTGAAACACAGTGGTTCAATCTACTACATTGCTAGAACAATGGTTCCTGTAGATCAGTGTGTCAAACTCAAGGCCTGGGGGCCAGATCTGGCCCATGGGTACTTAGATCTGGCCTGTGGAGCTGTCCTGGAAATAGTGAAGAACCAGCTCTCAGTACCTCTGCCAGGAAAAATTGAGCTAGGGAGGGTCATGGGCAGCCCTCCCTAGCTCAATTTTTCCTGGCAGAGGTACTGAGGGCTGGTTAAAGCTCCATTTTTACTGGCAGAGGGTTGCAGAAAACTATCACAGCCAAAAATGGAGCTCAGGGGCCCATTTTCGTTGGCAGAGTGCTTGGGCCGCCACAGGAGCCCCTGACACAAGTGATGTCAAGCTGGCCACACCCATCTAGGCCATGCCCACCCCAGCACCCTGAGGTCAAACACAGCCCTGATACAGCCCTCAATGAAATTGAGTTTTACACCCCTGCTGTAGATCACTAGATTTAAACATGATCATCCCTGTTAGGATGTCCTTTTCTGGTTGGCTTGCCATTAAACATGATAAACTGTGAGGACACCATCATCCTATTTGTTTTTAAGAACAAAGTATGTTGAAATGGTAAATGAACAGTAGACATAGGGGTCAAATAGATAGGAGTGCCATTTTATAAAGCCTGGAATTTAAAAAAATGATAATGACCTTGAGACAAACTTTCTAACCAACTTCTTTAACAGAAGGAGACTTTCTTGTATCTGTACCAAAGGCACAAAATTGCATACATCCAAATCATAACCTGAATGTTGAGCCCGAAACTGACATATGTGTAGCCATTTTATTTAGCCCTATATCCTTATCACATATTTCTTTTCTTTCTGTCTCTTTCTGCGGGAGGGTTTCAGGCTTGCCACTTTCCTAAGGTGGGAGGAGTTAGATAGTGAGGATTGTTTTGGCTGGGTGACTTTCCTTCCCGTGGGAAGAGAAGCTGTCCCTGCTGAGACCTGGAGGTGGAGATTGATGACACCAGGCAATGTTGATTTACTGCTATTGGGGAATGTGACTTTTGGAGGCTGTTTCTACTTTCCAATATTATGTAGTGTAATTCCGGTTTGTGTCAGATACGGAATTACAACAGACTTTGCCAATTTGATGCTTACCTAAATAAAAGAAATTTGTTTTGGAAGATGGACTTTGCTCTTTTCTTTTTAAAAGGATCTCATCACTTGGAAACTTGACACTGAACCTATTCCCAGTATCCCAGTTATGTATCTTGAATGCTGATTATTTGATCCCCTTCTCAGTAAGGATCCTGCCAAATCCAGACTAAACATTTGACTGACTGTGTAATGAACCAGAATAAAAATATCCAAACAAGCTACTGACACTCAACTGTGCCCATCTTTGTCCCTGTTCCCATAACATCAGACTCACATGAAATAGAAGCTGGAACAACCTTGCTGGCTTTGGCCAACACTATGACTTCACCAGCCAAAGTCTCAGCAGATACGTTGCGATTTCTGTGGTTTGTAATCCAAACATATTTACAAGGTTGGAGAAAACCAGAATATCTGTGATGGATCCCTGTCCAGTTGAAATCCTGCAAGATCATAGTTTTAACTTTGCATGGGGAATCTACACAGTATAGCAAACACATATGTGAAAATGGTCCATAGGTCCACATGCAAGGGAGGAAGAATAATTAATGTATCACCTTTTTTCCATGGGGATAGGGGAGAGGTGTAGGAGAGGATAATGACCCAAAGAAGGAAAACAAAAGAATTGATATAGATAAAAAGCATAAGCCTGATTTATGAAGATGGGAAACATTACAGTTGCAAAGTGTTACCATGCAGAATGTTCATAATAGATCAGAATTCATTAGAATTATACAGTATTTGGTCCATGAAAGGTTGATGTAAAAGCATCTGACATTTCTAAGAAGTTCACAGACTAATGCAAAACATCTGCGCAATTGATTGCTCTACCAGATCCAGGCTTATGAGCATAGATTTTTGTGAGTTCGTTTGTTCATTGTGCAACAATCAAATAAAAAATATTAAATCAATCTGATTTGAAAAAGCACCCTTTATCAGGTGCACATTCATCAGAAGTGATTTTAAATGACAAAGAAGACCTGTACTCAAAACTTTGCATAATAGAATAAGAAAATTTCTCCTCCGCTTACTGAAGATTAATGAATCAGTAACCCTGGGAATTAAAAACCAGCAATTGTATCCACGGGTCATTTAAAATAAAAAATGGAAGTGTTTTCCCTGAAGCTCTTTGTAACATCATAGTGTTTTATCAGTACTGTTTGTATTTCATTCATATAATAACTTCATGGTAGCAAAATGGCAGAGTTGGACAACAAGCTCCGTTACAATTTAGAAAATGTATTAAATATCAACAAATTCATCCTTTTTCTCTCTAAACAGACAGACAAATAAGAATGGAATCTCCTTATATTCAGCCTTGAAATGCCAGGTTTAAAATTGAGCAAAGTCAAATAGGAGTCTTCCTGTGACACTTTTCTTGCATGCTATTCTTCTTTTCCTTTTGTTTCCTAAATGTTATTTGCTCGTTATTGTTCTTGACTGCCGGTGCTAAAAAACAGAGGAATAAGGTCACTGCAAATCATTAAAAGTCTCCTTTGCATTTCCACTCCCATTCCTCATATCAATTGTGTTTTCCTTCTCTGTTTTGCTTTACAACGTATGACCACAATTGAGCCCCAAATTTATGTTGCTAAGCGAGACAGTTCTTAAGTGAATTTTGCCTCCTTTTACGACTTTTCTTGGCACAGCTGTTAAGGCAATCACTGCAATTGTTACATTTGGAACATGGTTGTTAAGTGAATCTGCATTTCTCATTGGAAATAAGAAGAATTTTTCTGACAGTGAGAACCATCAACTAAATGGAACAACTTGCCTTCAGATGATGTGGGAGTGTCATCACTTGAGACTTTCAAGAAGAGATTGGACTGCCATTTGTCAGAAATGGTGTAGGGTTTCCTGTTTAGGCGGGGGGTTGGACTAAATGATCTACAAAGTCCCTTCCAACTCTGATTATTGGTAAGTCTGTACGACTTGACTTGTCAGAAGGTCGCAAAAGGGGATCACATGACCCTGGGAAGCTGCAACAGTCATAAATATGAATCAGTTGCCGAACATCTGAATTTTGATCACATGACCACCAGGATGCTGCAAAAGTTGTAACTGTGAAAAACAGTCATAAATCACTTTTTTCAGTGCTGTTGTAACTTTGAATGGCCACTAAATGAACTGTTGTAAGGCGAGGACTACCTGTACTTCTAAACAGTTGGTTTCTTGGATGAAGTGTACATGTATGTAACATGACTTTCATTCCATGTTTCTTCCCAAAGCAGACAAGCAAATAGTAAGAAAAAAAATCAAAGTAGTCCTTTGATTAGGCCTCCATAACCTTCCTGGCCAGGACAACTGAATGAAGGGAAGTAGTGCCATGGAGGCTGAAGTAAAAAACATCTCAGCCATGACAGTTTCCAAGATATGAACCCTCACCAGCAGGAGGATCTTTGAATAGCTATTAGAACCTGACTGCTCCAAAAATATGCCCAGCTTTAATTATCTTTGATCCACTAAGGTTTGAGATCATCTGATGGCTGCAGATAGGATTGGGAAAGTGTCTGCTTTTTCAAATTTCTCCCAAACCCACAAGGTATGTACAATTGTTATAGGAATGTGGGCAATTAAAATGATAAATGATGCCTTGACTCCTGCCAGGCACTATAAATAATCTAGCAATATGCATACTAGCATCCTACAATCAAAAGGACCAACTCAAGGCAATTTCTCCTTCCTCAAACTCCAAATGTGGCTAAAAAAGCCAGTGCATTTTGTGTGTGTGTATTGTATATATACTGTATCTCTCTCTCTCCAGTCACCTGGATTAAAGTCCTCTGCCTTTGTCCCATTACATAGCACAGAGGTAAGCAATCTGATAGCGTTCAGGTGTTTTGTTTATTTATTTTAGATTTTTTTAAATCCTTCCTTGTTAAATAAATAACTAAAGGCAGGGAATATACATTATACTCCTTCTTCTTTCTATTTTCTCCACAACAACAACCCTATGATGTAGGTTGGGCTGAGACAGAGTGACTAGTTCAAGATCAACCAACTGGCTTTCATGTCTAAGGCAGGACTAGAACTCACAGTCTCCTGGTTTCTAGAACTGCACCTTAATCGCTATACCAGACTGACTCTCACCATTACACCAAATCCTGCAGTCTCTTACCATTGGTCATTCTGGCAAGGATAGACTGAAGTATTTGGGAGGCAATGTGACGTCTACTCCTACTATAAGAAGTTGCAGTGAATCTGCAGTACAGAGCTGTTTTTTGTGTTCTAGATCAGGGGTGTCAAATTCATGGCTCATAGGTGGGATGCATCACATGCTGGCCACCTCCATCCCCATTTCAGCAAAGGGGGGGAATCACAATACATCATGTGACAACAATGTGACAATGTGAGTTTGACACCCCTGTTCTAGATAGAACGGACTCTTGCTTGACATTTCTTCCACAAAGTTCTGACCCGCTTGATCTAGCACCCTGAAGAAATCTGAATAGTAGTCCCTCTTTCCAAGAAGAAATTAGGAAGAAGGGGCCTTCAAAAAAATTATCTAGCAGTGTTGATTCTATGGACTTTCCTGCCCCCTGAAATCCAGCCAGCTTCAGGCAATTATTAAAAACAGAACTGTTTAAGAGGATCTTTCTGCTATAGATCTCACCCATTTTTATTGGATAATTTATAATTTTATGCCTGCTTAAATGATTAATTTGGTTTTTAAAAATTATTTATGGAGTGAATGTTTTATTGCTCAGACTGTAACTCACCAAGAGTCTCTCAACTGCAGCAATTAAAAAACTCAGTGAATCATTCAAATAATCATAAAACAAGCATTACAAGTATCTCCTGGTAGGCCAAATCAACCTTGCCACATAGAAGTGGCTTTTCTTTTTTTTTTGCATCAAGGCATCTGGTTTGATCCATATATGAGAGAAAGGTCTAATTTTGATATGGTATTCAAAGCTCTAATTGTCCCCAAGTTTTTATTCTTGTGAAATTCTTTTTTTAAATTTATATTTATTAGGAATGTTTCCATAGATAAATTGAAAGAAAGAAACAGAAAGACACACACACAGACACACACACACACAGATACACACACAGACACACACACACACAGACACACACACACACACAGAGAGAGAGAGAGAGAGAGAGAGAGAGAGAGATAAAATCAAGAAAAATACAGTAATTACTTCCAACCTTATTTTCCACATACAGTTTTATAATCCCCCTCCCTCCTAAATATTTAATAAATTATATAGCTTATAAATATATACATTCCATCTGCTCCTCATTTAGTGTAATTTTAATCTTCAAACCCATAAACCATCATTTTATTTTGTTTTCTGTCAGCAGAAAGTCCACATAAATTTTCTAATCTTTTTTTTAAAAAAGGCTTGTTTGCCATTAGGTCAGTTTGCCATTTCTGCAAGTTCTGACTTCTTCACAGTCTTCCACTGTATGGATTTGGTTATTTGTGTGCAGTTATCATATATAAAATCAATCTGCCATGAGTT
Organism: Pseudonaja textilis; assembly: GCF_900518735.1. The sequence goes on from NW_020769315.1 coordinate 9,841,578, forward strand.
TTTCCTAATTCACTCTCCATATTTCCCAATTAAGAGAGTTCTGGTTTCTTTGAAATATTAACCTTTAAAATAATTTCCATTCTTATGTGAATTTATATCCAAAATTTCTTAGCTTTCTCACAAGTCCACAAGTACACTGAGAGCTTCTGCACCAGAGGCAAATTCCACTTGACCAAATAAAGCATTCTAATTCTAATTCATGATAAAATATTATATCCTGTTCTTCACATTCCTTGTGAAACCCCAGTGTTTTTTTTTAATCTCCTTCTCACACTTTAATGTTTTTTTAACCTTTCCTTGTTGCTAGACTTGGTAGAGATGCTATAGTATAGTTGTTTTGCTCTGTTACACTTCATACCTCTACTTTCCTACTTTCTTCCAGTAGGAAGAATTTTGTAATTAAAAAACTGCCATTGGTGGTGGATTGAATTGTGAGAAAAGAGAGTGGTTGCATATTCTCTTTTGACTGTAGGATAATTGTAGAGTGAAACTAGGATTTTCGTATGCTTTCCTTTCCCCTGGAGTATTAAATTCCATTTAAAATAATTTCTGAAATATATTTTTTATTTTCAACATCAACACCTCTTCCATAAAACTTAGTGAGAATATTAGGAATCAAAGTGGTATGGAAGCAATATTTTACCTGAGTTTAATATATTCACGTAACTTGTCCATTGATGATCTTAATATGGACTTCTATAAATTACATTTTAGCCAAGAAGTAATATTTTACTTTACATAGCAGCAGCAGACCCAGGAGCTAGAGAAACAGAGAAAAATGAGTTCTTACAACTTTGAGGGTTCTTCTACATCAGGGCTATCAAACTTGAAGCCCGCAGCCCAGATGCGTCACATGCTGGCCATGCCCACACCCAGTTTAGTGAAGGGGAAAAAGTCACAATATGTCACGTGATGAGGCCATGACGACGCAAGTTTCACATCCCTACACAATGGCTGTTCTGCCACTCTTAGACTGGGTCTGCATCTTCATGATCATATAAGATCACCTTCAATGAGCAAAATAGCTGAGTAAATCACAACTCTGCAGCAGCAAAATTATCTTGTTTTGCAGAATATTTGTTCTGGAAATTCAAAACAATTTTTCATTGTTAGAGACTTTTACCTTATCTTACTTAATTTTAAGTCCACTGAATGGTAAGTAACATGCAAAAGAAAATGATGTAGCAGTGGTTCTCAACCTTTTTCTCACCACAAACCCCCTTTAAATACCTTTTATGGCCATGGGCCATGACCATGGGCCACCAAGACTTCACTAAAGATTTAAATCATGACATCTTCAGGTCTGCCTGGACCCCCTGTGGTCATCATGGCCACTTAGAGGTCTGTGGACCAGAGGTTGTGAATCACTGATGTAAAGAATGAGGATTAAAGTGCTAAGGATGAAAAGATTGTATGGGAAACAAGAATAGTGTTTTTCATTTCACATTCATTGTGTAATGCTAACAAATGCAAAAAGACCAGCATAAAGGAATGTCTCTTGAAAAGGGAGGAATGCTTTCCCCAAAGCTGAGTCAAGGCCAGGTTTGTTCAGTGACACAGCAGAGAGAGTAATGTTCAATAAAACAAATGTGTTCCTTTGTTCTGTTTGTCAAAGTAACCTTAAGGGACCACAAAGACTATCAACAATGCAATTTCCTCCCTGTGCCAAGAAAACAATTCCTTCAACTACACCAACACATTTTTCATGAGAACTCAGTATTGATTAGTCATCTAAGCATCGCTAGCCATTTAGAACTGGTGAAATCCATTTACGGGGAAATCAATTTCATTCTAAAAATCGGGAGTATTTCACATCCTTCTGTCATAACAAAAATGAGAGGTAGTCAAAGGAGTTGCATTTGGGAGATTGGAAATTCTGGCTTCAAAGCACAGTAAATGGCATCACCTTTGTTTTTTCATCACAATGCTTTGCAGGAGGAATGTCAAAGTGATATATTACCAGGTTGCTCCAATGTTCCAGCCTTGTTGGTTTCTCTCCCAGGATCAGAAACTGAAGAGAAAAGAAAGAAAAAAGTTTGAGAGTCTCTGTTACCCGAAAGAGTATAGTACTGGACTTTTTGCTTAGAAAATTCTAGATATGTAAATCTCACTCTTTTATAAACATTATCTTCCTCTCCCCACTCCCAGAAGCGGAGTCAAAGATAGGAAAGCAATTCACTGTCCCTTTGGGATATTTTCCATTTGACACCTCTCCATCTATTTTTTAAAAAATATATTTTGCTTGCATTTCTTTTCTCTTCAAGCTGTAAAAGCAAATGCTGCCCATTTACATAAAATGGAGTTCACAGTTTTATAGAAAACTGCTTCCGCTTCATGAAATACACGACAAGGCAAACAGATAGTGTTTATACTGAACACTAAAATATTAAAATGTGAAACCATTGAGTGCCCTGCTTTTTTCCTGTCAGAAGTTAAATTTGTGTAGGGGGAGGGGATATAGATTCAGGTACAAATGTAGTGATATATAAATTCCTAATTGTTTGGATTTCTAGGGCAGCATGCAAGGATTAAAACACAATAAAAAAAAATGAACTAATACATAGTCAAAAGCAAGCATAATACATGAAAAACCCGGAGTTACACTATAAATATTCTTGGCAAATTCTTGGAAAAGAAAGATATTTTTTAGTCTTCAAATTTATTCAGAATTAGTTTAGTTTATTATCATAAGATACATTAGAAATCAGTAGGAAAGATTCATATTTAAAATAAAACTCTCTCTCTCTCTCTCTCTCTCTCTCTCTCTCTCTCTGTGTGTGTGTGTGTGTGTGTGTGTGTGTGTGTGTTGATGTGAGTCAAGAAAAGTATAGGAAGTATGGCTTCTTCAATTTTTCCCAGGACTATGCCAGAATTGCCATAAGAGGAATAACTGTGAATAATAGTAAAAATACTGTAATATTACAAAACAGCAACAATGGTGCATTGGAAAATCTGCAAGAAATATGATTTGCAAGCAAGAACTGGTAGGACTATAAAATAGGAAAAGTAATAGAAAATGAAGAAGCTAAAATGCTATGGAACTTTAGAAGCCAAACAGACAAGCAACTGCCACTAACATCCCAGACTTAACAATTATTAAGAATTAATACGAAACATAAAAATATCTGGCTAGAGGATGTGGCAGTGCCCAGAGATGACAGGATGAAGAAAAAGAACTTGAAGGCATCCCAAACTACAAAGACCTGTAAAGAGAAATAGAATAAGTATGGCAGAAGAAAGCAAAGATTGTACCAATAGTAAAAGGCATCTTAGTGCAATCCCAAAACATCTGGAGTACCTCTTGAACACCATTGACGTTGATAAAATCCCCATCAATCAACTGAAAAAGGCAGTTTTATTCAAAATAGCTTATATCCTGTGGCAATACTTCTAACACAATCAAACATCAACATCTGCTTATCCCAGATTCTTTGGAAGGACAGGGTGGGTGGATAAAAGTCCCAAATCCAGTCTAAACATCTGACTGACTGTGTGATGTCATGGTTCCAAACCAAGCCAGCAAAAGAAGAACCCACACTGTGAGCAGAACGGGTCACTCTACTGGAGTGGCTTGGCACGTGGTGAACAATACAAGTAAAAGTGTTTCTAGCCAGCAATACTGGCTTCTGCTAACCTTTTTTCTAAGCAGACCCACTTTATCACATGTGCCATGCTTCTGTCGGAGCCTGAATCTGCGTGGGAAGACGAGTTGGAAGCTGAGCTGACAGAGATTGAGGGGGCAACTTCATTGTCTTCAGAAGAAAATGGGGAAGGCCAGGGACTTTCAGGATTAGATTAGATTGTAGGCAGGGAGGAACAGGGGCAGGATGAACATGAGAGATAGAACTCAGGCGAGAAGTAAGGACCACCACCTCCTGATCCAAGAACTCGGAGAGTTGAGAGAAGGTGTGAACAGTGCAGACTGAGCAAGCTACTTGGGAGAAGAGTGCCCCACCCATCTTCACAAGGCACACCTGGGAATAAGACTTAATGAAATGTTGTGGGGAGGAGCATTAGTCAGGAACAAATGCTGAGTTCCTAAAATGTTGTGTGCTGATGTTTGAACTTTCCTGAGCTCCCTCGGGACACCCCCTCACTAGGCAGAGTGGTTGGATAACCTGCAGGGAGTTTGGGGGAATGTCAAGTAGGCATTGAAAAAAGCAGCTGAGACCCCAAAACTCCAGGTGGATAAGAAAATGTCACCACAAAAGCCATTCTGTGTAGGGGAAAAGGTGTACCTCTCCACAAAGTAGCTTAAACTGAAGCTGCCTTGCAAAAATCTGGGTCTGAAATACCTGGGTCTATTCCCCATAGTCAGAATAACCAACCCTGTGACAGTGCAGTTAAAACTCCACCCCTACTGGGGAAGGTCCAGCAGTGGCCCTGGATGGGGAAGCAGAGACTGAGTAGCGGATCTATACAGTGAGAAGGCTTGGGAGTTGGGAAATATTAACCTGCTGCTGGAAGTACAATGCCATTTCGGGAACGTGACCCAGAACCAGAGGGCTGAAGGGGAAAGCAGGGCTTGATCAAGGCCTGTGGCAGGCCTATGCATACTGTGGCCTGCCCCCCTTGGCTAAATGAGTGGTACCGGGTGGCCACAGAGTTAGATGCCGAGTTGAGGGAGTGCCACCCCCAAGAGGGACCTGGGACCTAGGCCATGCATGTTCCCTAAGAGGCAGTTGACTGTCAAATGCTGATGGGGGGGGGGTCAGAGCCCCAGTGCAGCCCACTCACCTGCCTATGTTGTGCTTTAGATGCAGTCAGCCTGGCCACTGGACAACTGAGTGCCTGGCCCCCACAAAATGATAAAACCAATACGAATAAAGAAAAGTGGAAGCAGCTTCAATCACTTTCACTGTTAAGTTTGGGAAAAGAGAGGCTGAACCAGAGCATGAGTGCAACAATACTTTATTATAACAATAAAGGGCTGACCGTGCTTGCCACGCCTGGAACTGGCTCGCAGCGATCAGCAACTGGTTGGACCCCGCAGCCTGCTTTTATAGCTGGCTGCTGGGGAGCACCAACCAATGAGTGAAGGGGAGAACGCCCCCGCAAAGTGAATGGACCTGAGTGAGAACTCCTAGAGTCCTCAGGACATAACACCCCTTCCCCCCAGATGCGAACACGCATAGTCTTTGAGGTAGGCAGGAGGTTTATGTTGGCACCCGGAACGGCGCGGCTCTGGAACGCTGACTGTCTGTTCAGAGTCTGTCCGGGAAGGCAGAGCCGGGTAAGCATCACCAACGTGCCCCTCGGTTCGGGCAGGCCCGGGACTCGTAGGGTTGGTCACTGGGGACGTGCTCCCGTAGACTGGATCGGGCTGGTCCGCCGTCAGGGCGCCGCTGTCCGTGTTCGGGCTTTCTGGAACGACTGTTGGTGTGCACTGGTCGCCGGGAAGGATGTGGATGTGGGGTTGATGCTGAGACCTCCCGTCGCTTTGTGATTCTGGGTCCCTGCTAGAGTGGGTGTTGAGATGCCTACGCAGCTGGTCCAGGTGCCTCCTCCAGACCCGGCCGTCCTCCAGTCTGACCCGATACGACCTTGGTCCGGTGATGGCCACGATCTCGCCCGGGATCCACAGGGGGTCTCCAGCGAAGTTCCTCGCGAATACTGGCTCCTGTAAGATAAAATGTCTAACCCCCGATGTGGAAGCGAGGGGAGAGTCAGGGCAGTATTGTGGGTGAAGTCTGTCCAATACAGTCCTCAGACGCCTGCCCATCAGGAGCTCAGCTGGGGACTTGTTGGTGACTGAACATGGAGTTGAATGCTGGCTCATCAGGAAGCGCGAGAGTTTGTGGTGCCAGTCATCCTTGCTGAACCTAGCCAGGGCTTCTTTAGTGGTCCTGACGGCCCTTTCAGCCAATCTGTTACTGGCAGGATGAAATGGGGCTGTGAAAATGTGGCGGATACCCAGGTTGGCAGCGAAACGGCTGAACTCGGTTGATGCGAACTGTGGGCCATTGTCGGAGACAATGGAGTCGGGTAGCCCGTGTGTAACAAACAGGCGTGTTAATACGTTGGTGATTGCTTGTGTGGTGGTTGTGGATAGCTGTGCTACGTCAATCCATTTAGAATAGGCGTCCACGACCACTAGGAACATCTTCCCATGCAAAGGGCCGGCCAGGTCGATGTGAATTCTGGACCACGGAGCGCTGGCGCTCTCCCATTTAGTAGGGGTGACAATAGGAGGAGCAGGACGGGATTCCTGGCAAATGTTGCAGGAACTTACCCATCTGACAACATCCTCGTCGAGGCCCGGCCACCATACGTAGCTGCGTGCTAATGCCTTCATTCTCACGATGCCAGGGTGTCCCTCATGCAACGCCTCCAGAACTCGGGTACGCAGTAAGGTTGGGATGACCACTCGAGTGCCCCACAGTAGACAGCCCTGCAAACTGGACAATTCCTGCATGCGGGTCTTGAAAGGTGAGAATTTGTTTTCAACATTGCCACCCGGCCACCCCCTCCTCACCCAGTCGAGCACCTGGGCGAGCGTTTTGTCTGCCTTGGTTTTAGCAGCAATGTCAAGGGCAGTGATGGGGAGGTCCAATTGGGTGACCTCGAAAATAGCGTGGACAGGAGCAGGGTCTTCAGCCGGAGTCGGCAAGGGACAGCGGCTGAGAGCGTCAGCGTGAGACAATGTTTTACCTGGGCGGTGTATGAGTCTGTAGGAGTAGGCTGCTAGGAAGAGGGTCCATCTCGTCATCCTAGGAGAAAGGACTTGAGGGGTCTGTTTGTCCCCAGCTAGTAGACCCAGGAGGGGCTTGTGGTCTGTGACCAGCTCGAAAAAATGGCCAAAAAGAAATTCGTGAAATTTTTTCACTGCTGCAACAGCTGCTAGAGCTTCCTTATCGATCTGGCTGTAATTACGCTCTGTTGCAGATAGCGTCCTGGAGAAAAAGGCAATGGGAGCCTCGGTGCCATTGGGAAGCCTGTGGCTTAATACTGCCCCAATTCCAAAGGGGGATGCGTCTGCAGCCAGCACTAAAGGAAGGTTGGGGTCGAATTGAATAAGTACCGCCTCTGACGTGAGTAGTGATTTGACGGCGTGAAAAGCATGGTCTTCTTTGTGCCCCCAGTGCCAAGGTGACTTTTTATCCAGTAATCTGTGTAGGGGTTCAGCTACTGATGCTTTATGGGGCAAGAAGGACGCGTAAAAGTTCAATAGCCCCAAGAAAGCCTGTAGTTCAGTTTTGGAGGTTGGAGTGGGTGCCTCGTGAATTGCCTTAACCTTGGACTCCAGTGGGTGAATGCCAGAGGCGTCAATTTTATAACCCAGAAAGTCCACCTGTCTAGTGGCAATGGCGCATTTTTCTTTTTTCAATTTGAGGCCATGCTGTCTGAACCTCTCTAACACTGCTCGAACTCTCTGGAAGAGTTGGGGTCTGTCCCTGGCCGAGACTAAGATGTCGTCGAAGTAGGGTACTACTCCAGGGAGGCCCTGTAAAATCCGCTCCATGAGGGATTGAAAGATACCTGGGGCAACACTTACGCCAAATTGGAGACGCCTGCATCGGAAAGCACCCCTGTGAGTGACAATGGTCTGGAGTTCCGCTGTTTGATTGTCAACAGGGAACTGTTGATACGCTTGAGACATGTCCAATTTGGCAAAAATACTGCCAGGTTCAAAAGTGTGTAATAAATGCTGAATGACGGGCACCGGGTAAGCGCTAACTTGTAGAAACTTATTGATTGTGGTCTTGTAGTCCGAGCAAATTCTCAGGCTACCGTCTTTTTTGAGGGGTGTGACAATGGGCATCTCCCATTTGGCGAAATCTGTTGGCTCAATGACCCCTTGTTTTAATAGTTTATCCAATTCAGCATCTAGTTTTGGCCGAATAGCGAATGGAACCCTACGCGGTTTTAGCCTGATTGGAACTGCCTGGGGGTCGACTGAGAATGATATAGGGGTACCGTTATAACACCCCAGCTCATTGCTGAATACATCTGAGTAGTCAGCGAATAAGGAGTCAGTGTCAGAGGTTGAGACAGCATGGACTCCTGTTAGCCCTAGGCCGAGATGGGGAAACCAATCGAGCCCCAATAAGGTAGGGAGATTGCCGTTAACTACCACTAGAGGTAGGTGACCTTTAAAAGCTCTAAAATTGACAAGGAACTTGCCTCTGCCGATTACAGGAATGGTCTTCCCCTGGTAGTCCTTCAGGCTAAACTGGCACTTCTGAAGCCGGCTAGTGGACAGGCTGGGCTGGAGCCTCTTGAGGGTGTTCCACGAGATAATTGAGAGCGCTGACCCTGTGTCAACCTCCATGCGGCACGGTTTACCTTCTAAGGAAACGGAGAGAGAGATTTTACTAACAGTGTGGCAAGTGTGCTTGGCATGGTGGTGCGTGCGACAGTTCAATACTTGCCTCTGCGGCCCCGCGTGTGAGAAGGGGGGGTGCCTTTGCATTGAGCTTTGAGGGGCTTGGCAGACTCTCGTGATGTGCCCCCTTTTATGGCAGTTATTGCAGGTGGCTCCTTTGAACTTGCAGGTGGCCCTCAGATGAGATCCCCCACAGGCTAGGCACAGGGTGATGTGCTTGGGTGGACCGATGTTTTCTTGTTTGGCTCCTACCTGCGGCCTTCTGTCGTTGGAGAGGCGGTGGACATCGCTTTCATCACTAAGGGATTCCTCTGCTACCACCTCCTCGGAGTGGACTGGAATTGTCGTCAGCTTGGCAGTCGGGCCATGGATTTCAGTGGCTGAGTGCGCTGCCAGTTCTGCTGCCAAGGCCTCCTCGACTGCTTGTGCGAGATTGAGGTCTTTTTTCGCGAGAAGGCGCCTTTGAAGGTGTAGGTCCTTGACCCCGCAGACTAGTTGATCGAGGAGCATGTCCTCTAGGTAGGTTCCAAACCCACAATGCAGTGCTGCTGTTCTGAGGGCGGCCATATACTGATTGATGGTCTCCTTGTCCGCTTGCTTCCTCATACGGAAGGTGAATCTCCTGGCAATCTGTGAGGGCCTGGGAGAATAGTGGTTAGTGAGGATTTCAAGTAGCTCTGACCAAGGAACGTTTTTCAACTCACGTGGAGCCACGAGGGCTGTGGCCGTATCAAAGACGATGGCTCCACAGTAGATCAGGAAATACGATTTTTTCCGATGCTCTCCAGCATCAGCCAGCCCAATTGCATCGATATAATGGTTAAAGCGGTTCTTGCATGACTCCCACTTCTCCTCATCCGGTTTGAACGCTGGGAAGACTGGATTGGAATTCATGGCGATGGGGCCGGTAGAACAACCTGTGGACAGAATCTCTCTGGGGCAGCAGAAAAATGTTCTAGTGCCTGTGGCAGGCAAGTGATTTCAGCTCTGGAGAGGCTTTTCGCAACCCTCTCTCTCTCTCTGGGTTAGCCACGTTTGGCCGTCAGCCATTGGCGGCGTTTGAATTCACGCCTGTGTGGGCGTCAGTGACTTGACTACAGCACCGTGCTGTACCTTTTAGGTTTGAAATTCAAATGACAGCCGTTTGAATTTCACGCCTAAACAATGAGCGGCTGTGGCTCGCAGCGCTTCACTTTCCCTGTAGCTGGGCTAACAAGCGGCTACAGACGCTTCTAACTTTCGTTCTGACCGCTCTCTCTGGCTGCGGATCAGTGTTCGCTTCTATTGCTTGCTGGCCGCTTTCTCTGTCAGCGGACCAGTGTTTGCTCTTTTTGTTTGCTCTTTTTGCTTGCTGACCGCTCTATCTGGCTGCGGATCAGCGTTGCTCTTATCGCCGGCCGATCGCTCTCTCTGGCTGCGGATCGGCGGCTAGTGACTCAGCGGTTGCATGGTGCTTCTGGTTGCCATCCCATCCTCGTCGCCAGTGTTAAGTTTGGGAAAAGAGAGGCTGAACCAGAGCATGAGTGCAACAATACTTTATTATAACAATAAAGGGCTGACCGTGCTTGCCACGCCTGGAACTGGCTCGCAGCGATCAGCAACTGGTTGGACCCCGCAGCCTGCTTTTATAGCTGGCTGCTGGGGAGCACCAACCAATGAGTGAAGGGGAGAACGCCCCCGCAAAGTGAATGGACCTGAGTGAGAACTCCTAGAGTCCTCAGGACATAACATTCACCATAGGCCTGGATGAAGGATGATGAAATATATCTCTTTTGCTCATCCTCTATGTGTGTGTGTGTGTGTTGTATGTGTGTGTGCATGTGTGCCTGTGTGCATTTTTCCTTAATCAGAACATATGTGTTATCTGTGTATGTAAGTAGGTTGAATCATACACATATACAAACATATGCATACATATACAGTACATGTGTTGCCAATCTGTGAGAGTCCTCCCCTGGGTTGGAACTGTTTGTGTTTGTAAGTATGTGTACACAGGAAAACAAAAGGAGGCCTGGTTATGTGACCCATAAGGTGGGGCTTAGAATGGAGGAATCAGCCCAATTGCTTTTCCCAAGGGAATGTTCTAGGATGATTTGATCCCATTTTTCTTTTGACTTCTGAAGAGTTACCCTGCTGATGAAAAAGACATCTTGTAAGCCCATTGATGTAATTTCTTTCCAAAATTGCATTGGATTGAAAAGAATGAAAAGCCATGGCATCTTTATACAAATCTAGCCACCCTAGTTTTGGAAGTGCACACTGGAAGACCCTTTCAATTTCTCATTCATTGGAAGAAATATATTCTGGGTACCTTTTGTGGGTGTACATTGTAATTCATATGTTATTTAAACCATGCCACATCTGACACTGGTGTTTCCTACTCTGGACTATAATATTTGGACTCATCAGCTGAACATAGTTTTGTGTGCCTGTATTTTAAATAACCAAAGGACAACTCACATTGTGATCACTGTTTAATCTCAATTTCCTTAAAACAGTTGAAGAAAAACAAAGAGAAAAAAACCAATCAAAACAGAAAGTCCCTAAACTGTCTGCCAAATAGCAAGACAATGAGCAAGGGGAAGACAAATTTAAAACATTGATATTTCTTAGTAGAAATACTATTTAGAATAAGGTCAGAAATGACGTTCTTTTAAATGCTAGCAAGAACTCATAGATTCAATCCTTTGAAAGATCTGCACCAACTTCATGACTCAAAAATAATAATCCCCAATTAATATACATCACCAACTATGTACATCTTAGTCAAAACCTACCAAGTATTAATGTGGAAATATTTCGAGCTCAAAACATTCCATTTTTTAAATGGCTGCTTTAAAGTATCCACATTTGGGCTAGAAAAAAGGAAATCCCCAAATTTTATTACTCAGAAGCAATAAGACAGGATAGGACAAGGGTTTTTGTTTTTTTTTAAACATGCACACACGTATCTAAATATGGTTAGGAACAGCAAATGTATACTCTTTCTGAAATAATGTGCAGGGCAGTGGTGGGATTCAATTATTTTTACTACTGGTTCTGTGGGCGTGGCTTGGTGGGCATGGCAGGGGAAAGATACTGCAAAATTTCCAGTCAGAGGTGGTATTTGCCGGTTCTCCAAACTACTCAAAATTTCCACTGCCGGTTCTCCAAAACTGGTCAGAACCTGCTGAATACCACCTCTGGTACAGGGTATGAAAAGAGCATTCCTTTGGTGTTATACAGTCTTCTGATAATGAGGAATTGTGTTTTTCAAAATCCGTATCATTTAAAAAAGAAGAAGTATGTGAAGGATGCCATAGGCGAAATTGCCATGCTGAACTGTTCTCTATATTTAGGCCCCTTTTGATTTGTCAGCCTGATCCAGTTGTCCTTATTTTCCATTCTTTTCTCTTCAGGTGTCAAATTATTCTTGATCAAGGACTGCTTTTGGTAGATATTCCCGAGTCTCAAAATATACATACCATGTCAGGGAAGGCAAAAATTCAAAGCTTCTCTTTGTGAAGTGATGTTCTGAGATGAGGTCTGAGCTTGTTCTTTAGAAAACATGCTGAAGATCAGCCTCTAAAAAGAAAAACGGATCTGGCAAAAACTGAAGTTTTGCAATTTTATTCTGATACACTGTTAAAAGGTTTGGAAGAAAAATATTTCAGTAACTGATGCTAGAATAGTAATCTTGAATCATTTCCTGGGTTCTATTCTAGATCCATAGAAACACTGAATGCCTGTTGGATGTTAAAGAATTTACATATTGAAACTTGTGTCTTCATTTTGTGCCAATATAACAGTTTAACAAGCTGTTGGAAAAACTTTTTTTGTAGTTATAATGTTAAGAAGATGGAAACAACCTCTATTCCTTTAAGTATTTTAATATTTGTAAGGGAGACATACAAGACACTACCAGATGTGGTTCGCAATCATTCAAAAAGTGAGTTGAGTTTCCTGATCATCAGGGAACACAATCACATTTACATTTGGCCTCAAGTTTCTTCAGTCCTGAGGCAAGCATTTTGGGCAAACGTTTTCACATAGTGAATGATGCTATAGAAAGGACTGTAATTTCATTCTGTTGTGGGAGAAAAATATTTGCTCATTTGTTCCAACTCCCAGCTCTTGCATAGTTACAAGGACAGATTAAGTTGAGGGACAAACTCAGAAACATCAAAAACTTGGAAATATCTACCATGGTGGAGAGACAACAAGCCAAATGTTCTATCTCATTCTTTTAAGAGGAAAATAGTTTATGGCTAGATAGGTTCTGAAGGGGAAGGAGTGTCCAACATGTAAAGAACAATTGCTGGAACTAGGTATGTCTACTTCGGGTGACATGATACAGTGTTCTACTATCTCAGAGGCTACCACAAAGAAGAGGGAATCAACCTATTTTCCAAAATACCAAAAGGCAGGACAAGAAGCAGTGGGTAGAAACTGATCAAGGAGAGAAGCAACCTAGAACTAAGGAGAAATTTCCTAACAGTTAGAACAATTAACTTGCCTCCAGAAGTTGTGAATGCTCCAACACTGGAAGTTTTTAAGAAGAGATTGGACCACCATTTGTCTGAAGTGGTGTGGGGTTTCCTGCCTAAGCAGGTGGTTGGACTAGAAGACCTCCAAGGTCCCTTCCAACTCTGTTATTCTATTCTGTTCTGTTCTAATGTCTAATATCTGTTCTTGTATTTGCCCAAGCTATTGGTTTTCTCAGAGTACTGAAAAGTCACCTACAAACAAACAGGTCCATCCCTAGATAATCAGTCCAGCCAATCCATGTTTTCTTGAGTTCATAACTCATATCTCTATGGACTATTCTTACATAATATGGTTCAGTTCGATAATAGAGAGACTGATAGAAATGGCTGGCTTCCAACAATTGAATCTACTTGTCTGTTGTCTCATTTAAATATCATTTAAGAAGGGAACCCAGATGGCACTGCAGGTTTGTGGAATTAGCAAACCCTGATACTTCATTGGAGTATCAAAACTCTGTTAGTTTAGTCACATATTTGAAGGCCTAGATAGAATTTTTAAAAATATATCTGGGATTTAGGATAGTTAATTCTTGTTATGCAAATGACAGCTGTTCCATAAAAGGGAGGAAAAGCTTTTAATAAACTATTTCTAATCCCACAAGTAATCTTTGGAGTGGGAATTGATATACTGCTTGGTAAATGAACCAGGTAATAAACCATAAAGTAATCATTAAAATGTGCTAATGAGTGAACAATAACTTCATGTTCCAAGTTAAAAAAAAACATAATGAGATTTGCTTCATACTGTATTATGTATATGCATAGGAGGTCTGAATCTTTGACTTTATACTAAATATATCCCCCAAACATACTGAAGAAAATCTCCATAATGTACAAGCTTTATATATTTGACCTGCAACTCAATTAAAGAAATTTGGAACAGCACAGAAGTCTGAGTAAAATCAATACAGTAACTATTTTAATGAAGTGCATGTTTGTAGATTTTGTCTGTGAGTTCATCTTGCAGTGAGTTCCTCTTGAAACCTTCAAATGTTCTATACACATGAATAATTATATATATATATATATATATAATTATTATTATTAATAATAATAATAATAAGGAGCCTCAGTGGCGCAGTGGTTAGAGTGCAGTACTGCAAGCTGCTCCTACTGCAATTTGGCAGATCGAATCCCACCGGGCTCAAGGTTGACTCAGCCTTCTATGCTTCCGAGGTGGGTAAAATGAGGACCCAGATTGTTGGGGGCATATGTTGACTCTGTAAACTGCTTAGAGAGGGGTGGAAAGCATTATGAAGTGGTATATAAGTCTAAATGCTATTGCTATAATGACTTCTATAATGACGCAACTTTCTTCACAGAGGAACAGCTTTGCAACATTCTCTTGCTGAGGAGTTACACTGGCCTTTAATCAGAACAAAGAGTTGTTGTTTTTTACTTAGGAGGTATATAATTGGTTCAGTTAAGGAACTGACAGTACAATGTAAAAGTTAAAAGAAGTCTTTACAGGGTATCTGATGCAAGCTACATCAAAATGAGAAAATGTGCATCATGATGTCATAAAAGAAGCTCCACCTCTTATTTGCTTATATGCAATATCTGCAGAAGGGGAAGAACTTGGGTTACATTGGTATAATACACATTTCCACACATCTTCCTTTCTCACTCCCTCTCTCCTTTCCAAATATTTTTTGGATATAAATTGTAGAAAGCACTTTTAGGAGTCTTTATCCCCGTCTTCGGTTCAACTTGATTCACTTTATTTGTGCCCATAGTTTTCACCCAGCCTCCTGAATATATATCTTCCTTCTATTCCAGCACTTCTACTCACTCACTGCTATCCATGATGCAAATGATTACCTGGTTTTTTCCCCCTTACATATATACTCTTTATTAATAATTTGTATTAAGTAGTAAAATGTAAGTATAACAAATTTAGTGACACTTCACCCCCTTTAAGATTACAATTATCTCTTCATCCCATATCCCATATCCCATCTCTTATCTATAAAGAAATCCACAAAATATAATCTTTCAGTCCAGCGTCTGTGGAAAGCCCACTAATGCTGCTACACTAATTACATAGTGCATACTAATTACATACTGTTAAAAAAAAAACCTCAAATACGTCATATTAAAAAGATGAATCATATTTTTTTTTAAAAAAATTTTTTTCACAATAACAGAGAAAAAAATTGATTCATTCCACATTGAAAAGCAGGCGCTTGAAAGAAGACCTCCAAGGTCTCTTCCAGCTCTGCTGATGATGTTGATGATGATGAAAATAATATTTAACCATTCTTGAATGCCTCTTATTTCAGATAAGTATATTTGTGCCAGATAAGTACATGAAGATTTCTTGGCAATATTTTTAGAATTTTCTTGCCGCTGCTTTCTTATAAGGCTGAGAGAAACAACTGGTCCAAAAATCATCCTCCTGGCTTCATGCTGAAGGCAGGAGAACACTTGTGATATCCTGGTTTCTAGGCAAGTTCTTTACCATTAAATGAAACTGGCTTTCATTACTTCAACACTTTCTCCACGTCCAAGGACTACTAATTTCTCTATAGACCTCAGGTTAATGAATAAGATTTGAAAAATAATTAATTACATTATTAGCTCTCTGCTCACTTGCCCACAGAGGTCTTGATTTGAATAATCTATGATTCTGTTATATAAATTATGTTTTTCCAATCCAGTTTCTAAACTGGAGCACAGTCCCCCTGTGCTTTCAAAAACAATTCATATTTGCACTCTAGTTATGCAGAATAGGTAACCAATATCAAGGGGTCAACCAATGTTAGGTCCTTTGAGATCCCTTAGCATAGCAAAACAAGGCAAGCAACTTTTTGTCTCCTCTTTCATTGTACAGATGGTTGCAGACATGTGGTTGCAAGACAAAGTTCCATATGGCCTGAGCACTATGGAAAATCCCAAGGATACAAAGGATACAAACCTTCACATGACATCCAGATTCAGCTGCCTGCTTAATGGAAGGGCTAACCCTGATGCCAAGCTGAGAAACCAGGAAATTATTTGCTGATGTTTTCTCTCCCTATACCCCCAAAGTTCAAAGATAACACATTGGTCTTTCAAGAAAAGAAAAGCAGGAAACCAGGCTTGATTTTTTACTCACCGAACTCTGTTCAACATTAAGCAGAGTCAGGGGGAAGCCTTCAGGAGGCTTGGTGAAGCCCATGGCTAAGAAGCAGGTGACATTTGATATTGTACATCTTAAACCAAAACAAGTTGGCTCACATCCCCTAAGGATGTGGACAATATCACATATCTAGAGTTTTCCATTCTGTGAAATGATCTGCTAATTACGTAAGAGAAAAAAATGCAAGCAGAACTTTTCTTGCTGTGACTAATGGACAGACAACTATAAAATGATGGAATACTTTCTTAAAAAGTCATGATAACTGCAATCAGATTATTATATGCCTAGTGACAGAAAATCCCTGAAATACTCACAATGGAGGAAATACTCACAATGGAGGAATGATTGGTGAAGATGACAAAATTTGCAGAGATGGCAAAATTAACTTGTTTGATTAGGAAAAAGACAATAGTTATATTTGTTAATGACTGGAAATACTTTTTGGAATTTTTGCTGTAAAGAGAAAAAAATGAACAAAGAAGGTCTGATGGGTAGAATACAGGAAAAAAGGAGCCAAGATGCGATCTTATAAAGAGAGGATAAAATATAAATGCATTTATAACTTCTGCAAAGATCAGAAGCCACTTCTTTACAGGTGAAACTCAAAAAATTAGAATATCGTGCAAAAGTTCATTTATTTCAGTAATGCAACTTAAAAGGTGACACTAATATATGAGATAGACTCATTACATGCAAAGCAAGGTAGTTCAAGCTGTGATTTGTCATAATTGAGATGATTATGGCTTACAGCTCATGAAAACCCCAAATCCACAATCTCAGAAAATTAAAATATTGTGAAAAGGTTCAATATTCTAGGCTCAAAATGTCCCACCCTAATCAGCTAATTAAGCCATAACACCTGCAAAGGGTTCCTAAGCCTTTAAATGGTCTCAGTCTGGTTCAGTAGGAATCACAATCATGGGAAAAACTGCTGACCTGACAGTTGTG
This sequence comes from Pseudonaja textilis, assembly GCF_900518735.1. The sequence continues at coordinate 9,858,499 of NW_020769315.1, forward strand.
CAGAAAACCATCATTGACACCCTCCATAAGGAGGGAAAGCCTCAAAAGGTCATTGCAAAAGAAGTTGGATGTTCCCAAAGTGCTGTATCAAAGCACATCAATAGAAAGTTATGTGGAAGGGAAAAGTGTGGAAGAAAAAGGTGTACAAGCAGCAGGGATGACCCCAGCCTGGAGAGGATTGTCAGGAAAAGGCCATTCAAAAGTGCTGGGGACTTTCACAAGGAGTGGACTGAGGCTGGACTCAGTGCATCAAGAGCCACCACACACAGACTGATCCTAGACATGGGCTTAAATGTGATATTCCTCTTGTCAAGCTGCTCCTGAACAACAAACAACGTCAGAAGCATCTTACCTGGGCTAAAGAAAAACAGAACTGGTCTGTTGTTCAGTGGTCCAAAGTCCTCTTTTCTGATGAGTGCAACTTTTGCATTTCATTTGGAAACCAAGGACCCAGAGTCTGGAAGAAGAATGGAGAGGGACACACTGCAAGATGCTTGAAGTCCAGTGTGAAGTTTCCACAGTCAGTGTTGATTTGGGGAGCCATGTCATCTACTGGTGTTGTTCCACTGTGTTTCATTAAGTCCAGGGTCAACGCAGCCATCTACCAGGAGATTTTGGAGCACTTCATGCTTCCTTCTGCAGACGAGCTTTATGGGGATACTGACTTCATTTTCCAGCAGGACTTGGCACCTGCCCACACTGCCAAAAGCACCAAATCCTGGTTCAATAGCAGTGGGATTACTGTGCTTGATTGGCCAGCAAACTTGCCTGACCTGAACCCCATAGAGAATCTATGGGGCATTGCCATGAGAAAGATGAGAGACATGAGACCGAACAATGCAGAAGAGCTGAAGGCCACCTATTGAAGCCACTTGGTCTTCCATAACACTTCAGCAGTGCCACAGGCTGATAGCTTCTATGCCACGCTGCATTGAGGCAGTCATTGCTGCAAAAGGGGCCCAAACCAGATACTGAATACATTTGCATGCTTATACTTTTCAGAGGTCCAATATTGTTCTATGTACAATCCTTGTTTTATTGATTGCATGTAATATTCTAATTTTCTGAGATTGTGGATTTGACAAATCACAGCTTGAACTATCTTGCTTTGCATGTAATGAGTCTGTCTCATATATTGGTTTTCACCTTTTAAGTTGCATTACTGAAATAAATGAACTTTTGCACGACATTCTAATTTTTCGAATTTCACCTGTATATCTTTTCTTTCACTTTCTGCCTTTTTATTTTTCATTTTTTTTCTACTTACTTATTATTTTTTTTTATCTTCCTTCCTTCTTTCTTTAAATTTGTATCTTTATAAAAATGTAAATAATAAACAATTCAAAAATTATTTAAGAGAAAATGCTATGAAACATGTCAAATGCAATGAAATGTGTCTGTCCACTATATATGTGGTTTTAAATAGGATATGTACTCTGAGTTGTAAACCAAATAAGATAGCTCTATAATTGCACAAATCACATAAATTAAAAAATGTTCTGTTTTGTTAGCAAATTTTCTCTAATATTCTTTTAAAATGCAACTATTGATAACATATATATTTGGGTTAACATTAAAATTTCCCAAATAATTTCCCCCCTCTAATTTAGCATTATGTGTTGCACTAGCTAACCAAATGCAGAATATTGCTTTCTGTGGGGTTTTTGAATCAACAATAATGGACATTAGCAGACTCCATAGTCATAGAAACTCTTTCATGTTTATTTTTCTTTAGGGAGTTTCAGGATATCCAGGAATAGGGGGCTGGATATTGTTGCAAACCTCTTCCAATTTCCCAGATTTGCATCTGTAAATCTTGGAGAATGACTATTCTCTGCAGTATAACTTTTGAGAAAACCTTTGCAGCACAGAGCTGTCAATAGTGCCAACAAACGAAATGATTTTGCCTTCTTTTTTATTTTTTAATGTAAGGACTTTATTACGTTTATTGCTACTCTGCAAAGAGCAAAGCTCTGATGTGTTGAGCAAAGCATTGGCCACAACTGTCAGCTATTGCAAAATTTGAAATTTGTCTGCCTTGTTTTTTTTACTAGCATAGCCAGTTTTGGAGGTACATTAAATGAATCACAGATGGGAACTTTGTACCAGGCAGCTATTGATGGAACAACACTAGAGAAGAAGACCTTGTTAAAGACATTTTCTTTTCTTCCTCTCTTTAATTCCAATTTACAAGCAAAATCATGCTCTTGGCAGTTAGCATCAGATTCTTTTCAAGCAATTCTTTTTCTTTTTAGTTCTAGTGAACATGACAGTGGAGAAAATATTGCAACATTTTAAATAAGGCTCTGTCCTACATCATTTACAAACCAAGTTACATGGAGTCTTTAAGAATCTTTCATCAATCCCCCCTTGCCCAATGGAGCCATGATTTCTGTAAGTCACTATCCACCTAACATTTCTTAACATGTGTTTCCAGGGCTGGAAATTGTTCTGTGGTTCATAGGAAGCCTGTCCAGGTTATGATTTGTAGAATATCCATCAAGTATTTGGATTGTAGCTCTCTATTTTTTTGCATTCATTTTATACATTTCCGTAAAACTTTGCAGAAACAGAATATCATTCCTCATAGAAGGATATTGCACAAAAGTTCATTGCAACAATATTGGACTATAGGGCTTGAAATTTTTTTGTAGAAACTTGTATTAGCTTCACTTTGAGGCAATAGATTTGTTTTAGAGCAAATGATAGCCTAAGGCTATACCCCTGAAAGGAGATTGTGCCCTAAAGTTTAGGCTGTCTTAAATTTCTTAGTGTTTCAATCCTGTCAAGTTACGATTTTTACCAAAATAACAGCTGAACAGATTTATTATAACAGCTAGTGGCAAAGACTATATATTCAGAACAGTGGTGGGATTCTTTTTTTTTTTTTTACTACCGGTTCTGTGGGCGTGGCTTGGTGGGCGAGGCAGGGGAAGGATACTGTAAAATTTCCAGTCAGAGGTGGTATTTGCCAGTTCTCAAAAATACTCAAAATTTTCACTACTGTTTCTCCAGAACTGGTCAGAACCTGTTGAATACCACCTCTGATTCAGAGGTAGTTACTGAGAATAAGAATAAAAGAATGATATTTTGCTTGGCTGGACTTTTGGAAAATATCTCATTAGCCAAAAAGGGAAATGGATTGAATCTTGATTTAATAGAGAGATGATAGATAGATGATAGATAGATAGATGATTGATAGATAGATAGATAGATAGATAGATAGATAGATAGATAGATAGAT
>NW_020769315.1:9861752-9901994 GCF_900518735.1 Pseudonaja textilis
GATAGATAGATAGATAGATAGATAGATAGATAGATAGATAGATAGATAGATAGATAGATAAGATAGGAGACAGAGAGAGAGAGAGATGATAGATATAAATAAAAAGAGAGAGAGCTAGACAGACATATATAAACATATGCACACTCGTACACACTACACACACACACACACATGCATACACATACACATACATAGATCACCTTCTAAGTCTTAACTATTGATAAATATTCCAAATGTAATAAAACGCTTTCCATAAATCCTAAGCTAAACTAGTTTTCCAACCATAATATCATATACTTAAAAAATTAACAGAATGTGAAACAGGAAAAAAATGTAAATCTGATGTAAATAAAATAAAAAGCTTTAGCATGCAAACGTGTTTCCCTACAGTGTATATTCAAAAAAATACACAATGGTGAATATGTTTGTAAACAAACTTAAGAATGAGTAAAACACTAGTGTAAACGTGAATTTCAGAAGTGTATTCTGATCATACAGAGACCAGGATGCACAAATAACTATAAATTAGATCAGTCACCTAAAAATATGAATGAAATAACAAACTAAAACTAAATCAAATAATAAAAACTGGATCTGACACCTTATCTGAAATTTATCTCAGCATACGTATTGATAGTTGGATGATATTGTACTTCTATATGACAATATATTAAAGTTATATTTACTTCTTAAATTGCTAAACAGGTTTAATTCTGCCATTTTTATTCATTTCTGATTATTAGACTGAACAAGCAGCTTCCATTTGCTGGATTCACAAATTACTCCCAGAAGGAAGCAAGACACTGAAACAATGTTCTTTTGTCCAAATAGTGCCATAAAATATACATGTTATGGCTGCCAGAAGCAATAGTACTATCAATTAGAGTTTTATCAAGCAAGGATGGGGTATCTGGAACTTTTTTGGCTTAGTTGTTTTATAATGATTAGAAACCTTTTGGCACTGACTTACAGAACTTGTTTCTTTGTCTTCATTACTGGCTGGACAATAGTAACAGTATAAATCACATTAAAATGTATTGAACTGAACGGTATCTTTTGCTCTTATTAAACAGTCTGTAAGTATTTTCATGAAGCAAAGCGATGAAAACAGTAAAACATCTTCATTTTTCTCCCCCTCTGATAACCAACCTACACTTCTTGTTTTGTGTTGTCCTGTAGAAATAAGACATTGATGTTGGGATTGTCTTATTTGTATCTTCATCTTCATTGTTAGACATGTGCCCTGGCCTGGCTTAAACCTTTGCAGGATTTTGAAAGTAGCTCCTTTTGTTCTACCACTTCTGTCTCCCCTTTGTCATAAGGATAGAAGAATTGGGAAATAGTATTGTTCTTCCAGCTGCTGGAAGAATCGAGAAGACACACTTAAGGGATGCTTTGCAGCTTTTTCTCTTTTAGTGGCAGCTGCATTAGAGAAAGGTTGGAGAGTAGTACAGGAGCAAAACTGCTGCGGCCATTAACACTCTAATGTACATTACAACAAAATCAATAAAGCAGTCAGTATTTTATGTTGCTTTTGACCTCTGCCACCATAGAGAAAAAGATTAGTGACAGTGTGTCATTTAGGATGTCAATCTATCTATCCCAGTATCAGAATAAGATTTAATAATGATAGTGTGTCTATCTCAAACCCAAACTAAATGAAATTATGCTTTGTACTAGAGGTCCAGAGTGAGATATTTCCATAAAGTCCTAAAATCAAAGATCCAGTCAAAAGTCTGGAACTAGAGGAACTTGCAATGGGTAGTCAGGTTAGTAGTAGAGGTGAAGAAAAAAGGGGATAATTTCAATAGTGATGATTCTGTGAGGAACATATTCTTATATAGCTAAATTTGCTGCTTTTGTCTAATTAGGAGAAGTTAATACTCCCTCCTCTTGAAGGATTGTGTTGTTGTTCTCCACTGCATGGTCTTATTTTGCTAGTGATGTGACTTCGGGCTTAGCACTCTCCCAAGATCAAGCTCTGGTTCTTTGCTATCTGAATTAGCAGCTCCCTTGAACATCATTCAGTTGAACATCATTCACCAGGTGGTTGAAAGGATTTTTTCAGTTCTTCACCTCCTGAGAGTCTACTAGGTTCTCCTCTTCAACCTCAAAATCAGAAGAGTCCATAACCCTACTAAGTATCATGACCTCCTTAATGTATAGGACCAATGACTCTTTAATGTTTGGAAAGGTAGAATAGAGTAACTTTGGACAGATGCCTAGAAAATAAGATTTTGCCATCTTTCCCATACTTTTGGCATACTTCAGTGGCAGGACACCTGGTATAGGCATTCTGCAGGTACAGCGTGACTAGGACTGTTTCAAATTACATGTCCAGCATTCTTCAGAAACAGCAGCAACCAACCCCATAGGTTGCACTTTGGATAGGACATGAACTGAATCAGGAGTTGCTTTCCAGGCACATCAGGAATGTTCTCCTGATGTCCAATCTATTAGCCAAGTTACAGCATTCTTCAGCATTCAAAAATAGCCTGACATCTATGGTGGGCATAGATGTGAGATTGGAAGGAGCAATTGAAGAATTCCACCAATACGCTACTGCTGTGCCTTTGACCATCAGTCAGACTATTTCTGATCAAAACCCTTGTTTCTCTTGCCTTCACCTTCTTTAACCATGATTTGTCAGTGACGTTCAGGAAGGTGATTGCAAGTGCTAATCACACTCCCTGAACCATGGGAAGTGTTGTGCGATCCAGCAAATAGCCATGGCTAGCAACTCCTGAATGTAGCCAATGCAATATTCAAAAGTAGGCAAAATGACTCAACCTCCCACCCAAGCACACGTTTGTTTATTAAAAACAGTGAACAAAAATGGTAATTCTCTCCTCGCCCTCCAGTTACCATAGGAGAATATAGAACTGGTAACAGTTGGCAGAACCTGGCTCTATTTCCTCTTTTAAATCTCCTGGAGAACCACTCTTTAAATATGTAAAAACAAGATCAGTCTAGCATTCTTTCAAAATGCTAGTAAATGCAAGCTTTCGAAATGCTGCTTAGGCAACATGGAGGAATATGCCAGGGGTCCATCCCAAATGGCCCATGGAGGGAAAGATTCAGTGGGGAGGAGCCACCCTGCTCCAACCCTTGCTATGACATCACCAACATTTGGAAGGCACTGAATATGGTCATGCAGTAAAACCAATGCCTGGAGAAATTGGAAAACACTGTTTCTAAAATGGATTTGCTAAATTCAAATGCTCTGTCTGCCGGGAGCTGGGGAATTGATAGAGGTGCTGTCATGACAATACATCTTTTAAAAACAGCAAGTGGGGCATCTTCATGCTGTGGTTAATAGGATATGAAGACTAATTAAACACATGCAGAACTTTATTGACTGTTGTATGTCAAGAATAAAAAATGAAAATAAATTTGCTTTACAAAATACAATAGTTTCTGTCCAATTTCTGAGCATGCTGGTTTTTTTCCTCTTTATTTCTATGGCACTGAAACAAAACATGCATAAGGAAGAAAGCAACAGCGCAATAGTCTGGCTGGCATTTTGTGGCATTATAAACCTTTAAATGTTCATTTTAATTAGAGACTGTAAAACTTGTCTCTTTAGGTGGTTTTGTGCAGATCCTTTAAAACTCCACAGTTATCTTTCCTTTTCAGAGCAATAAGCATAAGAGATTAGAAATAGTCTCGATACCTAAACCCTGGGAGATTTTTGCAACATGCAGAGGAACCATTAGAAAAAAAAATAGAATGTGTGCCTTGATCTGTGAAATAGATTGCAAATTTCCTTCCTTATCTTACCAGTTCTTTTCCCCTCTATTTGGCATGAGGGAAGAAATGGGAAATTCTATTGACCCTTCACCTGATTTGAAAGATCAATAGACTGTTCCTGAAAGCCTATTGATCAAAGTCTAAATTGGCAGTTATCACCCCATCAAAGCATTTCTGTTCTCTACCTTTGTTTTTCCAGATCATAAAACAATCCTACGCTAATAAAGAATCTGTTGAATGTTCCTCTCATAGGTGGACTTTCTTTGCTCCATTCTGGAAGTATTTTAGAGGTTCTTAGTTCAAAGTTTCTTTTGTTTATGTACCAGAAAATATATAGTGAACTTTGTATCTAATTGCATGTTCCAGGAATTGTGTTTAAATATAGAGAGATAGATATATTTTATTTTATTATTTACTTAGTTTCTATAGCCACCCATCTCAGTAAGTTACTCTGGATAGTGCACATCATAAAACATAAAAACTATTAAAACTATTAAAACATTACAGAATAAATATATATGGCACTAAGTAAAACTGTCACTATGGTTGTTAATACAGCCTGGAAATGGGGCCCATAAAACATTCAAGCACCGGGCTTGGGCACATAACCAAATCTTCAAGGTTCTATGAAAGGCCAATAGGGTCAGAGTCATCCTGAGGGGAGAATATTCCAGAAGGCAGGACCTGAAGTACATCTCCTAATTCCCACCAGTTGACATTTCTTGGCTGATGGGACCTGAAGCATGCCCAATTTGCCGGATAGACTATAGACTATATATAGTCTCTCTCTTTCCCAGCCCCCACCCTCTCCCTCTCTCTGTCTGACTGTCTCTCTCTCATTTACACACTCATTCACTCAAACTCTCTATGATTTGATGTATTTGTTTTCTTGATCCCTGTAAAGAAAGAAGAGTGGAAGTTAATATGTTGCATATGATGATTACAAAATATGTAAGAAATCCACCAACTTTAAAATGTTTGCCATTTTGGATAGAGAGCATCAGGAATCTGATTCACGTATTCCATATGTATCCATGGTTCAGAAGTCAAATCCATACTTGTATAGAAATTCATATTTCATTAGTGGAAGTATCTGGGAAACATACAGATTCTATTTCTGAAATGGCTACTCAGTTCTGTTCTGGTGGGAAGATAATTTGGAGTAACTAATTGATTCACTTGCACATTTTAGTCTGAAAGGAATTTGGCAGCATGCTTCATTCTCAGAATTTACCATTGCACACAAATTGAACACACAGAACCCCATCCCCATTCTATCTAATTAATAAAGATTACTCAAGAGACTTAGAAACTGAATAAAATTACTATCTTAACTAGTCTTGAAAAGACTATGCAAGTCCAGTCTTGTAATTCCAATGGTACAGACTATAATTCAGGCTAAGCTGTTGTTTATATTTTATATAACCATCAGGACTCGAACTTAACTTGAACAAGATTCAGCCATGATTGTATGAATCTTTTGCATGGCTCTGTAAAATGTTTCAATAAGAATATTTTATCTATTGTATTTACATTTTATCTTCACAAACTAAGAATCGTTAGGGAAAAATTATCAATAAAGTCCTTGCCCAAAGATATTTCTAATAAATTCTACATTTTTTAGAGCAAAGATCCACTAGTTTACCAGAAGAGATTATGTTCAAGCTTATTGTTCCAAAGATTACAGACATAATACCAATTTCCAATAAAAAATACTTGAATAGCTTATAGCAACCTTGATTCCTCTCAAATTTTTAATCCCAGTGGAACTTCAGAAATAGCAATGGCAGTGCGTTTTAAGATAAAGGTGTTTTATTTTTTTACTAAAACATTAAATATGGAATTGTGTCATTCCATAATGTAAGTTTGAATGATGTAGTATGTAATGTAGCATGAATGAAAATTCTATTTGCACCTCAATATATTTTCTCCCATATAAATTTTGCAGTACACTAAGTGTTCAAACTGATCCCTGCACAAAGAAAAGTTCTAAAACCTGCTAGGAGTTTGATATAGTCAAAGAACAATTCTCAAGTTGAGTCCAAAGAGGAGCTGAATGATGAAATTGCTAATTCCAGCCAATGACTGAAAGGAAAATAAAAATAAAAAGCTGAATGTGTGAAAAATTAAATTCACCTTTCCCAACAGGCAATTGTAATTTATGCAGTGAAACATATGCAGAACACCCAGCCAAACAAATTATTCACTATCATATAAATTCATTTAAAATTCTCTGATAAAAAAGTGAAAGCCCTTTCAAAATATAAATCAATGTTGATGTTAAATTCATCTTCATCACAGTCATCTTTGTGCAATACTCAAGAGAATTCCAGGCCATCTGTCTAGATCTTCTTTCATTTGCATCCAAATAAGTTCAAATTTACCAACTGATATATGCTTATATCAAGATAAACAAAGAAATCAGAATCCAACCTACAGCACAACACAATCCCTCGGTAGACAATCCCTCATTGTATCCCTCTACAATGACTCTATGACCCAATGGCACCTACTCCAATTTATAGCATAACCAAGCAGAGTTTTAATTAAATTAGACTGTGACAGCAGTACACAAATGGAATAGGCAGAGCAGGGGTCTGCAGAGATAGGAGGGCCTAGATTTCCCACTCCTCGGGTTACAACAGGAGCCATTATAGAAGAGCAGAATGGAAAGAGGGAGAGTGGAACTGGCCTTGATGGTGCAGCTATCTAACCTTCTCCTCCATTGCTGTTCCCAAGTCAGCTATCACTCTAGTAGCAGCAATGACATTGTTCTCTTCCTTTTCTCGAATTCTGTCACTGGGTAAGAAATGGTGATGAGCCTTAGGAAGACCTGGCTATTTCCTGGAACATTCTCCCTCTTCTTCTTATTCATTTCTTCTCTATTCCAGAGAATAGTGTGTGTGTGTGTGTGTGTGTGTGTGTGTGTGTGTGTGTGTGTGTGCAGGAGTGTAGATACAAGTAAAACTGCATGCTGAAAAGGAAAGAAAGTGTTCTGACCAAGGCTTCCTAAACCATAATCATGCACACACTTCCTTTAAAAGCAAGACTTAATTTATTGCAACACTGGGAATTGTTTTCATTCCCATCTGGAATTAATCTCAAACAGTCCCCCAAGATAAGCACACATCTTTTCTTTTCTGTGAGGTGCTGCCAATAATAGAAGTATCAAATGAATTAGAAACAAAACCAACCGAAGTACAAAAGAAACCAACCAACATACAAAGAGCTTCCAGAATGACTCTGAACCGATTGAACTACTTTGCTTCCTGCAAAGGTCTTGTCATCTATAAAGGCCTGACCTTTATACCAGATGGGATGGGCAATCACCTCCCAGCCTTACTCCTGAGTCTCCCCTTTTGTTTCAGCTGCTCTCGCCTTCTAGCAGCTCTGCGCACATGCAGACTGGGAACAGGCTCCCCTGGGTCCTCTGCTTCGCTGCTGCCAGACTCCGAAGGCTCCGAAGGCAACACCCCACTTCCAGATGGTCTTGGCCCCATCCCTGCATCGGATGCAGGACCCTCATCCAAGTCCTTTCCAGACTCCCTGACTGGTCCCCATTCTTCCCCAATGTCTGATTCCACTGTCACCTACACCGGCTGCTGGCGAGCCACAACAGGAAGAAAGGTCCACTATGAATCTGAAAGTAAGAAAAAGAAGAGGAAACAGATATTTTGAAGGGACTAAAGAGATTGCTACTCCCACTTGTTAAATTAGACCAAGAAATCAGCTTTATAGAAAAGATAAAAGAATTACTGTTTAGAGAGGTTATAATAATAGACTTTTTCAAGTTTGTGTTGTATCTCCTTCTTCATATACCTCAATGAATTAAGGAAATAGCTCTATCATTTCTGAATATTATCTGGACTTTAAAAAAAATGCTTTAGCCACTTTCACATAGGCAATGAAGCTTGCTATCTCTCTCAAGATCCTTACTTTCTTCAAAGATGAAGTGACGAAGAAATAATTGTAGCTGTCTTTGAAATCACTGCCATGTATGGGATGATCATGCCTCATTTGAAGGATTCCACCTAAGGTGTTAGGAATAGATTCCAAATAAGCACCCCAGTTACCTATAAAATATATCTTCTCCTCTGCATAAAATGAAATATTGTGTTGTATCCATGGGTGCTTGCAGAGGGATACAGAAATGATGCATTGTGTTTGGTGATATTGCAATGCACATCCACCCCTTTCATACTGGTGTTGCAGTTTCACATACAAGTATGTAGAGGTGGATCTTGCCTCATGATATTACTATGCATGCTTTGTCATTTTGTGACAAATTCACAGCTTGATGCAAACACACCTGACTGTGTTTGCTCATTTACTTCAATCAGTTTCAGTACAGTTTTAGAATTTCTAATTATGTTCAGAAGAACTTTTAAATCCAGAATGACGAGAAAAGGGAAAAGAGAGAGATCATTAGCTTGTATCATAAAATAAATTTAATTAGGGAAATGACAAACCATTAATGCCCCCTGGTGAGTTATGGAGTGAATAATCCTTTTGGTGGAATGTAGCTCTTAGCAGTTACAGTATATTTCCCAAGGAATACTGCTATTAACAGAGAAAACGGTTTCCAGCATTAAAATATAGGACGTTTCTAACAGATTTATTCTTCAAGTCAGAGATGCATCAGTTAATAGTTATAGTTATATTACTGTACTTCATGACTATCTGGATGTAACTCCAATAGTTTCCAGCAGAAGCATGTAAAAGATTGGGCCTTTATAGTTCCTCTTTGCACATGGAAGATGTAAGAGATGCTTTTTGAAACAAATTGTAGTGATCCTGTGCTGTCCCCAGAGCAACAGTAATATAGCTGTGTGTTTCAGGACCAAGTAATAATCATGCACCAAATCATCAACTTGCCTTTCAATGAAATAATACAACTGCCCTTTAAACAGACAATGAAAGCTGAAGTCATAAGATTTCTACAAAAGGTGGGAATTTTAATGTGATGATTTCTCTGATATTATTAATTGAGTTCATTGTGATTGAAGCATATATCATAGGTATCCTGCACTCTCTATGTGCAAAGAGAGCTAATTGGCTGGGCTTAGAGATTTGACTAGCTAGATCAGGGGTGTCAAACTCATGGCCCATGGTCTGGACTTGTCATGTGCTAGCACGCCCACCCCCAGTTTAGCGAAGAGGGAAAAGTCGTGATACGTCACATGATGATGATATGACGATGCGAGTTTGACACTCCTGAGCTAGATTGAAAAACCTGACATTATTCTAGCCACAACTCCAGAACACCTAGCCATAGTTTCCAAAGCTGTTTTGGAAAATAGAAATGCTTGCAAACCATAGCTTGCACCTCAGCAAAATACCATGGCTGAAACATTCTAGAAAATTGTCCATTATTGGACTTCATCCATCTCAAAATTCTGATGCTCCTTTTCTTTTTAAAACCTCTCCTCCCCCACTTTATATAGAACCCATTTGTTGTTTTGATTAATTTCCACTGTCAAAGGCATTTGTTTCCTGTAATTAATCTTAAAAGCCGTGACTGTGCAAATGATGTTGTTTGTCCTCCTGATGAAATATTCTCTTGTCTTTTATCTGGTTCACATAAGGAGCTCATCTATTTCTTCACATAGTGCTATGATCTTAACAAGCAATTTTGGGAGATGAGATCTCAAGGCTAAACATATCTAAAGAGTCATCATAATAGATGGATCAACCCAATATTTAGCTCCTGATCTTCTAAGTGGGAATATATTTTGGATGTGTATTTTATAGCATGGTAAATTGTAGTAGGGGAAAAGAACAAGAGAGTAACTCAGACCATACTATCAGTCCAAAATTACTGCAAATTATAGTAGTAACTGTTAAGCAGATAGAGATGGACCCTGACCTGCAGATATTCCAAAGCTTAATGATCAGACCCTGTTCACTTCCAAATTGTATTTACTTTATTTACTTAAATATTTATATTGCCATCTACCTTATACCAAACTCTGGACAACTCCCAATCAAGGATTAAAAATAACATAAAAATCATATTAAAACCATATACATTAATAAGAAAAACCTGGCACCAAGTCAAGCTTCTGACATTACTCTATCCTAGTACTTGGGAGACAAGCCAGTTCTTCAGTACTTTTCCAAAGGCTAGGAGGTTAGAAGTAAGCCAAACTTCCAAGGGAAGAGTGTTCCAAAGGGCAGGACTGCCACAGAAAATTATATATATATATATATATATATATATATATGCATGCATACATACATACACACATACACACACACACACACAATACATATATGTATGAGTAAATCAGGAATTGTCCAACATGCAAATCTATAGGGAATTAAAATATATTGCACAGAGATATACATGAAACAGACCCTTGTGTTATTATTAGTTGCTTAAGAAGTTGTTTGATGTGAAATTTCAGCATGAACATTCTTGATCAGCAGCTCAAAATAAGAATCCAAGCAAAAATGCATGTTTAGGGCAAGGTAACCTTAGAAATTCATATTTGGTAGATAAAATGCAATAAAGTTCAAACATAAATATTTAAATACCCATGTTTGTGTAGTTTAAAAAAAACTCATTTCAGATGGATGTAGATTTGAATCAGTAGAGACATCACATACAAAACTGCCATGATTAAAAAGGGATGAATTGATTAGTTAATAGGTCTGGTACCTTCACAAGAATACAGGTAATTTAATAGTAATATTATTTGTCTCTATTTATAATAAGCCCATGATAGGTAATAGATAGACCGATGATTGATAGATGCTGCTGCTGCAGATGACGATGATGATGATGAAGATAGATAGATAGATAGATAGATAGATAGATAGATAGATAGATTGAATGCCAAATGCAATGAATTTTTATTTTATTGTAATTAGTGTACATTTAAAGTGACAATAAATTTTTCTATTCTATTCTTTAGAGCAGTAGATTGATATTTCCAATTTTGTGTTAAAAAGAATAAAATATATAAAATAGAAAATATAAGTCCATACTCTAGTTCATGTTAAGTGGGTTGGCTAATGGCAATGTTTCATTTTCTATTATTGCCTTATTTGACTTTTGAGGGGTTTGTTAACCAAGAAGCCTTTTTTTCAGCAGAAAAAATGATATAATTGTACAATGTTTCTAAAGATGTAGTTATGTTTTAGCATGCAATTATCTCTTTCTGTTCTCAAAATTCTGTTTAATTCTAATAAGTTGTGTATTCTTGTTGTAAAATAGTAATATTGTAAGTCTACTTTCTGACTTGATTACTTTATAAGTAACCCAAGGAGGTTAATATACTTAATATTCCTCCCGCTTTCTCTTTCCCCACAGCAACAACCCTCTGAGGTGAGTTGGGCTAAGACAGAGATAGGCTGGCCCAAGGTTACCCAGTCAGCTTTCATGGCTAAGGTGGGACTAGAATTCAGTTTCTTGGTTTGCAGGCCAGCACTTTAACCACTACACCAAACTTTAATAATAGGCAACAGGAGAGGACAAGATATTATGTATTTTATATATAATTATATATGAACATAATATATATTCCTAGTTGCTTTCTCTTTCTTTAAAAAAAACACAGTTCATTTGAATTTAATTTACCATGGGTTAAACCTGTTCAATAAAGTGCCTTACAAAAAATGCTGCATGGCTTAATGTGAAGTATTTGGACCTTGGATCTTAAACAACTGGTTCTGTGGGCGTGGCTTAGGTAGTGGGCATGGCTTGGTGGTCATGTGACTGGGTGGACATGGCTTGGTGGTCATGTTATTGGCTGGGTGTGGCCAACTCAATATCACTCAAATCAAGGCATGCATCTCCTCGCCTGGCCTCTCATGACTGTGGGGATGCTGCAACCATCGTAAGTGTGAAAAATGGTCATAAGTCACTTTTTTCAATGCCATTGTAACTTTGAATGGTCACTCCACACAAGCAAGGTACCAGCAAAAGAGGGGGGAAAAAACTCCAGAGAAGTTCCAGAGACAGGAAGTCTTGTCCTGCCAAGAATGTAATAAGGATTAACGGAGAGGCAGTTTCTGTAAGCAACACCAGAATGTTTCCTTCCTGCCTTCCTTACAGGATTAGGCCAGTAATTTCTTCTAACAAACAGTTCTCCGAACTGCTTAGAATGTTAACAACCAGTTCTAGGGAATAGGTGCGAACTGGTAGAATCCCACCCCTGCCCTGGACTATTAACTAAAATCAACCATCATTATTAAAGGTCATCCAGATTGCTACAGAAAAATGACCTTTAGATTTTTCTTACCTAATGTGTACACATTGTCACCATCTTCTGGCAGCAGCTGGCATATTTATTTTCTTAGTCTTCAAAATTTCTGAAAACTTGTTATTGTTTTGAAATTATTCATAAAACGTGAGTGGATATGGGTAGATTAGGATGTGTGCATTATATTGTATCAGTATAAGAGTTGTGTGGCTCAATGGGTAACACTACTGGGTTAAGTGTATTTCTTGAGTTCTATCTTTGATCAATAATCACCTGAAGTCCATCGCTCCTCGCTTGCCCTCTCTCAGTCATCCTGCTCCCGTTCCTCCCTATTAATAAGCTGTCCCAATCCTGAGGCCTTGGGGTCCTCATCCTGTTCCTCCCCACATTCCTCTGAAGCCAACAAAGCCGCCCCCTCGATCTCCATCGGCTCCAGCTCTGGCTCGTCTTCCTCTGCAGATTCAGGCTCCGATGGGGGCATGACAGGTTTTACTTTCAGAAGAGAATGCCAATGCTGCTGATAAGTAAGGAAGGAGAGATTGCCTTAAGCTATCTTTCAACACACCACCATAACTGATAGTGAAAAAACAGCAGTGAAAAAAAAAATGTAAAAACAAGTTTTGAAAATAACATTCATTTCATAGATTTTTGAGAATTAATGGTAATATGGGTGTGGAGAAAATATATTTTTGGTGTAAGAACAGGTTGCACACTTAAAATACAAGAACAACAAAGTTGGAAGAGATCTTGGAGGTTTTTTATTCCAACCACCCTGGACAAATGTCTGTCCAATCTCTTCTTAAAATATGATTCAATTGATGGAGCGCTACAACTTCTGGAGACAAGCCATTCCACTGATTAATTGTTCTCATTGTCAGGAAATTTTTCATTATTTCTAATTGGATCACTCTTTGATAAGCTTCCATCTGTTATTTCTTGACTTGCCCTTTGGAGAATAGATTGACCCCCTCCCCCTCCTTTCTATGACAAGTCCTCAAATATTAGAAGACTGCTATCATGTTACCCCGAGTGTTTCTCTCCATTAGATTCTAATCTGAGATATCTAATCTGCAAATTTGATGAGTTCCCCTTCTATCCCCACATCTACATCATTTATAAGGATGTTGATGAGTTCTGGGCCTAAACAGAATCTTGGGGTACCCTACTGCATATTTCTCTCCTGTAGTTCCATTGGGGACTTTATGTTGCATGCAGTTGGTCAGCCACTTATGAATCGATCTGGTGATGATGCTTTCTATCCCACAATTTTCTATTTTATCAAGAAATAGGGTATGGTCTACTTTGTCAATTGTCTTACTGAAGTCTAAGTAAACTATGTCCACAGTATTTTCCTGATTCAATAATTTAGTCACTTTTCTCAAAGAATGCAATAACGTTTGTCTGCAATGATCTGTTTTTGCCCAAGAACTGTTTTGACAGTTGTTTGTGTGCATTTGTTTACTACATGAATACTCTTTTCCATTAAGTATAAATAACATACAATACCAAATTACATGATTGATCTCCCAAACTTCAGATAACTTGAGACATCATTGCTAAAGAGTAACTTTAACATGATACTGATTTTTTTTCTCTTCTTCAGCATGTTTGAGTTCTAAATCTCAAATAAGAAACTTAAAGTCTTCTATTATTTATCTTCCCATTATGCCACATTAAAAACATTTTCTATACTGATTCAAGAAAGCAATGAAAAGTTTCAGCTAGCTATTGAATTATGGAAGTTGGTCAATAACTCACAGGATAATTCTAGCAGCACAATAATTGGCCATCATTTCAGGCCCTGGTAACCACTGTACAATGATCCAGGAACTATTTTCACCCACCCACCCCTACCCCAAACAGGTCACTCAAAATTTCACAAATCTCTCATGGATCAAAAATCTCATGGTAGCTGATGATTTCACATGATTCTTTTCATTTTTAAAATTAATTTCTTAACTTTTAATAATCTGAATTTGGGGGGATGTCAAGTCTATTGACAGTATAATAACTTATATTAAGTTATAAGCAAGTACCCTAAAACATCTTTACTAATCACAAGAACTATATGTAAGGCTTTAAGCCTAAATTTCCAATTTTCAGGACTCCTGGAATGTGAAATTATCTCTGTTTTGTTTTAGTTTTATGCCTGAATCTGAATTTTCACATTCATCCTCCACCCACCTGTTTGTTCTTACTGCTTGTTACTCAGTGACTAAACATAACTGGGGGGAAATGCAGATGCTTTCAAGGGGTTATAAATCTTTATGCTTTACTTGAGGGATTGTTTGGAATATAATAAATGGATTGGTATAAAGGTTATCCAGCAGTCACTCCCCCAAAACAGAACAGAAAAAAGAGCATCATAAGCAATCTAAACAGGGGAATGGTGTGAAAATTTGGTTTGCTATTTCCAAGGAAACCAAACAGGGTCTCAGCTGTCTGAGATTACAAGCATTAAAATGTAGCTGTCTAGAAAGATCATTTGATAAAATGGGTACAAGCATGGTTCTTTTGGAATAATTTGGTTCATGACAAGCTATATTAATAATCTCATTACAGCAATATGTTTATTCCAAGAACTTAGTACTGTTTTTCTGTATTTAGATTTTCCATTACCATAATCTTGTCCTATCTGTTAGATCAATACATAAACAGACAGTCCCTGAGTTAAGAACAAGTCTGCTCCTAACTTTTTTTTTTAACTCAAATTTGCATTTTAGTCAGGACTTGTACTTACAAATAGATTACTTATAACTAAAAATGGTGGACGGCACTGTTCTTTCTCAAGCCCATGAAAGCTGTACAATTCTTCCAGGCTGCAAACAAGCTGTATGTTAAAATGTGCAGCTTCAGTGGTTCCTTAAAAAATGTGTGGGTTCAGCAGTTTGTTAGCTCAAGTAAGGACAATGCCATCTGTCCTTTTTAGTAGAAGACAGTCTATTCAAGGATTTTCAGTGGTTCCCGAAAGCATTGGGGAGCCTTCATTGGGCAGGAACTGTCCTTTAGTTGGACATTCTTAACCAGCTGATTGTCTATTCATAATTCTTAGACTTACACAAAGAAGTCACTATCTTCATTGCTCATTTCATTGGCAAAAGTGGATTTCATTACATGAAAACTTCATTTTTAACATGCCAAGGAGACAAACACCCTATTCTTGGTCTCTTATACTAACCATGTTAACCCTGCCACAACATTAATTTTCTTCATGTAATTGAAATTCCCTGAGGGAAAAGTACTGCTCTATCCATGTTGAGTCCCTATATAGCATAGAAACTGTGTTTCTCAGCCTTCCTAGCTTCAAAATGTATGGCCTTTAACTCTCAGAATTCCCAGATCCCCAGAATTCCACAGCCATGTGTGAAGGCCACACTTCTTAAAGATACCAAGATTGAGATACACCGACATAGAATTTTGGTAATGGAAGGTTTTCAATTAAGTTGTAAGCTTACATTACAGTGCCTTAATAGTCCAAAATATCTTCACCTTTTCCTCAGTACTAATGCTGTTTACATGTGACCTGAACACCCTACAATCTGTCACTATATTGCCTTTCACTTTATACCTAATCATTATCTATGTGGTTTTCTCGCAAAAAATAGGTGACTCGGTTTCACTATATATTCTCATGTGGTATGGAATGATGTCTTTGCCATTGTCACTTAGATGATCATCCATCTCCAGCATCTTTCTACAATGCTGTGTCTGATATACTGGTAGATGTCTGCTTGGCTGGACTAAATGATTGGGATGAGCTTGACCTCTCGATTGAGAATAAGGTGCTCTTGGAATATTCCCAGCAGTGTCAACTTGACACAGTCCAAACATTCTTTGCTCGTTCCTTCCAGGAACTACAGCCCCCACTACAATGAGGCTGTACAGTGGGATTGGAAGAGGGGTAATCAATTATATCTCCGTGTTAATATAATTGGAAGGATAGAGTATAAAGCAGAACATGAAATGTATAATGGTTCCATTTGAAAATCGTCTCCTGGATATGCAGTAATTGGAAACTGAAATGAGCAAAAATGTAGTAAAATGAAGTAGCCAATAATTAAACGTGAGAGGAAAATAAGGAAGAATTAAACAATTTCAAGACTTGTTTCTGCCTCAAGCTCCTACATGAGAAAAGGGTTGATTTTATTTCTTCACATATCCTTTTATGCTTGGATAAGTTTCATATTCATTTTCCAATCAAAAGAAACTGCAGCCATTTAGGCCTGGTGGGAGTTGGGAGAAAACAAGCTTTGAAACTCTGGAATTTTGGCTCATGAAAGTTTCTAGAAGTGTTATAGTGAAAAATGCCTTAACTTCTGCAGTTTTGCATACAATAAATATCAGGTATTTAAAAAATAAAATAGATACACCTATACATAGATAAATCTTAACATCCCCCTTGAGCATGGATTAATATAATGCTGTAGAGAAGTACAGCTTATAAACCATATGCAGCACACACACACACACACTATTCTGTTTATCTTGACTGTCTTACAATAGTTGCTATGCCTTTCAGAAAAAGTTGGGAAACGGTTGAAGAATAAGAGGCACAGATAGTTCGTTTACAAAAGGAGTTTCACTCCTGAAATTTATTTTATAACATACTTGCCTAAAGGATTTTTCTGAGCTCTCTCTCAGTTCTAGCAAAAAAAAGTATTTTATTGGAGTTCACCTGGGATCATACTGGTGACTTTCTAGTGCTTTATCTCCATGCACTGACATTTCCTATTGGGATATCTGATGAACAACTTCATCTTATTTTTCTTCATTGGGACCACCTCTCACTTTCAACTCTGCCATGGGAAAATATTGCGATTTATCAGCAAAACACTGCAGAATGCCAAACCGAGGCCTACAGATGAAAGGAAAGCTACAGTTTCATGAAGTTAGTACATTTCTTTCTCATTTGGAAAACCAGGCTGGTGGCATATCTGATGCAATGCTATAAATCACAAGTTTGAAAGGGTGAATCTGTATTTTTCAAAGGGCAAACTGACATTCTTGGCTCTCTAGGGTCTTCCCCCTCCAAATTGCACATTAATGCATTGCATGGTCTGCTCTTAGCATTTGAATGTATATGTGTTACATCTGCCTCTCTCAATAGCTCTTCCTCCCTCTCTGTCATGTATTCACTGTCTCAAGTTCCAAAGAAGCGGTTATCATGTAAATCCATTAATACAAGAAATCAAAATAATAACTTTTTAATGTTTATATCCTTATATTTACTAGGAGCAGAGGGCCTTCTATAGCCTCCTCCTGGAAAAGGGTTCAAAAGCCACATTCCAGATCTAATAAAGCCAAAATAGAAAGTATAGAAGAACACATTTATTATTTATTAATAACATTTATTATTATTCATAATAAATACAGGCATAAATTTCTTTTATTGTGTACCCACTCAGAAGTGGGTCTCACTCATCTTAAAATAAACCTACACTGCAGCCACCTTACAGAGAATTAAACTACAAAGCCACCACACAAAACTAGCAATCTTCCAATCTTTCTCCCCAACCCTCACTCACAGAACTCTAGCCATCAAGGAAGGACCCTTTCTGCTGTACAAAATTCCTGAATAAGTTGCAGAGTACAATTTTATATGCACCAAGTCCACTTGCGTTCAAAGATATTTATTCCCAAATGAGGAAAAACAAGGACCTCAGTCTTCTTATGCAGAATAAACATAATATAACTGAATCCCAACACCTCTGCTGAGATTTGCAACTTCACAGCAATTTTTGAAAGAAGAAAAAAAAATCACCCTTCTCCCTTTCTGATCACTGGCTTGAAATATATAAGAAAAATCTGTGATTGTATCAGAATTTTTCCAAAGCAAGTTAGGTTTGCTCACGATGTTCCACACTCAGTTCCTGAACCAGCTCTGTTCAAACAAATATTAACAGTATAACAGAAGAGTTGGAAGGGACCTTGGAGGTCCTGGGGTTTTTAATACAAAGGAAAAAGCCAACAAATTAGAAGAAGTTGGCTATGATTGTAGCTTGTATCCATTTCAATTTGTCTTTACACTTAAGTGATTGCAATGAGAACATGCTACCCACAACACAAATATAAATCCTCCATAGATAAAACAGACAGGAAACAAGCATGTCTAGAAAAAGGCCAGGGAAGGAGAAGGTGTATGAAAATATAGGGTAGGGGGAGTGATGGTAGAAAGAACACTGTAAGGCAAAATTGTTTATCAGAGGCAATGTTTTGGTTTTGTCAGCTTGGAAGCCAGGATTTTGTTGTGACTCTGCACAACAAAACAAAATGTGGTCTGAGGAAATTCATGACAGTGAGTAGATAGAATACTCTAGTAAAGGCAATTTCTAATTCCAGTACTGTTGTACAAAAATCCCAGAAAACAAGGAAAACAAGATCCCTTCTTCCGCAAACAGTTCTATTCACTTGTTGTAACAATTCTTCCTTGCTTTTAACTGATATTTAGTTCTTTAACTTGTTTTTAAAAGTCTGATTGCTGTTTTATAAGTTTTGGAGCAATTCCTATTCTGAATCCATCTTCTGTTGCTAATGAACAATTTCAACGACCTTGCAAGCTAAAGGACAGGCTTCAACAAATCTTGGGGTGGGGTGGGATGGGGGTGTTATACATGGATCTTTAAGGCAGATATAAATAACAGCTGACCTGGTTTATTATGGACCTACCCCCAATTTATGTCCATGCTTGTCCTGGAGAAAGCTTAAGCAGAGAATTTTTGACCTCCTTATATACAGACAGAATTAATGTTCTGTATCTTTCACTGGCTCCCTTTGCCACCCACAACTATTTGTATCACTTACTTGACCTGTCACATAGGAGGGCATTCACATTGGCATGCTTGGATGCTTTCCCATCAATGATTCTGTCAGGAAAGATTTAATGGCATTCTGTAATGGTGTGTGGGAAAGACCTTGGGAGACCAGGCCAAGAGAAGCTGCCAAGAGAATGGTCAAATAAGTGAAACCATGGCCAAGAGCAGGTAAGTGGGAGGGGAAAGAGGCTCAGGATGGACCCTCTCTAGTTTTTCAGGCTGGGTTGTACTTTCAGATTTGAAAGATTCTTCAAAAAAAATACAATTAGCTCTGTTTAGTTGTGATTCGTATCTGGTTTACTACTTGAGGTTGACACATTCCTTAGCAAGAGTGTTTATGTATCTGTTCAGATTCTGAAAGTGAGACAAGAGCAGACATTCTAACTCTCATTCTTGGAGAGTAACAGAATAACACAGTTGGAAGGGATCTTAGGAAGCTTCTAGTCTAATTCCCTGCTCAAGCAGGAGACCCTATATCATTCTGGACAAATGGCTGCCCAATCTCTTAAAACAGCTCTTAAAGAATAGCAATAGCAATAGCACTTAGACTTATATACCACTTTATAGTGCTTTACAACCCTCTCAAAATGGTTTATAGAGTCAGTATATTGTCCCCAACAATTTGGGTCCTCATTTTACCCAACTTGGAAGGATGGAAGGCTGAGGCAACTTGAGTCTGGTGGCATTCAATCTGCCAAATTGCAGTGGGAGCACTTTAACCACTGCACCACTGAGGCTCTCTGAGGATAATGTGAATTCCCCATCTTATTCTAAACTACACAGATTGATCTCATGTGGCCATTGCTGGCTATCTTTTAAACAGTCAGATCCAGGAAGTTTCCAGAAGTGTAACAAAATTTGTGCCATAGCAATGACAGTTAGAAGCTACTGGGCCCATCTATAGCTTAGCCCTGGGTACAAATAGATTGTTACTGGGTACCTGTATTCTATATTCCTTCTTAACTTTTTGCATTCTTTGGTCTATGATGTTATACTTTAATTAAATATCTTATGTTTTAGATTGTTATCCACCTTGAAAACTGTGAGGTCTTGGATTAGAATTAGAAAACTTGTTGCCATAAAAGCAAAGCCAATTGTCCCCCAAATTACCTGTGGATGGCCTGATCAAACAAGTTGGTTTGCAAAATTATTAAAAGGCACATTTTATAATGGGGTTTCAGTACTTAAATAAGAGACGTGAGTGACTTTCTCAAGGTTGTTTCACCCTCACCCAGCAAAATTTAGGCCACTGCAATGCAACACAAGGCATTTCCATTGGAGAAAAGAGCGAGGAAATGTGCGCACATGTGTGCGCAGGCATTTTCTGCATGTTTCTGTGGCAGCAAGGTGGGATGAGGGCAAACTGTACAAAGATACTGGTTTCCTTACATGTGCACTGCTTTTTGTGTTTCATGTGCCAGCTTGAGATGAACATTATTTATAAAGGTTGGGGCAATTCTGCCTAGCAGTGTAACCTGATTGCTGCTCCTGGCTGTTTTTGAAACACACTTAAAAATATATATTTTCTGGATTGCAGTAGTTTGGCAATAGGGATGAGTTAACCCTCAGTCTGGAATACTGGATGGATGGATGGATGGATGGATGGACGGACAGATGGTACCTCTCTGAGTGAATGTCTGTATGAACACACACACACACACACACACACGCACACACACACTATTATAGTACAGCAAGTACAAAGTGCGAAAGAAAGAAAAGTCTATTGCTTCAGATAATCTGGGCTGAAACCAAAAAGGTGTTCATGAGAACTGTAAGGCTAGTTGTTTTTCTTCTTCACTCTCCTTCCTCACATTGACAACGAAGAGAGCCGAATAAGAAACTGGAAAAATCCGCTTTGGCACTAATAGGTAATTAAGCTGAAAATATAATTAAATGCCAAAGGGACAATAAAGATTTCTGGACACTAAAAAATCCTTTTTTTTCTATAAGGAGGAAGGGAGAGGAAAAGAATAAGGGCAGGATTTGGAAGGAGGAGACTGCCTGGACTTCAAAAGAATCTAAAGTTAAATCTCAATAAGACTTCTAAAAGATACATTTTAACTGGAACTTTGTAACTAAATAGTAACCCCAGGAAGAGAAAGTGAAGAAAGAAGAAAGTGTAAAAAGAAACAGCTTGTGTGTATTTGGATTGCTTCGTGACTTTGGGATTTTTGGATATTATATTTGAATGACTAAAAACAATTGGGTGGTTGTTTAAAAAATTCTACAATGGCATCACTTCTGGATGAACTGAAAATGGAATTTAAAAAATATAAAGAAGAGACACAAGAAGGGAAGAGCTCCTTTGGCTCCGTTTTTCAATTCTTAGAAATGGCGATCTGCATCTACGAGAAACAACAAGAAAAAACTGCGCAACAAGAAGATTGGGACAAAGAAGAAGCCATCTTTAATGAACAAGTAACTCTCTCTGGGGAAGAAAGGGGAAAGGGGTAAAAAGAGAATGGAGAATTTAAGACTTAAAAAAACAGCCAAAAAAGGGAAAAATAATTTGAAATAATAATTTGGATATAAAGTTGGAAAGCAACAGAAAAGGGGAATACAGAAGAGGGAAATGGACGTGTAGAGACAGGGGGGTGAAAAGGGGAGAGAGAAGAAAGGGAAGAAGGAAAGGAAGAGAAGTTACAAAGGTTTGGAGCAAGATGTAAAGAAACAGGACCTATTCAGAGATAATGGGTGAAAATTTAAATGAAAACGGGATTCTGTGAAGGTACATAAGATTGTATTGTTATATTTGTAATAGAAATAATGTTAGGAAATTGGAAACAACGTATGATTAAAAAGTGGGATAAAATAGTGTAATTTAGTGAAACTTTTGTGAACAAAGTAAATGAAATAAAATAAATGAGAGAATTGAATTAGGAAGGAATGGGAACATTTTAATCACTCAATGTTTTATAAAATATAAATGAAGTTGGGGGGAATTAACTATGGAAATTTTATAAGTGTTCCCATACTTATCTGAAAAGTAATGTGTAAAACATTAAGATTTAAATGAATATTAATATTAATGATAGAATTGAATTGGTATGGATTGTTGTTTTAATTATATTATACATTTATAATTTTTTCTTTTTTCAAAATACAGTGTGTAGTTTTAGAATGTACCAAGCTGAATCTGAACGGAAGTTATGTATTATATTAAGTGTTATAATTTTAGGGAAAAGATATAAAGGCATCATACTCCAATCAGTGATTACAGGAGAAATCTTGTTTAATAAGAAAAGTTAGTAGACAGTTGAAACAGGACAGACAAAGAATATAAGTATAATGATTTGAATTGAGATGAAATAAATAAAATAAAATTAAGAAAGTTAAAAGAGGGGAGAAGCTATATAGAAAATGTAGAATAGTAATAAGATATGGAATGGAATATAAAAATGACCATGAACTTGAATTTGCGTCTGTACAAAGAGATGTAACCCGGGATTATGCTGCTTTCAAAAAAGATGTTTTATGTTTTTATGTTTTATGTTTGTTTTTAAAAATCAATAAAATTTTCAACAACAACAACAAAAGAACTAGTCAGTTTGGAGTTCTCACTGTTCTCCAGGGAAGGTGAACTGATTATGTTTCTTATGCTCTGCTTGGATTCATCTCTGATTTGAAAGGAAAAAAAAGGAATATAGTATATTGCAAAAAGCATACCATTATGCCTCATAACATGTAAGTAGATCTATCTATTGGTAAATACTAAGTTCCTTACAGAAAAAAAGACACATCCTTACTAAATCAGCTATTAACAAGGCATTAAAAACTTGGCTTTGCCATTAAGCTTGGGGCCCTGATATACCAAAGTAACTCCTTGGTTGTGAGATGTTGCAGTTGTTCTTAGCTGTTTATTTATGCTGTCATGTTATTTATTTATTTTTATATTGTCTACTACCCAGAGTTATATATACGAGATGGACAGCCATATATATTAAACAAGAAAGAAAGCAAATGAGAAAATTCCTGCAGCAGCATCCTCATGACTGGTGACTACTCAGCAGTTTAACCCATCAGCAGTCTAGTTTTTAATCTAACTGATTAATAATCAAGATTCCATAAAACTTGAGATGCATTCTGCCTTTATCATGCCCATGATCTTCTATACTTTCCAAAGTATACACACACACAAAGTATTTCACACTCACTCACACACACACACTCACACACAGACAGAATCACCTTAATCACAGGAGCAGTCAACAGTATAACAGTTTCATTCATTTTTAAAGAAGTGCGATAATAGGTTGTGTGAAGTCTTTGTTCCGAGGACAATGACTTCTTTTGGTAGCAGAAAGGTTATTATTTTAGTCATGGGGGGAGCACACATGAAGAGCAACTAGAAGATTGCACGTTAGCAGTTAAGAGGCAATTTAATTGTTAATTTAGATTTTATACCACCCCCCAAAATCAGTTAAAAATAAAGTAGTGATTAGGGCCAGTGCTTAAAAATAAGACTAAAAAGCCCTTTACACTTTACCTGAAATGTCAGCTATTAACACAAATTCTGTCTCTGTGTGTATGTATATGTGTATGTGCACATACATACACTTGCATGCTTCATTATGCAAAGCTGGTATAAACATAGCAGACAGATTGCTACACACTCTGTCAAATGCTATACCTACCCTAATTGAGGACACGTAGAACACTGGCATTAATTCTCTGGAGCTGTCACATTCTGGAGCTGCACCACCCCTTTCAGAACAAAACAATCATTTCCTTTACCTATTTCTGGCACATCTATTTCAAAGAAGACTGTTCAAATAACATTCCTCCAGATATTAACAGATGTAGATTGCTTTTGCAAAAGTAAATTTCTTCCACGGCACAAGTTTGCTGTAATATGCCTGACAAATCTGTCAAGGATAGCTTTAAAATGCTACTTCATGGCAGGCTTTTCGGTTAGCTCTGTGAGCTCCTGGGGTTTGCTGTTGCTGTTTTTTGGGGGGTCTTTTAGGGGAGGGAGGTGGGGTGAAGTATTCTCTGCATGCCTCTGAGCAGAAAACCAGGAAGAAGCTAATGTGGTTGACATCCTCAGGGTTGATGAATGATGCTTTTGTTATGAGATACTCAAGCAATTGCCACTTTCTTTCCCTCCCTCCCTCCCTCAGGTCCCTTCACCTTATATAGGTATACATTAAATTTCAAAAGCTGTTTAAACTTAGCCCTAAAAGAAAGTTTTGCTTTGTTGCCTCTAAACTTCTAAAGTTCCATGTGGCAGAGCATGGACAAATCACATTGAGATTAATAGGCAAAGTCACTCCATGGATGCAGCAGCATCATGAACACACTCACCAATGAGCAAAGATCTCTTAGGAACCCAATGATTCAATCTCATAAACAGCTTCATGGCTGAAAGCATCTGTAGGAAGAGATGCCAAAGTGTTTGGGAATTATTTTGTCAGGGAAAAGCAGGTAGAGAGTTTAGAACTGCATAAAAATAAATGATTTTCATTCACCTGCTGTTCAAGAACAGAAGGATTCTTATATAAGAGAACCGATAGAGGATATGTGGCTCTCCAGATGTTTTTGAAGGATATGTTCCAGCATCTTTCACCAAGACTTTGCAATTGCTGGGAAATATAATTTGGCGACTTCTGGAGAACCAGTGATTTCCCATCTCTGAGATAATGGCTGGTTTTAATAATATATCAAAAGTATTTCGTTACATATGAAGTTAAAGCAGTAAAATAATAAAAATACACCAACCCTGGGTATTTGGTATCATTACATTCTCAAAATGTGCTGGTGTTCCTTTTTATTTTGTTTTTTGTGAAAGTCACCATTGATAGTTCTGTTGCTTATATTCTCCTCACATTTATCTGACCATGTTTTAAATGCCAGGCTAGTGCCTTAGGACTGCAAGCTGGGTTTTGATTTCTTTCGACATTTTGACAAAGGATGAATGTATTAGAAGAAGAAGGAGTTGGAAATCAATGAATATTCTATCTAACTGGTGTTCCCTTTCTGTCTCTCTTTTTTCTCTTTTACACAAACTTTTTGTTTAATTTAAGTGATGCATAAACACCTGTGTCTTATTACCAATTAATAGAGAAGAAAATACGGACTTGCATTAGAACATATTTTTCATACATTTTGATATTTTAATATGTGTGCTTAATGCATTTAAGTTGTATCACCCACTAATTGATGGTTCTGCCATTCTAAGCCTTTCTTTCTTCCTTCCTAGTCAGAAGACCTGCAGTTGAGATATTTTTAAGATATTTTTTTTAGAAAGAATTCCAGAAACCATGCTCTGCATGCCATACGTTGTCATTCTTTCCATCTCAGCAAAATGTTGGAAGGAAATTATTACAACTATCCATCTTTTGTCCATCATCATCTCGAAAAGCAAAATGTGAACAAATTTGGTGTGTTGAAGCCAATAAAGGAAAGATTTAACCAAAAATGGATCAGATTAGGCTGTGCAGAAAAAAAAGAATATTTTCCTAGTGGAAAACCAGTTAGGCCATAGTTAACAATACTGCTGACTGCTCCAGTCTAAACTTTCTTCCTCCTATTTAGGTAACCAGAGTAAAGATCATGAACATGAAGTATAGTATGAACTTTGATAGATAACGTTTTTGCACTTCTTGGAGCAGGATGCCTTGCGGGTCCCAAAGACTCATTTCTGGCAGAGTTTGGGGAAGAGAAAGAAAGACTTTTGCTGCTTTCCTTGCAAGCAGCCAAAAACAGAAGAAGAAAGAAGCGGAAAGAAGCAGCCTGGTGATCAGGCCAGGCAGATAGGGTGAGTGGGCCATGTTCCCCCCTTCACCCTTTCCCCCCTCCCCTCACTACCTCATGTTGTTCACAATGCAAGCAATGCAAGCGGTGTGTTCCCACAGGCCACATGGGCGGCACAGCCTTGTGTTCCCACATAGCCTGGATTAATTGCTTTGGGGGGTGTTTGGGAGTGACATTTCTCTGCAGACCACCAAATTTTTCTTGCGGACCACCAGTGGTCCCCAGCCCACTGGTTGGTGACCACTGAGCTAAAGTACCAATGCAAAAATATAAAGCACATTCAAATAAATAATCAAATTTCCATATTATCATAGCCCGTTGTATAAAATCAATTCTCAGTTGGACCGCCTTGACAAGTCAAGAGCATTGACTTGTCACTTTTGCTAGTAACAATTGTGTTTATGCTCTAGAGGAATAAGACAGTCTATTGACATTATTCCCATAGGCTGTTCTGTCAAAGAGTGACCCTGTGTATTGGGCTCTGTCTGTAATATACAGTTGTCTATCAGCTTCCTCTCATAATATGGCACTTGATAAAATCTCCCATATTTCTAGGCAGAATCTAATACCTCAAACTTCACTATAATAAATTCTGCTCTGTGTTACCATCTCATATACTTAGTCAGATATTTTTCTATCTGAAATGCCTTCTTGGTCAGCTATTTTAAAGATCTGATATCGGCAAGCAACTCCATATCAGTTTGGGTACTAATATTCATGATGCTCTGTTTAAGTTTCCTTGATGTGATATACTATATACTTAGATATTAAATTGATAAACCATAACATGAAACATATTTGGTAAATTGGTTACCCACCTGCTGTTATGCAACATACTGTTTGTTCCTCTAGACATTATTTGGGAAATTGCTATGAAGGAAAAATTATAATTGTTCCCTTTGTTCCATATATGGCAATAAAAACGGGATAACACAGTGTAGCATTTATTTTGTTTAATAATAAGACTATAAAACAGCATAGATAGAAAACTAAAATATGTTACTTCAAAATGGATTATCAAAAGAATGAGAAAACTTGCACTGCCCAGGGAGATAATGTCATGATACTGCAAAAGACTGCAAAAGACACACAAACACAATCAAATATTCCAGATACCCTAGTTTGGAATCTATCAGCAAAGCTATCAACATAATTATAAACATTTCCTCACTCACAGCTTACTCAAAGCAAACTAGATTTGATATTAATTGCAACATACATGAGAGTACAACTGCCTGGTAGAAATGACAATAATGGAAAAATGATTAAATGTCCAAACACTGAATGCAAGTCTGGTGCCTAAATGTCAGGATATTGCAACATTCATTTTCTCCTTTGCTCACTTTGCCTTCCACTCTGTCATTTGCTCTGACGTCATATTTTGTAAGGACATCAGGCCAACCCACAGTATGTATCAGGCAACTCAGCTTGAAAACTTTTCGCTCTGTTCTAGCTGAGTTATTTTTGAACAGAGACCATGCAACCCTCCCTGGATAGTTAACAAAAATTGAACAATTCCAAAATCCAGATTTTTTACAATATATCATATCATATCATATCATATGTTTTATAGAATAGAATAACCTAGTTGGAAGGGCCCTTGGAGATCTTCTAGTCCAACCCCTTGCTTAGGCAAGAAACCCTACACCATTTCAGATAAATGGTTATTCAATCTCTTCTTAAAAACTTCCAGTGTTGGAGCATCCACAACTTCTTGAGGCAAATAATTCCAGTGATTAATTGTTCTGTTAGGAAATTTCTCCTTAGTTCTAAATTGCTTCTCTCCTTGATTAGTTTCCACCCATTGCTTCTTGTCCTGCCCTCAGGTGCTTTGGAGAATAGCTTGACTCCCTCTTATATCATATCACATCATAATATATATTAAAGTATGACATCTAAGTAGAAACAAAAAAAACCCACTAGTACAATGAAATTTGTGCCCTGAAACTCTGGATGGCAGCTAGGAGGAAAACAATAGAAGCCCAGATTCTGGGAAAGGTATCTGAATAGACCAGAAACACTACAATGAATAGCATCTTGTGGCATGTTTCACTTGAACTTCTCCAGAGAGGCGGGGAAATAAAGGATGCTTATTTTATTATAGTGTTTACTATACACACTCTTAAAAGTCCTGCTACTAAAAATAAATATTAGCTTTCTTTCCTAATCTACTACCTAATTAGAATATTTTTATGGCCAGTAACCAAGTTTCTTTAAAAAAAATAAAACAAAATATAATTGATGGTCTCATTGCTTCTCTAGCATTTTTCAATTTCTTGAATATTATTATCCAATCTTCCAAAGAAAAGAGCTGGAGGTAAGTGAAGGTGTATTTCTTGAGCAAACATATTATCAAATAAGCCAATAACTTTACAAGAGAATAATTGATGGGCCCTGCTGCTCTTGCCCTGGTGCCCTTGTCTACCCATTATTATCCCCCCTTGGAAAATCCCACCTGGCTTGGCACATAATTGATAATGAGAGGATTGCCCTCTCAAACTATTGTTGGAGTTATACATCTTAGAGAACAAACCCCCAAGCTGAGGTTGACTAGTTCTCTATTTCAGTTTGTGTTAAAATATAATTACATTTAGACACAATCGATTCCAGGTACTAAGTGGCTAATACTTCATTTTCTTTGGGTGCATGCGGCGTGGTCAATAAAGCAATCAAGTCTATCTATCTAAGAGATATATGCTTAGAAGGTTCATCTTACTGCCTTCGCAAGTGCTTGATTTTAGAGATTGAGCAGCATGGTGTTTAAAGATGACGGAAGTTAAAGTCTAAAGCATGTAGAAGCTATTAGATTGGGAAGGCTGCTACAAAGAAAGCATTAAGCTAAGCCAAAGAAGTTAAGGTGATCATCATATCTATGTATTGATTTTACTGAAATGGGTGTGGTACAGACTGGTAGGAAACTGCTACCTTGAACCTTATGATTTGAATAGAGAAACTAATTGTAAATTTTCCTTGGGAACTTCTTTGGCCTCTCTGAAGAAAATGCATTACACTTACCTCCTCAACTGGTAAACCAGGTTAATGTTCTTCCATCATCTGAATAGGGCTGTTGAATAACCAGTGCAGGCCTTTGTAGTTCTTGGGTTCTGAATCTCATCAAATGTTTAAATAGCCCTTTCCTTTTCCTACTTTCAGGAAGTTTTGTAAAGGCTTGACTGTTCCATCAAGTCTTGCTTTGACTATTGCTTTGCATTATGACTTCAATTTTTTGATCTGTTCGTTTTGAATGTTCAGATTCCCATTTTATGGGTAGTAAGATTATCAGGTATGGTTTCTAATTCTCATTTTGAGTATATGTGTCTTGTTTATTTATCTTGACTGTTTTTAACTCAAGTTACAAATTTCTGTTAAAGGATTGGGGGAAATTCGCAAAACCCAAGAATGGACTGGTTTATCTGGAATAGCTTATAATGGTTATAATGCTAACTAAGAGTAAATAGAAAATAGCATAGAGGACAATGAAAAAAAGTATACAATAATTTCAGTCCAGGGGTGGGATTCAACTGGTGTTACTACCGGTTCGGTGACTAGGTTTTGCAAACAAATTGAAAAAAGATGAATGAATAAATTTTGAACCTCTTTTGTACAATGAAGTATGGAACTTGAAAAAAGAAACTATTTATATTCTTTTATTTTTCAAACTCACTAAAAGATTTCACTAACTCCAACTCCTCCCCCAGAAAACTAATCTAAGTCAAAAAATATTTGCACAATGTATAGCCAAAAATCACGTTTATGTTTGGTTTTACATGTTGGCTAACAATAATATTCCCTAAGGTGCTTTTCTAAATGCCATTCTCTTGTATTTCAATCTACTTGATGGGTACCTGCAGCAATTTGCAACTGACACAGTTATCTCTCACTTCGGTGCAATTAGGCTCTGTACTTTAATTTTAAATATATCAAAGGAAAGTCCCCTAAAGAGACAGAAATGAAGAGGGGGAGAGAGTGTATCCAAACACATAATTTTTGATGCAAAATTTTTAAAAAATGAATTTTCTCTGAACTTATATTGGACTAGGCTGGCTGCCAGCAAGGTTGGTTACTCCTTGATATCTTTTTGATATGGTACTAGAATGACTCTAATGATCCCTAAATCACTTAATAAGATTACAATTCCATTGTTAATATCTAAAGTCTTGGGAAATGATGGCATTCAGACTTATTCAGGGTCCTTATGTCTTTGCTGGATATGACTCTTTTGATAACGGAATAGAATAGAATTCTTTATTGGTCAAGTGTGATTGGACACACAAGGAATTTGTCTTGGTCCAAATGCTCTTAGTGTACATAAAAGAAAAGATACATTCATCAAGACTTAAGAATCATAAGGTACAACACTTAATAAAAGTCATAGGGTACAGTAAGCAATCAAATCATACTAGGAAACAGTCAATATAAATCATAAGGATACAAGCGACAAAGTTACAGTCATACAAGTGGGAGAGGATGGGTGATAAGGAGTGATGAGAAGATTAATAATAAATAGTAGTGCAGACTTGTAAATAGTTGGACAGTGTTGAGGGAATTATTTGTTTAGCAGAGTGATGTTGTTTGGGGAAAAATTGTCCTTGTGTTTAGTTGTTCTGGTGTGCAGTGCTCAGTAGCATCGTTTTGAGGGTAGGAGTTGAAACAGTTTATGTCGGGATGTGAGGGGTCTGTAAATATTTTCACAGCCTTCTTTTTGACTCGTGCTAATTCTAAAAAGTTCTAAAAGAATAATTATGTTTTTATTAAAATGGTTTATTCTTAATATAAAACAGAAATAGAAATAAAGATGGAGAAAGGGGGTAGAGAGTGGTGAAGCGAAAGAAGAAAAGAAAATCAGTAGATTCCAAATTCCTTTGTGCAGTAAGTTACCTAATAGAGTTATAATACCTATTTATTATTTACCAAATAGTAACTACTTGCCAATTCTATAGCAATAGCTGACTTTCAAGAATAAAGTCCAGGAATGGTTTCTGAGTAACAATAAAGCTATTTACAATCTTTTCCCTAATTAGTGCAGTCAACTTTGCCATTTTTAGTAGTTCCATCATCTTTTTGATCCGTTCCTCCTTCTTTGCCTTATTACCTACAATAAAAACTATCTACCTTACAATAACATTTCCAGCAAATATTCAAAATACACTTCCATATCTACAATAATTATTTTGATACTATAAAGACATGCATCATTGCTCCACACCATCTTATAAACTTATGTAATGCTAGTTGAAAACTAATTGATCCTAACAAAGTTATTGCAGTTCTAAATCCTACAAATTCCATACTTTCTTCCTGGTTAATAAGCCATGGAATTATTGGAAATAATAGAATGGAGGGTAACATAGATTTATTCCTTGAAATTTCCCAACTTTAGGATTAACAGATAAAGCCAAGAAAATAGAAAGATGGTAGGCAGGCAGACAGGCAGCAGGTAAGTAGATAATTTTTTCTACAGATACTTTGGGGAAATGAAGATGGAATGTCCTTTTGAGATTTCCTGATGAATTCTCACATAGCCTTAATATTTTTGGAACCCCTTTAATGGCAATGTAGTGATGGAATTATCTCATTGAAACTATCCAAATACCTTTGATAGTTAAACTTTAAAGAACCCATGTATGAAAGAACTAGTTTTGATGGAGGATAGATGTACTTCCAGGCACAATCAGAGCTGAGTGAAAATGTTAATACATAATTCTCTATAATATTCTTAGAAAGTAATGTTGCATCTCCTCTCAATGATTTTTATTCAGCATCATCTTATGATTTTTATATTTTCTTCATTACTAAATACTTCCTTACCCAAGTGCAGGAGAGAAGTTACAGTAGCAATGAGTTTCTGCCTCATTTATCATACTTTTCCTTAGTTATAAATATGCAGAACTACATTGGATATGTTATAAAGGTCATCTATTTAGTAGCTGTGTCTATAGATGGTTGTTGCACCAAAAATGACAAAACAGAATTATACCATCATCTCCAAAGTTCTGGTTCGTTCCTTCCTTCCTTCCTTCCTTCCTTCCTTCCTTCCTTCCTTCCTTCCTTCCTTCCTTCCTTCCTTCCTTCCTTCCTTTTTTCCAAGAAAAATAATATACAAAATTACAAAAGAAAAAAACTGAAAAAAAGGAAACATATGAAGTCTACATTTACAGACATACATACATTGATAAATTGAAGCCATGATTTATTACAATCATCCATGGTAGATTTATATTAATAAATTATGCAAAGCACTATGTGGTTGAAGCTATACATTTGTGTTCCCAGTTGTAACAACAAGTCTTTTGATTATGCTTTCTTTTTCATTGTCCAAAGGTCAATTCCCATATGATTGAGATGACTCTCAAAGTCTGTTAATACATGTTTCCTATTCAAACTGAACAATGAATTTAAATAAAAGAGTTAGTTTCACTATGTCTCCAACACGGTAAATGCAACCTGAATTTTGAAATATTGTTTCTTGTTGAAAAGAACATGATCTTAAAAATATATTGAAATGTTTGTGTTTTTTTAATCTCTCTCATTTTTTATTGGTTCAATAAATGTTCAAGCAAAACAAGGCAAAAAGGAATGTGTGTGTCTGTGTGTACATAGATATAGAAAGATACACACAAAAAAACACACTTTCCCCTTTATCCCACAGCTACTATTGGATTTCTTTTCACAGGTTGAAAATTCTAGGCTATTAGCCTACATCTACTGATTTAGATTTAAGATTTAATTAAGAAATACAAATGTTTTTTGAAATTTCCCAGTGCAACAGAGGGTCTTTTGCAGCCCTGAGTATTAATTTTAAATAAAACTGTTTTCCCCAATTTATTATTCATAATTTAGTAGATCCCAACATTCTGGGTATTGAGCTCAACTGTTTCTTTTTTCCCCTCTAACTTTCATGGTATTGTTTTTGGTAATGTATCTGTTGAAAGACCCTAAGCATAGATATTGACAAGATGTGTGTATTTAAATTAAGGTAGGAGAATTGGATCTTGCAGACTGTCAAAAAGGATATCTGTCTGTTTTTAAATGTATTTTCTTTTCTCTTCCGTTTCTTTGTTTCTTTCTTTCTTTTATATCTCTTTTTCTCTTCTTTTTTCGGTTCGTAAGACTGAGCGTTTTTTTCTTTTTTCTTTTTCTCCCCCTTTTGTATATGTAATGTCGATATGTTTTTAATTGTAAATTCAATAAAATTTATTTTTTAAAAAAAGAAAGACCCTAAGCAATTTTATATCTTTTTACTGAATTTATGCAACGTTTCTGTAATATGTTATAATTTAGGCAAATATGTTATGTTATATTATTTTTAAACTTTCAAATTTCATTTATCTTTACTTTGTCAACTTAATGTTCCAAGATGTAATGATTTCACACTTTCAATCTGTTCCTAAAATATGTTCAGATGCAAACAAACAAATAAATGAAGTCTGATTTCCAAATTATACTTCTTAGAAAACAGCTTCCTTTTGTAAAACTCCATTGTCTTTGGGAATACTGACCTCTTTCATTTTAACCTGTAATTTAAAAATCAATAAAGGCTTGCAGCTACCAAACAGTTTACTCTGGTTTTCTCCCTTTTATGCAAGATAAAGTTTATCTTTTAAACTTCTAATTCCCTGAAACAGAATCAACATAAAATAATTTCACATTAGTTCAAGGATCCACATGCCATAGTTGAAGAACATGTTTGTCTTCAGAAATCTTGTACTTCCGCAGAGAAATTTCCCACCTAAATTACATGCTATGGAAAAATCTATCCACATGGTTGTAAAAATTACTTAATAGCACACAATCAAACCAAACTACATGCATTTTTCATAGTAGACAAATTTCCCTTCATTTACATAGGCATTGTAGAAAAGTAAAGAGTGACCTTGGAGAAGATATGCAGAGACTTTTAGCAAAACATGAGGTCATTCAGGAAAACAAAAAAGGATGAGACAGAAGCTTAATATTATCCCACTTTGACTCTGTTGGGAGTTAAAAGGAAAGGAAGTGGAAATACTGTCAAGTTCACAAGAAAGACTGTGAGCCCTTGAGGTAAACAAGGTCAGGTAATGGATGCCACAAAAAATACTAGAATTCTTGGAAACCTGATATGTATCATAATTTGCCATATAGGGAAATTATTTTCATTCCATGCCTCAACCGATTATGTACAGATTTTGTATGGTTGTGTATGGGATTAAATTCACATCAGTGTGGAAGAGGAAAGTATACATGTGCGCTGAAGCAGGGGTCTCCAACCTTGGCAACTTTAAGACTTGTGGACTTCAACTCCCAGAATTCCTCAGCCAGCTTTGCATTGAAGACCCCTGCTTTGAAGGATGTAGGCCATTAAAACATTTTCTAGAATGTATTTAAATCCAATGTTTTAATTGAACAAAATAGGAGTTTAAGGAATAATTCCTCTGAATTTAAATGAGTGACTTATGCTTTCATTAGAACAATTATGTACCATTTAGATTGTAGATTCCAATATAGGCACATTGTTTTGCCAACTGATTTCAGTTTTAATTCCTGATATATATTTTTTGCCCCAAACAAAGGTTTAATTATGGTCTTTCTAAAACATTTTGGTGTCAGCCTTCAGTAGGCAAGGGGGCAAAATGGGCTTTTGTGTTCTTAATTAAGTATTGTATCTGAGGACATAACGTGAAATCAGATTTAATTTATATTGCTTGTAAGAGATTTAAGTTTCTAAAAATCTAGGTTATATTCCACACCACCAGCATGCTAGTATACGTAGACCTGATATATTATTTTCAATGGCATTGCTTTAAATTCTTGAATGTCAATTATATTAAGAACTGTACTGGATCAGACCCCTCCTAATTTTTTTTTTGTGTGTGTGTACTTAATAAAAATTACTAAAGACCTTGCTGGGACAAACAAGGCTTATATAATCAATTTTAAACCAAAAGAAGTTAAAACTGTACTAATAAGCTGTCAAAAGTAGTATAATTTATCTCTGTAATTACTATGCTGTTCTTGTAATTACAGACTTCTCTAGTGAAAAATTTCCACTTATGTGAAGTCAAAATGAAAAAGAAACACAGAGAAAAAGCTGGGGGTGGGGGGAATACTTGACGAGCCAAGGCAGAAGAAAAGAGTTTTCCCCAAGGTAGATTTGTACAATATTTAGAATATTTGCTATTTGGGAGATCTGTCTCTTATATTTTTGGTTACTTGCAATATTGAAAAATCAAAGTCACAAATTAAGGTGGATTTGCTTAGCAGGGACTCCCCTTACCACAGTGGTGTCAAACTCATGTCATCACAGTGGTGTCACGTGATGGATCAGGACCTTTTTCCCCTTTGCAAAATCAGGCATGTGCATGGCCAGCATGTGACACATCTGGCCCACGGGCCGGGAGTTTGACAGTCCAGCCTTATGGCCATATAGGACCACTTTTGATGAAGGCTGAATTAATTTTGATGCAGTGTTTTTTTTAAAAAAATTTTTTATTGGTTTTTAAGACAAACATAAACAAACAAAACATAATACCATCAAGCCACCTTCCATATATATACATACAGTGTGTCAGTTGATTTACAAATTGTTTCGTGCTTCGATTTCGTAGTCTTCAATTATAATTACATTGTATATATTCTCATATTTTCAATCAAATATTAAATACATTAATATCATTGTTAATCAATCATTTGACTATACTTTTCTTTCATGTTTTACGAAATAATCCATATTTTACTTAATTTGTTTTATGACAGTTCATATTATCATCTCAGATCTATCCTACAGTCATTTTGTAGATATAATAAGAAAAGAATACATCTTTATATATTTATTATTTTCTAAGAATCTACATATTTCATTACCATGTTTTATTGTCT
This sequence comes from Pseudonaja textilis, assembly GCF_900518735.1. The sequence continues at coordinate 9,897,133 of NW_020769315.1, forward strand.
AACCATTGATAGAATAGATCCCAAATTTTATAAAATTGTTTATCATCTTGTTCTCTCATTTCAAATGTCAATCTACTCATTTCAGCACATTCCAATATTTTCTTAATGATTTCCTAAAGTATTTTCCCATTTTTCCAGTTTTTGGCAAATACAATCCTAGCCGCTGTTAATACATTTACAATCAGGTATTCCAAGTCTTTACTTCTTTACTTTCAGGTAAAATTCCCAATCAAAATATCTCTGGTTTCAAGTCTATATGCTTTTTTGTCATTTTCTCCAACCACGTGTGGATTTTAGTCCAATATTTTTTAGCATCCGCACAAGTCCACCACATATGGTAATATGAGCCAGGTGTCTGATGACATTTCCAACATTTTTCAGATTTGTTCTTGAACATTCTTGCTATTTTTGCTGGGGGAAAAGGCCATCTGTAAAACATCTTATACAAATTTTCTTTATATGCTGTTGACATTGTCATTTTATAATTTTGAGACCACAATTGTTGCCATTTCTCTAGATCAATCCCATATCCAAAATTCTTCCCCCAAGCAATCATTGTTTCTTTAACTTGTTCTTCTAGTTTAATTTCTAATAAATATCCATACAATTTTTTAATCACCTTTTCATCAGTACCTGTCAAAATCTTATCTAAATCAGTCAGTTTATCATAGAAACCTTCTGTTTTAGAATCTTTATCATACCTTGAATGTATTTGCGCAAATGAAAACCAATTCTTCTTTATATCTTGTTCCTCTAATTTTTGCATAGATTTAAGTTCACCCTTTTCATTCAATATTTCACCATATCTAACTGTTCCTTTTTATATATTATAGGATAAGAAAATGCTTCAATAGTCGATAGCCAGACTGGAATTTTCAAATAACATTTTCTTTTAGTCTTCTCCCAGTTTAACCACAGAGACTCCTGTATATAATGTCTTCTAAAATACCCCTGTGTTTTAGTTCCTTTATACCATAGAAAAGCATGCCACCCCAACAGCAGATCATGTCCTTCTAATGTCAACAATCTAGTATTTCTTAATGTTATCCATTTCTTAACCCACATCAAATTTGTAGCTTGGTAATACAACTCCCAATTAGGCAAACCAAATCCTCCTCTTATTCTGGCATCTTGCAAAAGTTTTAACTTTATTCTCGCTTTCTTACCTTGCCATATATATTTCAACACAATTTTATTTAAATCTTCAAAATAATCTTTTCCAAGCCTAATTGGAATTGTTTGAAACAAATATAAAATTCTGGGTAATATATTCATCTTGTTGATATTCTCCGTATTAATGACAGTTGTAAATTTTCCCATTTCGCCAAATCTAGCGCTATCTGCTGCTTAAGTTTGTAATAATTATTCTCCTTTAATGTACTACATCTTGCTGTCAGATGTATCCCCAAGTACTTGATCTTATTCGTGACCTGAATTTTCAATAGATCCGCCAGTTCTTCCTTTTGTCTTGATAGCATATTCTTTGTCAAGATCTTTGTTTTATCTGTATTTATTTTCAGACCAGCCACCTTTCCATATGCCTCCATCTTTTCTATCAATTTTGATGCTTTCTAGTGGGTCTTCTAAAATGAAAACCAGATCATCTGCGAATGCTTGCAACTTAAATTATTCCTTTTTAATTTTCATCCCTTTTATATCCTTTTCTTCTCTAATATTTCTGTTTAGCACTTCCAAGGTTAACACAAACAACAGAGGTGATAGTGGGCACCCTTGTCTTGTTCCTTTTCTTATATCAATAGAGTCTGTCAGTTCTCCCTCTATCATTATCTTTGCCGTTTGCTTATGATATATAGCTTCTATTGCTTGAATAAATTTTTTAGCAAAGCCCATCTGTTCCAGCTGTAATAACATGAATCGCCAATTCACATTATCAAATGCCTTCTGTGCATCTAGAAATACTAAAGCCATTTGTTTTTCAAGGTGTGCCTCATAGTATTCCAAAGTGTCCAAGATTACTCTCATATTGCCTTTAATTTGTCTCTTTGGCAGAAATCCATTTTGATCAGGATGGATAAAATTGTTTAAGTATTTTTTAAGTCTTTCTGCCAATATTGAAGCAAAAATTTTATAATCTGCATTTAGTAAGGAAATAGGTCTATAGTCCTTGATTTGTAATGGATCGGCCTCCTCTTTTGGGACAAGTGTAATATAAGCTTCTGACCATGATTTGGGTATCTTCTTTAACATAACTTCATTCATAACTTCTAGCAATGAAAGGTTCAACGATTCTTGTAGTGTTTTGTAAAATTCTGCCGGAAGTCCATCTGGGCCCGATGCCTTTCCATTGTTTTGCTTCTTGAGTGCTTCAGTTAACTCCATCAACATTATATTGCTTTCTAACATTGTTTCAATCTCTTTAGGTATCTGGGGTAGATTAGCATTTTGTAAGTACTGTTTAACTCTTTCCTCATCAATATTCTCTTGTGTATATAGTTTCCCATAATAGTCTTATATGATTTCCTTCTTCTCTTTACGACCATAGCAAACTTGGCCTTGATCATCTATTAACTGCAATATTTTCCTTGTTTCTTTCTCCTTTCTCAATTTATATGCTAACCATCTATCTGGTTTATTTGCATCTTCAAAGTAGTTCTGTTTAGCACCTCTAATTTTCTGTGCTAATTCTTCTTTTTCTATTAGACCCATTTTATGTTTGGTTATATCCATTTTTAACTTAATGTCCTTTTTCTGTGGCATTTTCTGTAGCTCTTTTTCAAGTCCTTTATACTCATCCTCTAATGCCTTAGAGGCTAACCTTTTCATGGTATTTCTTTTCCTTGTATAGTCTATTATCAAGCCTCTGGCATATGCCTTCATTGTATCCCATACGTTCTGCATTGATGTATCTTTTTTTTTTTGTTTTCTCTAAAGACAAAAGCCAGTTCTTTCTCCATCCCCTGTGTGAAGTCTTTTTCCTTTAATATAGTATTATTTAACATCCATCTAGATCTTCTTCTTTGTCCTTTCCATTTAATTGTCATTGGATTGTGATCTGTCCAAGTACTTGTTTCAATATTTATTTCTTGAATATTAGCTAACAATTCTGTTGACATCCATATCATATCTATTCTGGACCATGATAAATATCTATTTGAATAGAAGGTGTATTGTTTAGTCTTAGCATTTCTTTCTCTCCATGTATCTTTTAAATTTATTTCATCTATCATTTTAAAAAAAGATTTAGGGAGAGTCTTTCTGTTTTACTTTGTTGTTTTATGTGTTGTGTAGTCCAGTTTATTATCTACAATTCCATTAAAATCTCCCATCATAACTATATTAGCATAGTCCAGTTCAATTATTTTCATATGTAATTCTTCTTGATTATCATTTGGGGCATAATGCAATCAGGAGTGTTTTCATATTATTGTCCATTATTTCCACCATTAGTATTCTTCCATCGTCATTGGTATAAATCAATTTCGCTGGGATAATATCTTTAATGTATAAAACCACTCCTCTTTTCTTGCATTGTGTCAGAGAAGTAAATATTTTCCCGAGTTTTGGCTGTATCAGCAATTGTTCATGTTGCTTTTTGATATGTACTTCTTGTAGGCAGATTATATCAAATTTTAATTTCTCTAATTTATGGAAAGTTTTCCTTCTTTTAACAGCTGAGTTAAGTCCATTTATATTAATTGTAATCAGTTTTTTCTCTTCCATAGTTATATTTTGTAGTTAGATTTAGCAGCTCTTGTAGATCTTGGTTCACGTTGTTCTTTGACTTCCACCTTTCCACCTACTTCTTTTTCAGTCGCCATTTGGCAGTCCTCTTGGAATTCAATTAGTGACATTTCTTTTTCTGTCTCCTCCTCTTTCCCTCCAAAATATTCTGTGTAAAATAATTCAGGTTTCTCAATTGAGTCAATTCTATGTCTCTGTTCTTGCCATGTTAACATTAAACCTTCTGGAATCAGCCATCTATAATTCACCTCTTTTTAAAGTAGCATTTTGGTCAGAAATCTGTATTCTCTTCTCATCTCTCTCACTCTTCTGGCTACTTGTTTCAGGACCACAATCTCCTTGTCTTTATATTTCAATGTTTTCTCTCTTGCCACTTGCAATATTTGTGTTTTAATGGCTTTCTTTGTAAATCTGATGTGAACTTTTCTTGGTAAGCTATTTCTCATTGCATATCTTGTGAACACTCAATAAACCTTGTCTATTCCATCCATCATCTTCTCTTTAGTTATTTCCAAAGCTTCAGCCAAAATTTCTATCATTGTCTCAGCTAGGTTTTGTCCCTTTTCTTCCTCTATGTTTTGGAATCTGAGATAAAATTCTGATCTGTCCATCTCCCATCTCAACATCCCACTTTTGTCTTGTTCAACCACAATTAATCTGCTATCAATATCTCCAATCTTCTTATCGCTTTGTTTATCTTCTTCAATTTTTTGGAATCTCTCATCATACTTCATCATCATTTGTTGAATGTTCTCCACCTTTTCATCAGTTTTCCCTGTTCTTTGTTCAATGTTCTCTGTTCTCTTTTCAATATTCTCTGTTCTTATTTGAATATTTTGAATCCCTTGCATAATCATCTGCAGGGTCACTTTTTCCTGTTCTTTTTCTTGCTGTAACATTGTCTGTATTGAGTGCTGTCCTCCAGATGGTGAAGAGGAAGAAGTAGAAGTTGAGGAGCCAGGGACTGTTAGTTTCCTACTCATTTCGGACAATTCAAAATCTTCAGGTTCTTCTAGACCTTAATCCATTTGTGAAATAACCAATTGTAATTCCAAGTAAAAATAGTGGGAAAAAAGAAATCAGATAGTAGTAGTAGTAGTAGTAGTAGTAATAATAATAATAATAATAATAATAATAATAATAATAATAATAATAATAAT
>NW_020769315.1:9930950-9986509 GCF_900518735.1 Pseudonaja textilis
GTAGGTGGAAAGGAGGAAGCCAAAGAACAATGTGAACCAAGATCCACGAGAGCTGTCAAACCTAATTACAAAATATAACCATGGAAGAGAAAAAATTGATTACAATTAATATAAATGGACTTAACTCAGCCGTTAAAAGAAGGAAAATCTTTCATAAATTAGAGAAATTAAAATTCGATATAATCTGCCTACAAGAATATATATTAAAAAACAATATGGACAATTGTTGATACAGCCAAAATTAGGGGAAATATTCACTTCCTTGACACAATGTAAGAAAAGAGGAGTGGTTTTATATATTAAAGAGACCATCTCAGCAAAAATGATTTATACTGATGACGACGGAAGAATATTAATGGTGGAAATAATGGACAATAATACGAAAACACTCCTGATTGTAATTTAGGCCCCAATGACAAACAAGAAGAATTCTATAAAAAATTACATATGAAAATAGTTGAACTGCACTATGTTAATATAGTTATGATGGGAGATTTTAAATTGAATTGTAGACAATAAACTGTACTACATAGCACAGAAAACAATAAAGCAAAATAGAAAGACTTTCCGTAAATCTTTTTTTAAAATGGTAGATGAAATAAACTTAAAAGATACATGGAGAGGAAGAAATGCTAAAACTAAACAATACACCTTCTACTCAAATAGACACTTATCATGGTCCAGAATAGATATGATATGGATGTCAACAGAATTGTTATCTAATATTCAAGAAATAAATATTGAAACAAGTACTTGGGCAGATCACTATCCAATGACAATTAAATGGAAAGGACAAAGAAGAAGATCTAGATGGACGTTAAATAAAAGGAAAAAACTTCACACAGTGGATGGAGAAAGAATTGGCCTTTTTCTTTGGAGAAAACAAAAAAGAAGATACATCAATCCAGACTGTATGGGATACAATGAAGGCATATGCCAGAGGCTTGATAATAGACTATACAAGGAAAAGAAATACCATGAAAAGATTAGCCTCTAAGGCATTAGAAGATAAAGGACTCGAAAAAGAGCTACAGAAAATGCCACAGAGAAAGGACATTAAGTTAAAAATGGATATAACCAAACATAAAGTGGATCTAATAGAAAAAGAAGAATTAATACAAAAAATTAGAGGTGCCAAACAGAACTATTTTGAAGATGCAGATAAACCAGGTAGATGGTATATAAATTGAGAAAGGAGAAAGAATCAAGGAAAATACGGCAATTAATCAATAACCAAGGCCAAGTTTGCTATGGTAGTAAAAAGAAGGAAATTATTCGAGATTATTATGGGAAACTATACACACAAAAGAATATTGATGAGGAAAGAGTTAAACAGTATTTACAGAATGCTGATTTACCCCAGATACCTAAAAAGATTGAAACAATGTTAGAAAGCAATATAACGATGATGGAGTTAACTGAAGCACTTAAGAAGCAAAATAATGGAAAGGCACCAGGCCCAGATGGACTTCCGGCAGAAATTTACAAATCATTACAAGAATCATTGAATTTTCCATTGCTAGAAGTTATGAATGAAGTTATGTTAAAGAAGAGGATACCTAAATCATGGTCAGAAGCTTATATCACACTTGTTCCAAAAAAGAAGACCGATCCATTACAAATCAAGAACTATAGACCTGTCTCCCTACTAAACACAGATTATAAAATCTTTTCTTCAATATTGGCAGAAAGACTTAAAAAATGTTTAAATAATTTTATCCATCCTGACCAAAATGGATTTCTGCCAGAGACAAATCAAAGACAATATGAGAGTAATCTTGGACACTTTGAAATACTCCGAGGCACATCCTGAAAAACATATGGCTTTGATATTTCTAGATGCACAGAAGGCATTTGATAATGTGAATTGGAGATTCATGTTATTACTGCTCTAACCGATGGGCTTTTGCTGGAAAATTTATTCAAGCAATAGAAGCTATATATCATAAGCAGATGGCAAAGGTAATGATAGAGGGAGAACTGACAGAATCTATCGATATAAGAAAAGGAACAAGACAAGGGTGCCCACTATCGCCTCTGTTGTTTGTGTTAACTTTGGAAGTGCTAAACAAAAATATTAGAGATGAAAAGAATATAAAAGGGATGAAAATTAAAAAGGAAGAATTTAAGCTGCAAGCATTTGCAGATGATCTGGTTTTTATCTTAGAAGACCCACTAGAAACAGCATCAAAATTGATAGAAAAGATGTAGCTATTCCAGATAGAGACATATGGAAAGGTGGCTGGTTTGAAAATAAATAAAGATAAGACAAAGATCTTGACAAAGAATATGCTATCAAGACAAAAGGAAGAAATGGCAGACCTATTGAAAATTCAGGTCATGAATAAGATCAAGTACTTGGGGATATACTTGACAGCAAGATGCAGTACACTAAAAGAGAATAATTATATCAAACTTAAACAACAGATAGCGCTAGATTTGGCAAAATGGGAAAATTTACAACTGTCATTAATAGGGAGAATATCAACAATCAAGATGAATATATTACCCAGAATTTTATATTTGTTTCAAACAGTTCCAATTAGGCTTGGAAAAGATGACTTTGAAGATTTAAATATATATGGCAAGGTAAGAAAGCGAGAATAAAGTTAAAACTTTTGCAAGATGCTAGAATAAGGAGGATTTGGTTTGCCTAATTGGGAGTTGTATTACCAAGCTTCAAATCTGATGTGGGTTAAGGAATGGATAACATTAAGAAATACTAGACTGTTGACATTAGGAGGACATGACCTGTTGCTGGGGTGGCATCCTTTTTTATGGTATAAAGGAACTAAAACACAGGGGTACTTTAGAAGACATTATATACGGGGGTCTCTGTGGTTAAATTGGGAGAAGATTAAAAGACAATGTTATTTGAAAATTCCAGTCTGGCTATCGACTATTGAAGCATTTTCTTATCCTATAATATACAAAAAGGAACAAACAGTTAGATATGGTGAAATATTGAATGAAAAGGGTGAACTTAAATCTATGCAAAAACTAGAGGAACAATTTATAAAGATGAATTGGTTTTCATATGCGCAAATACATTCAAGATATGATAAGGATTCTAAAACAGAAGGTTTCTATGATAAACTGAGTGACTTAGATAAGATTTTGACAGGTACTGATGAAAAGGTGATTAAAAAATTGTATGGATATTTATTAGAAATTAAACTAGAAGAGGAACAAGTTAAAGAAACTATGATTGCTTGGGGGAAGAATTTTGGATATGGGATTGATCTAGAGAAATGGCAAAAATTGTGGTCTCAAAATTATAAGATGACAATGTCAATAGCATATAAAGAAAATTTGTATAAGATGTTTTACGGGTGGCACTTTCCCCCGAGAAGAATAGCAAGAATGTTCAAGAATAAATCCAAAAAATGTTGGAAATGTCATCAGATACCTGGCTCATATTACCATATGTGGTGGACTTGTGCGGATGCTAACAAATACTGGACTAAAATCCACACGTGGTTGGAAAAAATGACAAAAAAGCATATAGATTTGTAACCAGAAATATTTTTATTGGGAATTTTACCTGAAATATATAGTAAAGACTTCAAATACCTGACTGTAAATGTGTTAACAGCGGCTAGGATTGTATTTGCCAAAAACTGAAAAAATGAGAAAATACCATCACAGGAGGAAATCATTAAGAAAATATTGGAATGTGCTGAAATGAGTAGATTGACATTTGAAATTAGAGAACAAGAAGATAAACAATTTTATAAAATTTGGGAACTATTCTATCAATGGTTAGACAATAAAATACAGTAATGAAATATGTAGACTTTTAGAAAATAATAAATAGATAAAGATGTATTCTTTTCTAATTATATCTACAAAATGATTCTAGGATAGATCAGGGACGATGATACGAATTGTTATAAAACAAATTAAGTAAAATATGATCATTTTGGAAAACATGATTGAATAAAAGTATAGTCAAATGATAGATTAATAATGATATTAATGTATTTAATATATTGATTGAAAATATGAGATGATATACAATGTAAATTGAAGACACAAAATAATTTGTAAACCAACCGGTATGCTGTATGTACATATATGGAAGATGATTTGATGTTTTTATGTTTTGTTTGTTTATGTTTGTTTTAAAAACCAATAAAAATATATTTTTTAAAAAAATAGAAGCAACCCTAGGGTGGCTTATTTACAAGGAGCCTTGCAGATTGTATTTGCTCTGCTCTCTCAGTGCTGAGTCCTTGCTGAGACTCCTCATCTACAGAGACTAGCAGCAGCACTGGAGTTGGTATTCAGCAGGTTCTGTCCAGTTCTGGAGAACCGGTAGCAGAAATTTTGAGTAGTTCGGAAAACCAGCAAATGCTACCTCTACTGGCCCCACCCCCATTTATCCTCCGCCTCCGCTGAATGGCTGGGTCTTCTTTGGTTGCCCTGCACAGGAGAACAGAGCTGGAAAGCAGGTTAGTGGGGTGGGGAGGGAATGCGGATTTTGCAATAACCTTCCCTTGCCATGCACACCAAGCCACACCATGCCCATCAAGCCACGCCCATAGAACCGGTAATAAGAAATTTTGAATCCGGGGAGAAGGTGGAGCCACGTTGCTGCGATACAGCTGCAATCTTGGGGCTCTGAGATTGCAGCTGATATCTTCGCCCCTGGTCGGTCCTAATGGAACTAAACCATCCCGTAGAGGCGGTGATAGTAAGGGGTGCGCTCTGCTGATCCCAGGGACATCGCAAAGTCCCTGGTTGATCCAGAAGAAGCCCTTTTACCATTGGCAGAGAGGCAGCCATTAAGCTGCTGAAGCTGTGACAGCTCCGGAAGGAAGAGGCAGAAAGAGAAAGTGTATCGGCTGGTGAGAATCTTTTTTTGGGGAGGGACTTAAGGACACTTTAAAATGAGAAGAATTCTGTAAGACTTTGGACAAAAAAATGATGAAATTGATTTAGTGGCGATTTTTTAAAGAGAATGTCAAACTGAGGCTTGGCTTTTTACTTTTACTTTTGTTTTCATTGAACTTCCATTGTGATCTAGTAACTGTAACTAGACTGGCTTTTTCTCTTATATTCACCTAATTTTTCTTTCTTTTTTTTCTTCTGCCTTTTGACTGTTAATAGTTTTTTTTTTATAGAATAGAGGCTCCCTTTAGTAATTCATATATATATATATATATATATATATATATATATATATATATATATATACACATACACACACACACGCACACGCACACGCACACATACATACATACATACATACATACACATGTATATTTCCTTTCTTTATTAGACTTTTTTTGGGAGAGAAGGGGGAGTGGATTAAAGAAACTTTGTAACACTGCCAAATAGAGGCTTGAAAATACTTTATTGGAAGTTGAGAGGACTGTGAAGAAATCCTTTTTCAAGGACAGTGGAACTTGATAAGATAGAGGGAAGAACACTGGAGAATGTTTTAACAGGTGTTCTTTGGAACTTCTATTATTAATTGATTACTTGAAGTTTGGCTTTGGAATAAGAGCCTTGGACAATTAAATAAGATGCAGTGTGCTTTCCTTTTTACTTTTTCTTAGCTGTTCCATCCCTCCTCTTCAACCCCACAGTATTTTGTAATATTTGTGTGTGTGAGTGTATGTATGTATGTATGTATATATATATATATTCTTGTTTGACTTTATTTTTATTTTTCCCCTTAAAGGGAAAGCCTCAGAATACTTTTGTTTTTTCTTTTTGCTCATTGGGATTTTTGCCTTTTCTATTTCCATTTTTTATTTACTTCTATGGTTATTTTTTTATTTGGATTAAGGTGTGAAGAACCTGAAGAATTCCTTTCTTCTTCTTTTTTTATTATTGCTTTTTTATTATTGCTTTTTAATATTACTGGACCTAACGATGATTATACAAGGAATACAAGAAATCAAAACGAATATTGCTAAGATTGATGAAAAAATTGAAAATTTTCAACAAATGATGGCGAAACATGAGGAAAGACTCCAAAAAATTGAGGAGAAAGACAAACAAAGAGATGAGACAATTGGAAATATCGTTAGCAAATTAACAACAGTTGAACAAGATATAACTGGGATGTTGAAGTGGGAGATGGATAGGTCAGAATTTTATCTCAGATTTCAAAATATAGAGGAAGAAAAAGGACAAGATTTGGTGGCTGTAATGATAGAAATTTTGGCTGGAGCTTTGGAGATAACAGAGGAAAAGATGATGGATGGAGTAGATGAGATATACCATGTATTCACAAGATATGAGATGAGGAATAAGCTACCAAGAGAGGTTCATGTCAGATTTACTAAAAAGACTATTAAAACACAAATATTACAAGTCACAAGAGATAAGGTGTTGAAATACAAAGACAAAGAGGTTGTGGTTTTAAAACAAGTGCCCAGAAGAGTGAGAGAGATGAGAAGAGAATATCGATTTTTGACCAAAAAGTTATTGGAAAAAGAGGTGAATTATAGATGGTTGATTCCAGAAGGATTAATGTTTATATGGCAAGAACAGAGACATACAATTGACTCAATTGAGAAAGCAGAAACATTCTACAATGAATTTTTGGGAAGAAGAGAAATAGAGACAGAAAAAGGGACCATCTCAACTGAACCTCAAGAAGACCAGACGGGAACGGGAAAAGAAGAAGGTGCGGTAGGTGGACAAATGGAGACCAAAGAACAACGTGAAGTAAGATCTACGAGAACTGTTAGACCTAAATATAAAACATAACCATGGAGGAAAAAAAAAATGATTTCTATGAATATAAATGGATTGAACTCAGCTATTAAAAGAAGAAAAATCTTTCATAAATTAGAGAAGTTAAAATTTGATATAATTTGTCTACAAGAAGTACATATTAAAAAACAACATCAACGGTTATTGGTACGACCAAAACTGGGGAAAATTTTTACCTCCTTGACTAACTGTAAGAAAAGAGGAGTGGTCCTGTACATTAAAGAAACTATTGCAGCAAAATTGATTTATACTGATGAAGATGGAAGAGTATTAATGGTTGAAATAGCGGATAACAATATAAAAACAGTGCTGGTTGCAATTTATGCTCCGAACGATAAACAAGAAGAATTTTATAAAAAGTTACATATGAAATCAATTGGACTGGACTATATCAATATAGTTATGATGGGAGATTTCAATGGAATTGTAGATAATAAACTGGACTATACAGCTTCAAAACAAAATAGAAAGACTCTCCGTAAATCCTTTTTTAAAATGATAGATGAATTAAACTTAAAAGATATATGGAGAGAAAGAAATGGTAAAACCCAACAATATACTTTTTATTCAAATAGACATTTATCATGGTCCAGAATAGACATGATTTGGACTTCATCAGAATTAATATCTAATATTCAAGAAATAAATATTGAAATGGGTATATGGGCAGACCATAACCCAATGACAATTAAATGGAAAGGACAAAGAAGAAGATCTAGATGGACATTAAACAATACTATTTTAAAGGAAAAAGATTTTACACAATGGATGGGCAAAGAATTGGCTTTCTTCTTCAGTGAAAATAAAAAAGAAGATACTTCAATGCAGAATGTTTGGGATACAATGAAGGCATATGCGAGAGGATTAACAATGGACTATACAAAGAAAAAGAATATTAGGGAGAGGCAAACTATTAAAGCTTTAGAAGATGATTATAAAAACCTGGAAAAAGAATTGCAGAATATGCCACAGAAAAAAGATATTAAATTCAAAATGGATATAATTAAACATAAGATGGGTCAGGCAGAGAAAGAAGAATTGGCACAAAAAATTAGAAGCGCTAAACAGAACTATTTTGAAGATGCAAACAAACCAGGTAGATGGCTAGCATACAAATTGAGAAAGGAGAAAGAATCTAGGAAAATAGTACAGTTAATAGATGATCAAGGCCAAATGTGTTATGGTAATAAGGAGAAAAAGACAATTATCCAAGACTTTTACGGACAATTATGTAAACAGGAGGATTTTGATGAGGAAAGAATTAAGCTTTATCTACAAAATGCTAACCTACCTAAGATATCTGAAGAGACTGAAAAAATGTTAGAAAGTACTATAACAATGATGGAACTAACGGAAGCATTTAATAGGCAGAATAATGGAAAAGCAGCAGGCCCAGACGGGCTCCCGGCAGAATTTTATAAAACATTACAAGAATCGTTGAGCACTGCACTGTTAGAAGTTATGAATGAAGCCATGTTAAATAAGAAAATACCCAAAACATGGTCAGAAGCTTATATCACACTTATTCCAAAAGAAGGGGGCAATCCATCACAAATTAAGAACTATAGACCTATTTCTTTATTGAATGCAGACTATAAAATTTTTGCTTCCATCTTGGCAGAAAGGCTCAAAAGATACTTAAATAACTTTATTCATCCTGACCAGAATGGATTCCTGCCAAAGAGACAAATTAGGGATAATATGAGGGTAATTCTGGACACTTTGGAATATTACGAGGCGCATCCTGAAAAACAAATGGCTTTGATATTTTTAGATGCCCAAAAGGCATTTGATAATGTGAACTGGAGATTCATGTTTTTGTTATTGGAACAGATGGGCTTTGCTAGAAAATTTATTCAAGCAATAGAAGCCATATATGATAAACAAACGGCAAAAGTAATGATAGAGGGAGATTTTACAGACTCTATTAATATAAGAAAAGGCACAAGACAAGGATGCCCATTATCACCTTTGTTTTTTGTATTGACTTTGGAAGTGTTGAATAGAAACATTAGCGAGGATCCAAATATAAAAGGAATGAAAATTAAGAAGGAGGAATTTAAATTGCAAGCCTTCGCGGATGATTTGGTTTTTATTTTGGAAGATCCTCTAGGAACAGCTTTAAAACTATTGGAAAAGATAGAGATGTATGGTGAGATGGCAGGTCTGAAAATAAACAAAGATAAAACAAAGATCTTGACAAAGAATATGTTACTAAAACAAAGAGATGAACTGGCAGATTTACTGAAAATTCAAGTTACGAATAAGGTTAAATATTTGGGGATACATTTGACGTCAAAATGTACTACATTGAAAGAGAATAACTATATTAAACTTAAACAACAGATAGCATCTGATTTGAAGAAATGGGAAAACCTACAATTGTCATTGATAGGTAGAATTTCAACAATCAAGATGAATATTTTACCCAGAATTTTATATTTGTTCCAAACCATACCAATCAGGCTTGGTAAAGATTACTTCGAAGAATTAAATAAAATTGTGTTGAAGTTTATATGGCAAGGTAAGAAAGCCAGAATAAAATTAAAACTTTTACAAGATGCTAGAATTAGAGGAGGATTTGGCCTTCTGAATTGGGAGTTGTATTACCAAGCTGCAAATTTAATGTGGGTTAAAGAATTGATAACATTAAGAAAGACTAGATTGTTGACATTAGAAGGACATGATTTATTACTGGGATGGCATGCTTTTCTGTGGTATAAGGGAACTAAATCGCAGAGCTATTTTAGAAGGCATTATATAAGGGAGTCTTTATGGTTGAATTGGGAGAAAATTAAGAGAAAATGTTATTTGAAAATCCCAGTCTGGCTATCAACTGTTTGCCTTTTCTTATCCTATAATATATGAGAAGGAACAAACAGTTAGATATGGGGAAATATTGGATGAAAAGAGTGAACTTAAAACAATGCAAAAACTAGAAGAACAAGGCATAAGGATGAATTGGTTTTCATATGTGCAAATACATTCAAGGTATCTTATAGATTCTAAAACGGAGGGATTTTATGACAAATTGACTGATTTAGACAGGATCTTGACAGGTACTGATTAAAAAGTGATTAAAAAATTATATAGTTATTTGTTGGAAATTATATTAGAGGAGGAACAAGTTAAAGAAACAATGATTGTTTGGGGGAAGAATTTTGGATATGGGATTGATTTGGAGAAATGGGAAAAATTGTGGTCTCAAAATTATAAAATGACAATGTCAACAGCTTATAAAGAAAATTTGTATAAGATGTTTTACAGGTGGCATTTTCCCCCGACAAGAATTGCAAGAATGTTCAAGAACAAATCTGAAAAGTGTTGGAAATGTCATCAGATACCTGGCTCATACTACCATATGTGGTGGACTTGCGAGGATGCTAGAAAATATTGAACTAAAATTTGCATATGGTTGGAAAAAATGACAAAGACACATATAGACTTGAAACCAGAGATTTTTTTATTGAGAATCTTACCTGATATATATAATAAAAATTTGAAGTATTTGATTGTAAATGTATTAACAGCGGCTAGGATTGTATTTGCTAAAAACTGGAAGAGTGAGAAAACTCCATCAGAGGAAGAAATTATTAAGAAAATATTGGATTGTGCTGAAATGAGTAAATTGACATTTGAAATTAGAGAACAAGAAGATAAACAATTTTATGAAGTTTGGGATCTTTTTTATCAATGGTTAGATAATAAAACATAATAATAGAACATTCAGATATAGCATATAATTTTTTTTCTTTTTTTGATATTATCTTTATAAAACATTATCAAGATAGATTTGGTATGATCTTATGATTTATTGCAAAATAAATTAAGTAAACTATAGTTATCTCGTTAAAGTATGAATTAATCAAATTATAGATAAATGTTTTTTTTAGTGATGATATTAGGTTATACAATTATTGATTGATAATATGAGCTATTATGTAATATAATTATATTAGTGACTAGGAAATGGATGCACGAAAAAAAAGTGGTAAACCAACCGATGCACTGTTTGTAAATTTATGAAGAAGGATGATATTTTTATGTTTTATGTGGTATGTCTATGTTGTTTTGTTGTTAAAATAAAAAAACTTTTTTTTAAAAAAAAAAGACAATTGAGCAAGTCCAGAAGTATTTCATGAGAAGAGTACTACACTCTTCTGTTCACAACAGAATACCCTATATCACCAGGCTTGGGATTTTGGGCTTGGACAACCTTGAACTATGCCGCCTATAGTTGGACTTAAGTGTAGTACACAAAATTATCTGCTACAATGTCCAACCAGTCCTACTTCAGCTTCAACCACAACAATAGAAGAGCAAGCACACAACAGATACAAACTCAATGTAAACTGCTCCAAACTTGATTGCAGAAAGTATGACTTCAGCAACAGAGTGGTCAATGCCTAGAATGCACTACCTGACTCTGTTGTTACATCCTCTAACCCCCACTCCTTTAACCTCAAACTATCCACTATTGACCTCACCCCATTCCTAAGAGGTCTGTAAGGGGTGTGCATAAGGGCCTACCGTCCTGTTTTTTGTCCCCATTTATTCGTACCTATTTCCTGTATTCTTACTCATGTTTATACTTATACCTATTATCTTGTAAGCAATTGACAAATCAAATCAAATAAATAAATAAATACATAAAACATTGCATGTAGATTTTAGGGCTGGGAGGGTGACTCACCTTTTATTTAAAACATTTATATAGGCATTCATCTTTTATCCAACCCTAAGCAGCTCCCAATCAAAGCTTTGAATGAAATGTTGCTTTCCAGCTTCTGCATGAAGCCATAAGGACTTCCAAAAGGGGGAACTCAAATCTAAACAAGAACTGACCCATCAAGGGATTTGCAAATGCAATCAAGATATGAGAAAGATGCAAAGATGCATGGCTTTTATAAAATAAAACAGAACTAGATCAAGTACTACTAGGGACAGATGAAATATTAATTTAAATATTTAAGTGAAAGATGATAAAATGGGCTAAAAATTTTGGCTACCCAATAGAATTAGAGAAATTTCAGAAACTGTGGGATAGAAATTGTAAGTTAACAATGTCAACGCCCATAAGGAGAACTTATATAAAATGTTTTATAGGTGGCATGTATCACTGGTGAAGCTAGCAAAGATGTATGAAAATTTATCAGCTAAATGTTGGAAGTGTAATCAGATATCAGGTTCATACAATCATATGTGGTGGACATGCTCAAAGGCAAAATAATATTGGACTAAAGTACATACTTGGTTAGAAAAAAATGATAAAACAACATATAGATTTGAAACTAGAGATATTCTTGTTAGGCATATTACAAGAACAGTATGACAAAGGGAAAATATATTTAATTCTACATGTATTACTGGCAGCAAGAATTGGGTTCACACAACAATGAAAAAATGAAGAGATCCCTACAGATGAATGTATTATAAAAATATTAGAATGTGCTGAGATGGATAGATTAACACTTAAAAGAAAAGGAAGAAACAGAATATTTTTGACATGGGGCCTATTTTACCAATGGTTAGCTAACAGAATCAGAGATTAGAATATAATAAGATCCAAAAGATCATAAAAACTTTTATATTGAAATTTTTGTAAGATGGATAAACCAGTTGTATTGCTGTTTTGCAATTATTACTGATAAGTTTATCATGCTTATCATTATGATTAATGTTGCTTAATATTGCATTTCTACTTAAAACTAATTGTGTCCAGACAACATGCTGTTCAGATAAATATGGAATTTTTATGTGATATATTAAAAATATATTAATAAAACATATATTTAAAAAAAGGATTTCCAAAAAGGCTTAGAGTAGACTTCTTTGCTGCTAGGTATTAAATAACGTAAGAAGAGCCTTTTTCCCCTAACCCTGGTTGAAGAGCAGCCTCAGTGAGTGAATCAGGAAATCCTACCTCATACAGCAAAGTTCTACTCTCTGGATAACTGAAACATGTAAAGTGGGCAATCCTCCAGAGAATATACTTGTTGTGGAGTGGCGGAGATACGAGGCAGACTCAGAGCGAACAGTTCAAAGGCTTTATTCAGTGAATAAAGGGTTGCTGCAGCTGCTGAGGCTAACAAGGCAGATCAGCTGGCGGCAACAGCTGATGCCGTTTGACAGCTCCTTTTATAGCCGGCTGTCAAACGGCATCAGCCAATGGGAGCGATCAGAGCTCCCGCCAGAATGGCGGACCTGAGTGGGGACTGCCGTCAGTCCTGTGAATACCACAATACTGGAGTTCACCAACCAGTGCTTTGGGATTTGTACTTCTCATCAAACATTCTGGCTAAGGAGGAAACCTTGCTCATATCCTTCACAATGCACAGGAGACAGCTATTTGAAGTCTTCTCTGCACATGCTGAAGGCAGCTCTGATTAATGATGCAGCCATCTTGAGGCCTATAAGTATTTTGGCCAGCTTTGATTGGGAAGACTCAGAAGCGTCTTCTCTTTAGCATGAGTCAAAACATTTGGAGGCCACCCAGATTGTTTCACTGATACAAATCTAAGGGTTCTTTATTTTGGTGAAGCAGGTCATGGTACCTTCATGGCTCAAATTGCTTTGTCTAAATGAATCTAGTAGATACCGTAGGTGCCTAAGGTTCTTTAGGTGACTTGATCTCTCTGATTCTACAAATCTATTCATGCTTCTATGGACCATGGATTAATGGACTGTGCACATTCTAGATCCAAGACTATGTAATCATTGTTCATGAACATTTCAGCTTTGGCTCATTAAAATTGTATCTCTGCCAAGCCATGACATCTCTTATAAAAATGGCAAATGTAACCTCATCTTTCCTTAAATACTACCATGAAAAGTTCATGTTTATCCTGTTCTTTTTATGTTTAACAAATAATTGCTTAATGCTGTTTAAGACTTGCTAGAAGAAGACATGATAGAAATCATTTATCACTCCTGTCATTGATACAAATATTTTCTCAGTGGACGATGAAACAGACATCTGTGGGTTGGATAGTGGTTTATGTGAATAATTTAAAGTCTGGCAGACCAAGTGACAGGTCTTTCAAAAGACCAAGATAAATCATTCCAGCTGGGAGACATTTTTATGATTTTAAAAAACCCCATTTGGTAACATCTGATAAAAAGCCAGAGGCTGACAAACAGTGGCTTTCATTTCAAAGCCTTCTGATGAATGTTAAAATGCTCAGGCCTAAACCTCAGTTTTTCCTAAGGCAGCCAGTGTGATCCAGCATACAGAGACAGGGCACCTCTTCAGTCTTGTAAAATTATATGCGGAAGGAAGGCGTTTGAGACAAGCCTCAGGGCAGCTCTGTTCCTTCTGCCTTCCACAATCAGCTGGGAGATGAGAATTAAAACTTTTTATCCAAAAAAGTAGACCTGGGCCAAAAATCAACCCTGCTGCATCAGTTTCTGGCAGCAAAAGTGGGAAACTTCATGGGGTAGAAAGTGTTTTACTACTTTAAGGAACATTAATTCATGTTTCAGATTGCTAACAGCTGGGCCTACCTTTTTGTCCCTCCCCCCCTTTTTAAAGGGGAACTTTTGCTGCTGCAGCAAAAGCTAGTGGAGCAACTAAAATATGTAGGTTGTACCATCTTCCCCTTAAATAATATATTTATAGAACAAACTATTGTGTTTTATAGCATCCTTCCAAGAACATAGTATGTATGTATATCTATCTATCTATCATCTATCTATCTATCTATCTATCTATCTTTGATGGGATATTATTGATTCAACAATTTTATTTCTGTACCTATTGATTCAGTTTATATCCCAGTTTCTCATCAAAATGGCATTCAACATGAAAAACTAATCAAGAGAAACACAGTTCAAGGTAGGATGAATCAATGTTACTTATTGATGTTATCATTGGCTGCTTGAAGTGCCCTCAAGGCAGAAAGAAAGGATATACCGTATATATATATATATTTGATTCATAATATCATAAAGTTCAACATAATATCGTAGTGATAAAGCATTGTAATGGTCCTATAACTTGTTTATATGCATCCTTTGATGGCATAAACACTTACATTAAAGAATTTAGGGCTATCAGGAGCATCAGATGAATGCTTCACTTGGGTGAGAGCTTGAACAGGGCCCCTTCCTTCAAAAGTGTGTCATAAAATAACTTGGTTTCCTTACTTATAACAGCTGGTTGGGTTTCTGAGGGAGTCTAACTTATAAATATTGCAAATTACTTAGAGTAAAGGGAAGTTAGAGAACAAACACCTATTTTTCCAAGCAGCTTTTTCCCCTTCTTTTTTGTTCTTTTTATAACATTTATAAACAATAAATAACACACTAGAAACCATAGTTTTAAGCATTAAGCTCAAGGACAGAATTTTTTAAAACTTTTTAAACAAATAGTTAATGCATTTTGCCATTGTTAATCAATGCCATTACTTCATCTTAATTGTACAAATTTAACAGCCTTATGTTTATTTACAGTTTAGAAATTATATCTATTAATACATTTTTTTGTAATGCAATAAAACAATTACCTGGAATTACTTGAACTCTCCCCTGCTGGAAAACAACAGCAAAAAGTATAATACATGAAACAAAAGAGAGAAAACAATATATCTACCTAATTCTAGTTTTTTAATTGAAGAGATAAAGCCATTCCAAATATGGGATGGTAAGGAAATGGATCCCAGTTCAAGCAAATAAAGAAGAAAGTGCTTCATATTTGGTTGGCATTTACTGCTAAAAAAACCCTTCTCTTTACCATTATTTTCATTTCTTCAAATAAAGGTTTATTATTGTTGTTTCCTATGTCATTGGTTTTCAATGCAAATTGTTTAGAAAAATCAATAGGAATGTTTCTTTAATGCTTAGTTTAGATGGCGTGAGTAGATATATAACTTGGATTTTTGAAGCTTCTTGAAAAAAGCTGCTCCATGTTAACAGTACACACCTAATTCCCTATTTTAAGTGACAAGTTACTCCGATCAGTACTCATTGGAAAGGCTCGATAGCTTAATTTCTCTTTTGTTTACTTACAGTATCTGATTTCTCTGTTTAAGGCAACAAATCAATTCCCAAAAAGTTTATTTCTTGCTTGAACTCTGAAAGATTTTTGACTCCTAGATCTATTCAGTATAGAACTGAGCCAAATATAGTTCTCTGTGTGGATGCATTTAAAGAAAACAGCAAACAGTCTTCAGTAACATTGCTGAAAGATGCATTTTCCTTTCAGGAGTCTTTATTATCACTCAGAAATGTTCACTTCTCCATTATTTTCATTTGCCATGGGTGCCCTCGTTCACCATCTCCCAGTCTAATCTCCCCGTCTAATTCAAGACTTGCTATGCTTAATTAAGCAAAGAGAAAAAGAAAGAAATATTTACATTTTGAAAATGGGGAGGAGAGGAGAGGAACTCTTGTTCAGTAAAAAAAAAAAAAAAACATCGTTGTACCTCTGCTGTGTTTATTTCTCCCCAGAATTAGGAACTGTTTGAAGAAAGGTCTATCTTATGATCTGACATGATGTTTGCATGACACATAATGGCAATTTATATTTTCTGAAGAATTTGGGGGAATGATATTATTGTTGGAAATGGACCTTCCGTGTCTAGTCCAGGTTGCAGCCACAGCTCATATATTGTAATAAACTCTCATATTACATGTAGATGTTTAGTTGATTTAAGGGGAAATCTCAATGAAAATCCAACCTATTGTACACCTACAATTCTTATAAACAACTGTAGCTGTTTATGGTAGCTCAGAATCAAAAGAAATCTAGTGGTAGATTTTCAGACTAGCAGTTTTTATTAAAAGTCATTGGTTTTCATGAATCACGCCCTAATAAAATGAAGTATATTTCACAAAGGCTTACGCCTTTTATAAAATTAGATAGTCTGAAAAGATACTACTGAACTCCTTTACCCCTAATGAGTAAGCCTTATGTTACCCATTGTTCAAATGGAACATATTCAATGTGTGTCAATTAATTAGATCTTTCTACACTGATGTTTATTTATTAAATTTATGTGCCACCCACCTCACTCTATTAAGTGATATTATGTAGGAAATTAGTAGAAGCCAGGAGCCAAATGCTCATACTAAGAAAACCAAGGAACTGAGCATTTGAACAATAGACTTCCATCCATCCAAAATGTTTTTACTTTCAAAAATGGTTTCCATAGTTGCTGGACAGAGATATTTTGTTTGTTAGATCCATATCCCTTTTTTTCATAGGAAGCTTAGAATAGCATTCATAGCATTTCCTCTCCAATTTTTCTCCTCAACTTCCATGGCTGAGGGTGGACTCAAACTAAAATTTCCTCACAATTTAGTAAGCACCTTAATAACTTCTTCACCCATCCTCTTATCAATGCCCAATGAGTCCTGGATCTTTGGGTCCCTGATGCAGCAAAAGAAAGATAAAATATGCACAATCTTTTTAATGATTCAATGTGCATATTCTATTGTAATAGTTCATTACCTGCAGACTTATACTTGAGCTCCACCTATTGTATATTCAAGAGATAAATATCAAATTGTTTAATAAATAAAGTGCTTTGGAAAACTTTGAGGCACTGGATTTCATTTATCTTAAGTTGCTGTAAATTAATGGATTAGTTAAGATTGAAATATAAACTAAACTAACATGAGTGGGGTTTGAATTAATTCTCATGTTGAATTCTGCAATATAGAATCCATAAATTTGCTTCATTAAGCTTTGTTTTTTTAAAAAAAATCCTGTTGAATTGAACCCCAACTAATAGAAACTCCACTACAGAAAGCAATAATTTAAACATGAAATATGGATTTGATGGAATGTTTTATGTTAAGATACCCATACTACAAGTCCATAAAATCAACCAATGCTTTTTATTTCCTGCACAGTGTATGAAATTTCTAACTGCTTGCATTTTGGAGATGGGCCTTCAAATCTGGAGAAGTGAAAGAGCAAAGAAAATTCTAGGAATAACTGTGCTGAGGGTGATTTAAATGGATTTTGAAAATAAATTGTTGCTTTGAACTTGGAATATTTAATTTTCTATTACTGGAATTTTGGGGGAAAAAAAAGAAATACAATATGGTATATGTAGGGAAAAAGTGAAATGATCATCGGGCAGAGCCAAGGCCATATCCATTCAAAGAATATGCATGTTTTATATAAGCATTTGCTTGATTCTATCTTAAAACATCTCCTCATGAGGACTTGGCATCAGTCTGTAACTACATTTGGAGCTGTATACTTGTTGTATAAGGTCAGTTTAGGTTTGAGACCAGATTTTTTTCCCCCTGGTACCAGACAATTTACAAAAACCAAAGCAAAGTTAGTGCTTTATTTACATAACTGAACTAACATGACAGACAGTCTGGGGTGTTTTTTTTTCCTGTTAGTGAGAATTCTTGCTTCACTTCTCCTCCTGGGTTCTGCAGGCAGTCAGCTCAACTCTCTCAGCTCAACACAACTCTGGTACAAGTCTGACATCATGTTCATGGTACCTGTATTCAAAAATTGTTTAGATGTGTCTCCCATACTATTCTATTCCACTCTAATCCCATTGAGAACCTTGATAATGGTAACTTTCGGGCTATATTTTTAGTACTGTATGAGATAATTTAAGGCTGCTGATGAAGAAATAATAATTTTGCAACCTATAGTTCCATCCTTCTTACAAAGGAAATCTATTTTTACTATTAGTGAGAATTCTTGCTTCACTTCTCCTCCTGGGTTCTGCATTCCCTGAGCATTACACTTTTCTAATGATGTTTGAGCCCAAAGAAATGAACTTCTGTTAGATTTCTTTATCATATATCAGACATAATTAACATTTAATTAACATTTTACCTCCCCTTTCAAACTTCTAAGAATGAAATCAGAATTGTGAAATTCAGTGGAGATTTTTGTAGCCGTATCTATAGTGAACAGATATATATTTTACAAAAATATCAAGCTGCACTTTTCTAATGATGACAATGCTATAGTATTTGTTTGTATCAGCAGATTTCTTTTTGCAAAGTGATGATGTGAAGCCAGATTTGTTCAAATGATTAAAAATCTCAGACTGATCTCAGGTGACAAAGTTAACAAAGTCTTCAATGGATGAACACATGAAGACAATCATTATCACCAAGAGTCAGTCTCTAGTTTTGTTTAGAAGCTATGCTTCATTTAATGTGAGAAAAGGGAGCAGGGTTTGATTTTCCTGCTTTGGACACTTTGCTATTCCATTCTCTGCCCAAATGTTAGGAAAAATGGCATCAGTATGTCTGTATACATCTGTTAAAATAATAATAACATTTGCAAATCCTGATTTTCAGGGGAGGGTACCCTAACCCTAACCCAACTGAAGCCACCTCTGCAAAAGTACAACCAATGACCACAGCAAAGACCAAGAACCAGTGAGTAGACCAATTGTTCAGAACCTCTCCAGATAACCTGTCCAAACCCATGTTGTCTGAAAACTTATTTATTTATTTATTTATGTTAATTGCTTACAAGATAATAGGTAAAAGTAAAAATATAGTTTTGAATACATGGATACATATAAAATAAAAAAATAAAAGAAACAATAGGACAGGGATGGTAGGCACATTGGTGCACTTATGTACACCCCCTACAGACCTCTTAGGAAAGGGGTGAGGTCAATAGTAGACAGTCTAAGGTTAAAGTTTTTGGGGTTTGGGGAAGAAACCACGGATTCAGGTAGAGTATTCCAGACATTGACTACTGTGTTGCTGAAGTCATATTTCCTGCAATCAAGTTTGGTGCAATTAACCTTAAGTTTGTATTTATTGTTTGCTTTTGTGTTGTTATGGTTGAAGCTGAAGTATTCATCGACAGGTAGGACATTGCAATGTATGATTTTATATACCGAAGGCAGCATAGTTCTAGGTTTTCTAGGTCTAGAATTTTGAGTCTGGTGGCATAAGGTATTCTGCAATGAGTAGAGGAGTGGAGAACTCTTCTTGTGAAATATTTCTGGACTTTCTCAACTGTGTTTATATCAGATATGTAATGTGGGTTCCAGACTGATGAGTATTGGTCTAGCAAATGTTTTGTATGCTCTAGTTATTAATTTATTAGTGTAATAGTTATTCATGTAATATTACTACTCCTCATGAGGAGGCTAAAGGACAGTGATCTTCCATGGTTTGAACACTGAGAGATGAAGTGGTCAACTATGTTGCTCACAATCACAGTGGAACCTTTTAAAGAAGACTAAGTTTGCAGACTTAGTCTTCTAAGTTCTAAGACTAAATTCTCATTTTCTAATCAGTTTCAGAAATTGCATCTTAAAGCCATTCAGAAAAGCAAATTTGAACAGACATCAGGTGGTTATTTTAGCTTTGAACAAAAGAGTAATTATGAGCTTAAGTATTTAAAGAATTTGAAATGAAGAACAAGCAGATAAATAAGATTTTGATCTAAGAAAGATAAACAGATTAAGGGTTCAAATAAATTTGGAATATTGACTTTTACTATTCTATCTTGTTAAATTATTATTTTTTAAATATTACCTTCTGGAGAAACAGACTTATTTTGGCTATCCTGGCTACTGTAAGTTATCACAAAGATAAACTATTGTATGATTTTAGAAACTGGACACTAAGAGGGGATCAAAGATTGTAAGGGAAAAAATACCAGCTTGTTTATGGTGTTGGTTAATACTGGAACTTACTAAATGACACCAAATTTATAACATCAGAAGCATTAAATTAAACATTTGAAGAAGTGAGCTGGAAGTTAGCAACCACAATATCAATATTGTCAGTAATGATGATTGCTTCTATGGATAGACTGTGTCTAAAAATGGTAATAAAGGAATGACAAATTCAGAACAAATTTTATCTGACAAGTTAATGTAACACAAGTAGAACTACAAATGACAGGCCAAGAGAAAAATTTGGAACTTTTCTGGCTTTCCTGGATATACAAAAGAAACTGACTGAAGTTTTACAAATTAAAAGATGAATATAAATGATAAACCAAAAAAATGACCTGAGAAATGTTTTTATTGGCTCTACAAAAAGGCTTGTTACATTATTGCAGAAATCTGTGCAATGGGATAAATAGAAGAGAAATCAATTTTTTTTATTATATTTGATTGAATTGACTGTTATAAGTAACAGGAATGAATATAAAGTTGTTGCATATACATATAAATATACATATTGCAAAGTTCTGGCAATCCTTTAGGTACTTTTGCTGACACCAGGATTGAAAAGTTGATGTTTTATTAATATGCATGTACACAGGGGTAGGATTCAAATTTTTTAACAACCGGTTCTGTGGGCGTGGCTAAGTTGGTGGGCATGGCTTGGTGGTCATGTTATTGGCTGGGGGTGGCCAACTCAATATCATTCACATCGAGGCACGCATCTCCTCGCCTGGCCTCTCATGACTGTGGGGATGCTGCAACAGTAGTAAGTGTGACAAATGGTCATGTCACTTTTTTCAGTGCCATTGTAACTTTGAATGGTCACTCCACACAAACAAAGTACCAGCAAAGGAGGGGGAAAAAACTCCAGAGACGTTCCTGAGGCAGGAAGTCTAGTCCTGCCAAGAATGTAATAAGGTTTAATGGAGAGGCAGTTTCTGTAAGCAACACCAGAATGTTTCCTTCCTGCCTTCCTTACAGGATTAGGCCAGTAATTTCTTCTAAAACCAGTTCTACAAACTACTTAGAATGATAACAACCGGTTCTAGCGAATAGGTGCAAACTGGTAGAATCTCCCCCCCCACCCCACCCCGTATGTACAGTAGATAAAGGATGAGATTGGGATGAAGAGATATCTATTTGTAACTTTATAGAGGGTGATAGTTTCCAGTTTTGTTGTGAGAAAGGTTGGAAGTCACTTGTTTATATGTATCTATGATTCTCAGACTACATCACTCATCATTCCTGTGGATCATTCCATCCCAAGGTAAGACAGGACTGGCAGGCATCCTGTTCAGGTCTTCCTTTATTAAATATTGGCTCCCCCCCCACCCCCACCCTTCCAATTCACCTAGTGTGAATTTTACACTTATTTTCAACAGGCTTTTGAAACACTGCTGCTTTCTGAATGGACTTCTCATCCTATTTTTTGTGAATTAAACAGATTCATGGCACCCTAGGATCTATCAGGAATCCAACACAAGTACTCAGGAGGAGCTCAATCTCATGCTGTCCCTGAATTTTTTCCAACAGTCTTTAAATTAGCTTCAGGATCTTCTCTAAGCCAAGTTGTCAAAGTAGGCATTTTTAGATCAAATCTTATAATCAAAAATTATAGTGTGCAAGCTAGCAGACAATAAAAGATAGTGGAAAACACCTTTGGTAAACAGTACAACTACTTTGGAATCCATGAGCAATATGAAGTTCCAGTTTAGGAACATTGTCTTGGTTGACAGAACAAATTGTTTTAGCCATCAGTTGGCTAATCATCAGAGCAACTTTTCCCTCACTTTAGTTTCTTTCTGTCATTCGGCACATGCCATATTTGCATTCAGCTACTTATTTAGGGCATGAAGAGGTGCTTCCAGATTTCATAAAAATGAAAAAGTTGACACTAGTATATTGACTGAGGCTCTAAATTACCCAATCTATGAATGTAAAAAGTTGACAGTGTGAAAATTGAACATTTATTTTAATAGTGTCATTTATCTACCTACTATGGATTGCTGTTGAGAAAAACAAGCTGACTATAGTCAAATTTCCATATATCTGTTTTCATTTTTTCTGATCCCTTGTGCATTTTTCATTGATTTATTGAGAAAAATAGCTACCCCAGCTCAACTGTCCAATTAACCCTACCTGAGGTGATTTTTTCTTTCTAAAAAGCTTAGCTCCTGGTGACTTCCTAGACGGGTCAATTAAGCTTCCTTAGCAACACTATTGATGTGACTTGCTTGGAAGTAGGTGTGTGTGTGTGTGTGTGTGTGTGTGTGTGTATTCCCTGCATTCCCTACATTCTTGGGAATTTGGGGTGGGGTGGGGTTCCTATCCAAGCCTGAAATAGATCAGATCTCCAACCACAGACCTGTTCATAACTTCCTTCCTCACCCTGCGGTGGGAAGTAAGGAAAGGAATAGCAGTTTGTCCACAGCATTGATTGAAGGAACTTCTGCTATAAGCCATTCTGTTTCACGATTTGGAACCCTGGCTTGTCATATTTCTGGACTGCCTAAAGAACTCTCTTAAGTTGAAAACTTCCTTTCTCGGGAGTAGAAACTGCTTTTCCAAAAGAAGTTATGGAATACAGCAGAGGCTCTCAAAAGTTTGTGCCCAAAGAGCAGAGCCCACTAATACTCCCACTCTCCTTTTCATAGAGTTCTAAATTGGGTTTATGTAGAGAGAACTATGTTTACAGAAAGACTTAGCAACATGGTGCCCGTAAGTCATTTACTGGTCTTCCATGTAGTTCTCCACAATTTTTTTAAAAAGTGAACTGCTTGAAATAAAGAGAAAATGCCAATATTCTGAGATGTTGATGAAGACATCCTGAAATCTTATGAGATACTACAGAATGTCAAAAGCTTGTGACACAAAAATCAAAGGTTCCAGTCTTGAAGGATGGTGTATACTTTCAGAATTGTCTTTTGCTCTCACAAAATGGCTATGGATGGAGGAGAAGGCAGATTCCATAGGGTCAACAACCAGCTACAAAGAACTAACCAACCACCTGCCATGTACCTAGAGCCCATTCTATACTGCTAGAAAGCTACTCCCTTACTACAATTGATTGGGTTGACACTTTTTATAGAGAAGTGGTCACACTTCCAAATAAAACACTTGATTATAATGAAGATGTTGTTTTGTAAATAAATTGTGGAGCTTATTTCAGGCCCAGAAGCATTCCTAGAAATAAAGATGATGCTGGAGGCTATGATTTTGCTTTTCAGCATGCAAATGTTCATATTACTTAAACAGAATGGGGAAAAAAGATCAGTGGGGCAGATAATTTAGTGGGCCCAAATCAGCAGGTATGTGGGTGCCCTGGGCATTGTGCTGGAAATTTGGAAATAATATGATGCACCTCAGAGCCAGGATGGCAATTGACGTATTTATGAGTATATAAGAATAGAAAAAGTACATGCTGTATATTTCAGTTTCAGACCATCTTTCCTCTTCTTTCCTCTGACTGTCCAAACAGCAAAGGAGTGCTACCAAATTCAAAATGAATGTTTAGGCTAAGAAAACTTTGAGGGCAACTTCTCATACTGCTTCTTCCCTCCAAGCATACAACAGATATTTGACTGGTTCCTCAGGGGACTGGAGAAGGGTCTTGGTTAAGATGTCCCAAGTGGACCATTCATCTTCTCCTCACTGCTGCTCATCAATGTGCTCAATCCACTCTTCCAGTCAGAAAGTAAGAACTCAGATCTACATGCAATGGCAGCGTAAAGGCAAAAACATCACTAAGAACAAAGATAAGGCGTAAAAAAGCATAGACCTTGAGATGTTGCCATTGATTATTATCTCCTAAATTCCAAATAGATCATCTGCCCACAGATTATTTCAATGGAACATGGCATGTTTTCATTTAATATTTCTAAATTATTTCTAAATTCTAAATAGATAGGCATTTATTATTGAATGTAAATTATACATAAATCATTGTATTCATTTTGTTCTGGTTGTTGTCCACAATTTACTCTTTTTTGATGTTCATTCACTAGTATCCTACAACCTAGCCTTACAAGCTCATGTGAGCTTCACTTCTTCTGGTTCTTCAAGACATAGGGAAGAAAGAGATACTTGTCCTTCGCCATTTGACATTTCTCTGTCCATTAAAAACTAGAAAGCAATTATATCTGAATTAATTTTTCACAACTCATATGCTGTACTTGTATTTTGTACCTGTGCACCTAGGATGATAATTCCTCTGATGACCAGACAGGGAATGTATGATAGCAAAACTATTTCAGAACAAAGAAGGTTGTAGAGAGCATGCCTGTTATTTCATTTTTATATTTACCCATCCAGCTCCAGACAAAATGGTTACAGAGATATATAGAAAACAGAGAATATTAGGTATCCTGAAGTTGCTTTGGATTGCCTGGAGGAGATGGAAAAAGCTGATCTAGCTGGTTAACTTAATAATGCATTAAAATACTTTATAGTGCAAACTATAATTATGGTTAATTTCCATTACAATAAAGTATTACTGTACAGTGCAGGGTAGCAGAACAAAAATTAACATTAGACATTGCAATATACAGAAAATTATTTTGAAATATGCTTATATTTGGTTCTTCCCAGAATTCCATTTGAGTGCCTGCTGGTAACTCAGGATCAGCTCAGCAATGAGAGGCACTTTCTTGATTGATTGAATCCTAAAAGATTTTGAGCTGCAAAGCAATTACCGTTTGGTCCATCTGATTTCCTGTTTTGTTAATGTACCTGTAGTATTTGTGCATTAAGTTTGTCATTTCCACATTCCATGCTTCTGTCCAGATCTTGAGGTTTAATAACCCTGCAATTCAATCAGTTGTTGATATCTTATGGTCAAAACTCTGATGTCTTTAATATTCATAGGCTCATACTGACTCCTGTCTTCTACAGGCATTCTAGTTATCACTGCCATCATTTTTGTATCTGTAGGCCCCTGGTTTTGCTTTTCTGTGTGACAACCCTTTCTAATCTTTTCTTATTTCATATACAACAAACACAATACATTTCATTTCTTCATGCACTTTCTGTGGAATCAAATCTTCCAGGCATTCCGTGTTCTGCGCCTTTTTTCTTTATATTCTGTACCATGGAATATTGCCTTTACACATTTGGTGATTTGTAAAAGGAAGCTTGAAGGATGATTAAAGCATTTGTTTCAGTTCTTCCCTTGTTATGTTCATGTCAGGCGGTAAAATCTGTAATCTATGTCTATTTGGCCTTCCACTGGCTCTCTGATAATTTTGAATGGACAATGAGTCTAGAATGTACCTCTCCCATGCCATGTGTATTCATCATTCATGTATTCTTTTTGCATTGTGTCTTTAAATCAATAAATGAATGGTGTGTTTTTCAGAGAGAAAGAGGATAGACAGCCCTAGTTTGGGTTCACTATTTGAACAGATACAAGCATTATCTCTTAGGGATCTACGTAAACCAAAAAAGTTCAATCTTAAAAAAAAGCTATGTATAAACATGCCAATTTGGGGGATGATAAAGACATGCTAGAGAAAACTATGCATGACACTAATTGTTTGCTTATCTCTTTCAGTTTAAAGAAAGTGTGCCAAATTTCTACACATATGTCAACAATCATGTTTGGTTCTATGGATAGATTATTTCCAAAAGATGTTACAGAAGAAATGACAGATGTAAAAGAGAATGCTTTGGAACATATATAGGATAAAGAGCTGAAACAAACCTCATCTAGTGCAGAAATATAAGAATATAAAGAAATGATTGAAATATAGGAAAAATTTGAAAATGTGGATTATAGGTGACAATTAAAATGGAAAAATAAGTGACAAGCTGAGGACATGACTTGGATAACAGCTAATTACAGTATTTATAACAGATTTGCTAAAGCCTTGGCGAAAAAACTTTAAATTGAAAAAGAATTTTTGAAGAGAGATCAAATCCTACACCACCTGATCAAGAATGTTAGAAGCAAAAGGAAGGAGTAAAGAGTTTGTTTGTTTGACCAAGGTTAAAGCAAGACATATTTTCATAAAATTCTTGGAATCCTTTACAGACTTTTTGCTGACACTAGGACTGAAATATTAATGATTAATGGATTTGCTTATGAATAGGGGATGGGCTGTGGGAAGACGAAATACTTACATATAACTTTATGGGAGTGAAGAATGAATAAGTTTGGTTGTATTTATGAAGACTGGAAGCCACTTCTTTAAATTTCTTTTTTCTTTTTCTTACATCTTTTTTTCTTTGCACTTTCTACACCCTCTTTCTTTATTCTTTTTCTTTCTGAATTTAGTTTCCCTTTACCATTGTTAATACATTTTTAAATAAAATTATTTTTCAAAAAAGAAATTGTGTGAAATTAAAGTTTTGGTTCTGATGATTTTTCCTGATTTTTTATCTATATATCTATATATCTATATATCTATATATCTATATATCTATATATCTATATCTATCTATCTATCTATCTATCTATCTATCTATCTATCTATCTATATATCTCCTACTATTTTATTAAATGTATCAGTGCCTTTTCAAATATATTCTCTCCCTTTATTTTCAAAGAGGCAAGTATTATACCGTAGCTCTTCTTAACTTTTCCTATTATAGACCTTTTTATTTGACAAATGTGGATGTCACCTTGGCCCATTGATTATCAGTCATTCCTCAAATAATACACACAGCTCATATTAGATAAATATACATTTTTCATGATTTTGATAGTATTCAATTCTTAATTGATGTCATGGTTTTAACTCAACTAACAAGGAAATCCATCTTTGTTATATCTTTGGATGTTGAGAAAGTTGATCTGGAGCTCTGGAAACATGTGAAGTAGCTATTAATTTTTCATGGGTTCCCAAAATTGTTTATTTATTATCTATTTTAACCATCACTTAAGTTAAAGTTATGTCATGATACATACTATCTCTTTTTCTTCCTTTGAGTTTGACTTTAGAACTTTTTCCTTGCATTATTAGACATTCTGATCATTAAACACAGCAGAGGCAGATGATCAGATTCTGCTAAAGGCGAAATGATGTGTTTCATTCAGGTGGCATTGTCCCTCATTGCTCAAGAAATTGAGTTGACTCTGATTTTATGTTATTGGATCTGACTAATCATTTTGACGAGGCTGGTGGAGATGGACGAGTTCTGACTTTTTCTTTATCTTTGTACAAGCATTCCTAAGAAATGTTCTGGACTGGTAACTCTGAACCTGTCCCTAATTTTGATACAAATAAAAAAAGAGAGATAGTCCCAGCTTGTTTTGTCTTTGAGGCATAATAACTTTGTATATTTGTGATAAAGTTTAATTCTGAAATTTTTTTTTTTCTCAAAAGATGTGCAAAAGAGAAGCCAGGCTACAAACCTCCAGCTACTAAACTCGGCCTTACTTCCCTTTTCTTCTCCTATCTTCAGAAGACTTTATCATCAGGGACTTCTTGGTTATGTATACCTCTAAATACAATCAATCTACATCCAAGACATTTATTGTGTTTACCAGGGCAGAGGCATTTCACATAAAGGAAACCACCATGAATATTTGGCCTTTAAAGACTCATCAGTTTAATTGTTTTCATTCAGTGCCAGCCCCCAAACATTCTTTGGATTAAATAGAGTGATCCGAGGTAATCATTTTAAAAACGGGTCATTTTAGAAAGCTATTCCAAGGAATGAGGCAATTTAGGAAAAGCATTAAGGTGTGTCAAGCTGCATTAATAATTGTATTCAGAATAGGGATGTTTAATGGTGCGGTCATGGTCCAGAATGGAAAAATAAACTCCACTTACATGGTTAACTCTAGAGTTTAGAATGTTAATTAATTAAATCCCCAAGACTAAATCCAGAGGTCCCACAAATCCACCCTGAAAATAAATATTAAAAGGATGTTTGGAAGAGTCATGCAAAACCACATCCAATTCATATAATATAATTAAGGGGGGAGGGACATAGATTATAACGCACAAAGGACATTTCACCTGATTAAAGGATTAAAACTATAAACAAATGTGTAGCTAAAAGCATGAATAATTCAAGCAAAGTAAAGATTGTAGTCTGTCTATAGCTGTTTGTCAACTAAATTGGAGTAGCTTCCTTAAACAGGATGTCAGGATTAAATATTCCATAGGGAAAACCAAGAGGTCTTTCCAGCCTAGAGATGGGGAAGTAATCTGGGTCTAATTTCCATTATTCATTCATTGATTCTTTCTTTCTTTCTTTCTTTCTTTCTTTCTTTCTTTCTTTCTTTCTTTCTTTCTTTCTTTCTTTCTCTCTCTCTCTCTCTCTCTTTCTTTCCTTCCTTCCTTCCTTCCTTCCTTTCTCTTTCTTTCTTTTTCCTTCCTTCCTCTCTCTTATTTATTCATTCATGCTGCTCATCTCACTCTGGAAAGTGATTCAAGATTGCCTATTATCTGGTTAGTGAAATATTAAAAAACAGCATCTGACTGAAGATGTTTCACTTTTCCTTCCTTGTGCCTTTTTTCTTCCCCAATTTTCATTTTCTTTCAGAGATTTTTGAATTATGGTATGCCAATGCTTTAACTTCTTGGATTGATTTAAGATCAAAAAGGGTTTGTTGCTTCTCAATGAGAAGTGATTCGCAAACAGGCTATTCTCTGGGAGAACCTCCCTTTTTATTTACTTTTTGATATAAAAAAGCAATCAAGACAATACAATATACAAGGAAAAAAATAAATAGGTAACTCACACCAATATCAAAACTTCTGACTTAATCAGGTATTTTCAAAAAGATTAACAAATTAGAGAGGGAAGAAAGTAGAATTAATACAAACAATACATGAAAAATAAGCTCTTTGTTGATTGCAGGTTATTTCTTTCAAAACTTCCATCCCTCAAACTTTGCTGTATCAAGCAGTAAGCCAGTACGTTTTTTTGTGCATGTACCTGATTCATTTGTTGACTCATAGCAACTGTCTGGGCAAGTCCTTGCAACTTTCTTGGCAAGTCTTCAGAAATGGTTTGCCCTTGGGACTTCCGGGTTGAGCCGTCCTCGCTGACGGACCAGAGATTGCGACTGTCCATGGCTATGGTCCATGCTCTTTCGTTGGAGAGCCCCGATCATTGCGATTAGGGGCTGAAGCTGCCTTGGAGGGGCGGTGGAGTAAGGGGAAGCCACAAGCCAGGTTGAGGGGAGCTGCATCTCCCCTCCTGGGCTTGGTCTTTTTCCCCCCCGAAGACAACTGAAGTGGTGGTCTAAAATGGCCACCCTGAAGAGGACTCAGCTGGACTAAGATTTGTGCAGGAGGGAAGAAAGAGGTGGATAACATCTGAACCGAGACAATTGGGTGAAACAACTAAACAAAAAGTACCCCGGGATTAAGGTAACATTGAACTTTTAAGAAAAGAAAAGTGAGCAGCGAAAATATAAAGGGACAGGAAAAAAAATAAGAAAATAATTTTGACAGCTAAGCGGTGCTTCGAACCAGGAAAGGAATAAGCCGGAACTAAAGATTTAATTAAATTGGACTAAAATATTTTGGCAATAAACAGGCATAAAATAAAGCTGGACTTAAGATTGTCAAAAAATAATAATAATAAAATTTACAAATTGGAGACTGGATTGTGCTGGAATATTGAGGTTCGAAAAACCCTAAATAAAAAAATAGGGGGAAAAGGTGAAGACTTTGTATAACGGAGAGTGCCATCTTCTGACAAAAACCTGAACTCAAACAAAAGGGAAAGCACCCTGTTTCTGTATGAACTTGTGTTGATATAATGTTAAAGAAATATTGAAACAAAGTAAGAATCTTAGAAAGTGAAAATTGAACCAGAATAAAGAAAGAAGCAAGGAAAGACTGATTGTGGGATTGATTGATGTTTTTGGTATAGACCCTGGGCTGAAATAATTGAGAACTTTAGAAAACTGAAAGAAGAAAGAAGGAAAGTAAAAGTGTTTTTTTGTGGACTTCAATGATTATAAAATATAAGAGTATGTAATGATGATACCTCTTCGGGAATTAAAAATGGAACTTAAAAATATGAGAGAATTACTACAAGGAAGAGGCGAATCACTTTGCTCTGTGTTAGAACAAATGGAAATGGCGATTGAAGAACAAGAAGAAAGAACTTCAGAGGAGGAAGAGTTGATTCAAGGAGTAGACATCTTAAATAGAATATTAACACAAAGAACACTACAAAGACAAGGGGAAAGAAGGAAGGCTAAAAAGTTGAAATTTAAGAAGGTAATCAAAAAGGAGAATACCTGTGAAATCAGGAGAGGTAGAAAGATCCAGCAGAAAAGGGGAAAGGAAGATACCAAGAAAGAGAGGGATATAAACCGGAATGAGAAAAGATATGGGGAAAAGAGGGGGAAGTAAGAAACAGGTGCATGAAATAAAGAAATACGGAAATAGTAAAATGATGAAAAGAAATTTTTTTTTCAGAGATAATGGTTGATGAATTAAAAAGGGGATTCTGCAGGGTGACAAGGGGTAACAAGAATATATTTGCAATTAAAAAAATATTTAGAAAATAGGGTAGTATAGATTTTTAAAGGAGGGATAGATACTAATAACTCTTATTAGATGAATATACATTTTTATTTTTTTATTCTTAAAAGAAAAGTTAAGGTTTATTGAAGAAATTGTAATAATTGAAATGAACGTGAAGATGTTTAAAAATGAGGTCACTATCAGTGATCAGAAATTGAATAGTCAATTTTCTCCCTTTTACTTTTTTGAAATTAGAAATAAATTTAAGGGGGGTAATATGTTCTGGAATCCAAATGAAAAGATGTAATGATTATTATTGTAACTACTTAATAAATAATGGTTTATTGGAAATTAAGATGAGGGAATAAAGGTATACTTTAACCACTGAGGTGTCACACTCAAAGCAGTAAAAGAGGAGAAACCTATACTTGTTTCTTTTTCTTTTGTGTTAAAACTTGTATTAATCTAGATTCTATAGAAAGAATGTGTGATGGAAAGAAAATATGACAGATTAAAGAACTACTTAAATTAATAAGCTAATACAGACTATTAAAAGCAAGGAGAGACATTGGTAACTTTTTTATTATTATTAGGCAAACATATATTGTTTATTTTAATTTTTAAAATAAATATTAAAGGATTATATTTGAAATAATTGAAATGAAACGAAAAGATGTTTTGATTGAGATTAATGTAAGAGACTAGGATTAATTTGCTTGTTTTTCTCCTTTCTGAAAGTTTGGAATGGAAAAGGTTAGAATTAAGTATGCATTTATGAATGTATAACTATTGTCATATTTGTATGTAAAAGTGATGACCCGGAAATATGTCCACTAAAAAGAGCTTTTTGTTTTTATGTGAAAAATTGAATAAAATTTGTTTGTTTGTTTTTTTTAAAAAGAAATGGCTTGCCCTTGCTTTCTTCCTCAGGCAGAGAGAGAGAGAGAGAGAGAGAGAGAGAGAGAGAGAGAGAGAGAAAGAGAAAGACAAAAGGGTCCATTAGGATAAAACATTTCCAGGAGCAAGACAAAAGGATCCATTAGGATAAAACAAAAGAATCGTCTGTAATGGGCTGCAAAAATAACCTTGAGGAAGAGGTGTTGTGAAATTCTGTTGCTGTAAACTTCGCAATAAATGTAATTTTAGCATTCATTCCTTTGGTATTCAAGTCAAGATGGATGCTTCTTGAGAAGCAAAATTCCTCAGGTGAACGGTCATGGGTTTTAATTCGTTCAGATCTACTGAATAGTTTTAACCTAAAGAATGTGTGATGCTAAACACTGTCAGTAGAGGGCCACAAAAGATAACATCTGCCTTTCAGTCTCAGTAAAAGGCTTTTTATCCAATATAAAATGTAAATAGCAAGTTATAATCAAGTCCTCAATGCAAAATTAAATAAGTAGTTCAAAACAACTAGAAAAGTTGTTAAATGGAAGTTCAAAGAAGAAGAACTGGAGGCTCACATTTCTCTAGAATGCTTAGAATAAACCACAATGGAGTCTTAAAATGTAGACCATCTTGGCACGAAGATTGAGTCAAGAGTCTTAAAATGTAGACTTGGTACAAAGTCTGAGTTAAATGAAGGAAGCAGAATTGTAAGAGGTTCTTAACTCAAGGTGGAATAGAAATGTCCAAATGGCCCTAACACTGATTCAAAATCCTCTAGAGAGCTCCATCTTTATCCCTACAATATCCATGAAATACATAGGTTGGGAAATAAAGAATTAACATGCTCAAAAATTATTCAGTTAGCTTCATGACCAGGTGGAAACTTAAAGCAACCTGGCCCAGGTTCCTCAATTGATTTTCTAATTCTTGATTTAGTATTGAAAACAAGTAGAAAGAGGATATCTCTTGGAATAATATAAAGCAGTTCCTACTAGTTCCAGGAAGAAGAAGCTGGTCACAAAATGGCCAGAAAGTCCTAATTAGAATGCACAATGAAAAAAGGCTACCAAGTCTGCAGGAACACTTGAATAAATGGAGTCAGAAGAACTATTACAGCAAAAAGACTTGTCTGACGTTATGAATGTCCTGCCACAATGACTGC
Organism: Pseudonaja textilis; assembly: GCF_900518735.1. The sequence goes on from NW_020769315.1 coordinate 9,963,788, forward strand.
CAATTTATCATAAACTGATTATAATGATTGCAAGAGAAAGAGGGAGAGAGAATGAATAACAATGAAATATTGAAATATTGGAAGTAGAAAATTGATCTCAGGAGAACTTAGTGTCCATTGGATATAATAGGACCACATAAAAGTTATAAATAAAGTTGAAAAATTGTTCACATTTATATTCTAGGGAATTTTACATTTATATTCGAGGACATGTTTTGTGACAAAATACTGTAAATCTACTTTGCCGCTTATTATTATTGAAATTTAAATGCTATCCAACTGTCAACCTTAAAAAAAAACATTAAATACAAGAAAGAATAATACCCATTGACAAAAAGGAATGGAGAGATTAAGGGTGACAATAAACAAAATGAAACCCACATGTCCTCCACTTGTGATCACAATTGAGCCCCACATTTCAGTTGCTAAGCAAGGCTGTGTGAATTTTGCTCCATTTTATGATTTTTCTTGCCCCAGTTGCTACAGTTGTTAAGTTACTAACATGGTTGTTAAGTGAATCTGGCTTCTTCATTGATTTAGCTTGTCAGAAGGTCACAAAAGGCAATCATATAATCCCGGGACCAGGGGTAGGATTCTACCGGTTCTATCTGGTTCTATAGAACCCCTTGTTAACTTTCTAAGTAGTTTGGAGAACCTGTAGTTAGTGTTTGTTTTTTTCCACCCTTATTACATTCTTGGCAGACAGCCTAGACTTGCTGTCTCCAGAGCTTCTGAGGCTTTCTTAAAGGGGAAGGGTTGTTTTAAGATGTTTACATGCTGTTGGGAGGAAATGCTTCCCTGGACAATCAGCACTTTGAAGAAATAATTGAATAATGAAGCAAAGCTTTTAGTGATAGGGAACCAAGATGAGTGACATTCAGCAAGGTTCTTGGCTAGCTAGAAAGATTAACATTCAAATGTGAATTTACATACTCTTTTTGAGTTTTAGTGTAAACAAAACTGTTTTTTGGTGAAGGTTAATTCTGTGCTTGGTGAAGTTTAATCCTGTGTTTATTGATGGGATAATTTTCCCTATTCAGCTTCAACAAGCAACAGTTACTGTTGTGATTTAATTATTTCTATTGTGCTTCAATTTTTCCTTGCCTCATGGTTTCTTTTTCTATTTGGGGAGGGGGTCTTCCTTCACTGCTTTTATACTATCTGGCACTGTCCTTTTGGGGTATACTTCTAAGAGGCAGGATGCAAGCTTGGCACTGATTTTTTTTACTGCCTTTCTAGGGGGGCATGTGACCTTTCCTTAAATCTCGGTGATTTCCTTAGGATATCTTGTGAGGTGAGTGAGACCAGCTGGTATCTTTAAATCGTGCAAATGGATCTAAGGATTGCTTCTCCTGGGTGTGCTCTTTCTGGAGAGCTTAAATCACCTCTCTGCTAAAGGGTTTCACTTTATGAGCAAGAGTTGGCTGCTTGATAGTTATCACTGCATTTTAAATATTCCCACCCCAGTCACATGACCAACAAGTCACACCCACAAATTAGGCCATGCCCACAGAACCGGTTGTTAAGAAATTTGAATCCCACCCCTGCCTAGGACACTGCAATCGTCATACGTATGAGCCAATTGCCAAGCATCCAAATTTGGGTCATGTGACCATGGTAGGCTGCAATGGTAAGTAAGTATGAAAAATGGTTATAACTCACTTTTTCAGTGCTTCGAATGGTCACTAAATGAAATTGAGGGCTACTTAAAATCCAAAGAGTGGCCTGACTTATCTCATGTCAAAGGCCTGAGCAAACAACTTGGTCTTCAAAGACCTTTCAAACATAAGCAGGATGTGGGCTGGATATTTGAGGAAACCTATTCCAGAGGGCAGGCAGGCACGGCTATAGGGAAAGTGCAATTCTGAGATGCCAAAAGACAGTGTTTGTTTTTAATCACAGGAATTAGCCAGGGAGATACTATAAGTGACATATGGTCCCTCAACAAACAGCTGGGTCCTACGAAATGTAGGACTTTATATCTAATGGCCAGCATCTTATATCTCATCCAGAAACGAACCAGATACCAGTATAGCTAGGGAATCAGAGGTGTTATATGATCATACTGAATTATGCCCTTCACTGTCCACACTGTTGCATTCTGGACCAACTAAGGCTTGTGGGTGGTCTTCAAGGGGCACTCCACCAAGAGCACATTGCAACAGTTAAGCCTTTTGTCTTTTCTCCTTGTAGGAGGTTTCTTACTCCATTCAAACCCCCAAGGTTTGTTTTTCTTCCACCAGGTAAGTGGGCCCCGGCCTTCCATCATTTTTATTTTCTAACAAATATGAGATCATCTGGATTGTAGAGGAATTCTTAGTACCAAAGATAATGCTTATTGGGGTCCCTAGGTTTAGTAGGAAGATCCAGTACACATAAGGATGTTAGGTTGGGGCCAGCATACACAGTGTTTGTGCCAATCTTACCTTATTCAGAACAGAGCATGAAGAGAGATTAAGGTGGGGATGGGGAAACTGTAGTCCTTTGATGTTCTGTTAACATGGCCAGTAAACATTAGGAATCATGGAACAGAAACATCTGGTTGGTTACGATTATTTACATCTCATTTAAAAGTTACAGTTATTTACATTTCATTTAAAAGATTAAGCAATTCGTGTCTTGATCTCTCAGTCTTGATTTCTCCACACGTACCTACAATCATATATGATTTGGTTGATTACCCAGTTTTATGGTTTATATCAGGGGTCGCCAACCCTTGATTTGTAGCCCTGTGCTGGGCCATAGGCCGTTCAGAACCAAGGCCGCAGAGGTGGTGGGCAAGTGTGTGCACATGTGAAACTATTCCCCCACCCCACTCTGCTGGTCCACCAAGCTGGAAAGATTGGAGACCATGGGTTTAGATAACAGTTCTTTCTCTTTATGCTAAAACAAAGGCTGATTAATTCCACTCAGCAACTAGGTGGGAAGCATAAAGATTTCATACCATGCTATTTCATGCATCTGACTCTTTTTCTTTCTCTCTTTCCCAATTGATTCTTTCTATATATTAAGGTCCAATATTATTATCAACAATATATGTGCTACTTTTGCATATAGAACAAATAGAATTGACCTGAAATGTAAAAACTGCAAGAAGTCTTAAAAAACAGAACCCACCAAAATACTATATGTAGCTGTTTTAAAAATGCATTGCTTTTTTACTAACTGATTTTCTATCATGCTGAGAAAAAACAAGATTTGAAATTTGCTCCATCTCTTGACCTGGACTTCCCCATAAGGAATTTATTTTTGGGTTATCTTTTACTGTTCATTCTTTGTCCCAGATCAATACATAGTCAAAACAAAGCTTCTATTCATTGTTTTGGATTTATGAGTATTTGTTTTTGTGTGTGACTAAACACTATTGGCAAAGAAACTTTCCAAGTTCACAAAGAAATTTGATAAAGGTTTCATATGTGAACTAGTTCTTCCTGAGTTTTTTTCTTAATTATTTTCCTCGTGTTTCTTTTGCATTCATTGTCTGCAGTGCAGTTTTACTGCTCAGCCTTGAGATGTCCTACAGAACTTAAATAAACAAAACATTCAGAGATATAGACCAATAGTATTTGCTGAAGTCGCTAATTCCTGCTGATTCTTGTGGATTTGCACTGACATTTTATTTATAGTTGATAAATGCAGCATAGAGTATACCATTTTGACATCCTGTATGCTCAGTTTTAAGTTATGAGCAAAGCATGGTACTTTAGTATTGACACAGATTACCAACACTTAGTTTATTGACTAGCTTTTTAAAGTTTAATGAAAAACTACATTTACTCAAGGTTCAATGTCCTTGTGATGGCTCAGCAGCTAAAGAAAGCTGGAGAGCTGACAGCACAGATTCGAGACTCATACAATGTTACTTGCCCCAGCTCCTGCCCACCTAGCCTAGTTCAAAAGCATGCAAATGTGAGTAAATTAATAGGTACCACTTCAATGGGAAGGTAACAGTGTTCTGTCTGCCTTTGGTGTATAGCTATGCTGGCCACATGAACATGGAAAGGGTCTTCAGACAACACTGGCTTCCATGGCTAAGAAATTGAGATAGGCACCATGCCCTAGAGTTGTACACAAGTGACAAGGAAACCTTTACCTTTTTACCAATGTCCTCAATTATCTCTTGTTGAAATTTCCCCATTTATTCAAGATTTTCAGGGCTTTCAAATTTATAGAATTGCATATAAACAATGATTCACAGTAGTTATGAACTGAATTACAAATGTTCACAATAAAAATGCATACATAATTTTCATTTGATCTGTGTGAGAAAAGTGATATGGAAATGTGTTAAGTAGCTAAGCTTACACAATCACAATGTTTTATATAACATGGTTATTCCTTTTGATGTAATTTTATTTATTTTAATCTCACAAGAACAATTAAAATCATTTTGGAGTTGGACAGCCCAGAAAACTGATAAACAGACTTTATACTTGAAATCAATAAGTAATATAAATTTCAGGTAGTACAAAAAGCTAAAGGTAAATGTGTTTCAGTTCCTTTATTTGATCAAGAAATATGGGTCAGACTTACTGGAGCTGATGTGACCACCATGTTTCATCTACTGCTTTGATTGATGTGTTTATGACACAGGAAATGACATATAAAGCAATTAAAGAATGTCAATAATATTATGGTTAAATGAGGGGCCAGGCACTAAAATGACTCAGACTGGTAAGCCTATGTTTGACACAGGCTTTATGTCATTGACAGAAAGTCACATATTGGTATCAGAGCCAAAGATGATCATATTCAGGGGCAACTATCATTACAAGCTGCTGTTTTGGGGGGATTGTAACTTAGGAGTTTCCCAGGTCCCTGAATTGTAGTGTTCTTTTCCAAATCATCATATTAGTTCCTTGCTTCTAATGCTTCCCACCAGTTGACTTTCATGATTGTTTAAAAATGCCCATATAGATGCCAGAAAACAAGAAGAATGTTGAAAATAAACTCTTATACGATACTCATCTTTTTGCATATGACAGAACTGCAACCTACTGAGCAGTATTCTGTCTGCATATTTATATTCAATGACTTTGCAACAGCTTGTGGTTTCAAAAATATGTTCCTGCTGTTACTGTCTTCAGCGTTTGAGAGTGTTTTATCTCAAAATGGAACAACTGGACTTAACAGCCTTAGCTAAGCAGAACTATGAGTGGGAGGAAGGGAAAAGAAATGATACTCCTAGGTCTTTGTGTCTGGATGAAAGCCAGACTGTCTGCTTAATCCAGGATCATATTAGCCAACAACTTCCTTTTTATCCAGTAGTTGCTAGTAACGTGCTCTAACTGAGGTCTGCAATATTCTGGGAGTAGTATTATCTTGTTTCTTCATGGCACAGCTTCATGAAAAATTGCCACTTTTCAGAGTACAGTTGAGGGAGGGGGGGGGGGGAACAGGAGATTTATTTGCAATAAGAATATGAAGAGAAGAAAAGGCTGAACCTCCCCCCTGCCCCCCCCATACCTGTTATTATAATCCCCATCCTGGATTTCTCTCATAGTTGCAGATGGTTTTTTCTTCATTTCTTTTAGGAAAGCCTGTTATATTTTGCCTAATATTTTGGCCTAGTTGTTTCTACCTTCATGAGCAGTAGCATTAAGATTCCAGCCCATCCTTGAGAGGTAGGAGCAGACAGCAAAACCGGATTTCCAGGGCCAAGTATACTTTGTCTGGATGTTAACCATTAAAAAAATATCCTGAATCTTCGGGGGGGGGGGGAACCAGGCGAAAAGTCTGTTTATCCCCCCCAAAAAAACTCTTCTGATAAATGGGGAGGGCTGAAAACTACAGAATCTTGTAGGGATTCTATAGCAGTAGCCCAGATCCGGGGCCTGCACAAAACCCATTGCTGGAAGAGACTCTCAAGATCAATTTACACTCCTTGTTTGGGGGAAAAAGGGAGGCGGCTAATCCGAAAAGACAGCCTAAAATTAGTCAGAAGGGAGGCTCATCCTACCTCCCACGTACTGAAAAGCCTATCACAGAGAAAGTGTTTTCCTGGAAGAGAAGTGCAAGATAATTTCAAAGGAAGATCATCAGCATGCTTTGAACCGGAAGCTCTGCTTTTGATCCTTGCCAGGAGAATACCTTGGAATCTCAAGGTTTTCTGCACAGCATAAAGGAGCAACTTCAGAGCAGTCTGTTCAGATCCTCCTCCCCCACCCCCCGCCAGCGTGTCTATTGAAAAGTCTGGCAATAAGATCAGATTTTGTTTCTCCCGTTGTCTTTTCTATCCCCGTCCCCTCTACCCCACCCCAGGCCCTGCCTTCTGGAAGAAAGAAACATCGAAGTCTTCCTGGAATATTGCGATAACTTTGCGGACCTTTTTCAGCCCTGCAAGCAATTTGGTGGTAAGACAATAGCGATGTTCTTTTCATGTTATTTCTCTGGCTGGATATGCATTATTGCCAGATGAGTGTCAGATGTCAGATTTATTGATGTTGTCGAACTCTGCTTTTGTGTACTGAGCGCAACATTAAAACGGCAATGTAATTTAGCTGGAAGGATACTTGAGCATGGACAGTGAGTAGTGCCTTCACGGACACAAACTTTTAAAGCAACTAAACACAAACAGTTGGCAATGTTAATAGGCATATATTTCTATAGACACATGGGGAGTGGGGAGAATAAATGTTTTCCTAGTTCAGATTTAGAGTATTTATTTTGTTGGCTCTGCACATCCTCAATTGTCTGCAACATCATTTACAAGAGATTTCCTTGGGATTCCCTCTTGTTTATTTTAATGCAGAATTCCATCCCAAGTTAAGGAGATGATATTATGAAGATCTTACCTACTGAAGAAGCTTTTCAAAGCAATCTACAAAGGGAAGGGATTTATTCAAGTACATATATGTATGAATGGGAACCAAGGAAGAATGCAATAGTTAATCAGCCAATATTTTTATGAAACAAGTTTTAGTACAGTTGGTGATAGCTTTTGTCTATGCCATTTGTATAAAAGAAAGCTGATGATAAATTTAAAAAAATCTCAAACTGGAGGGAAAAGAGTAGGTTTTATGTTGCAATTCTTAGGTATAACTATATCATAAAGAGTTCAATGAAATGTACTTGACAGTTTGAGAGAAGTTACACTTGGTGGAAATTACAGTATTTTAGTTGTTAACAAGTGCAAGGAAAAGGGAAGAGAGGATGTCTATACTGAAAGATGGGTACTGATTTATCAGGCACATATTAAGAAGGTGGTCTTGACTTATAAAACTCAAAGAAGCTTAGGTTTCTGTGAAGTCACGTCTCCCATTTTGCACCTGTCTAGTTGATATGATTGGCAGAAGAAGCTCTGTTGCTTCTGATGGTCAGAGGCCTGTTCTTTTAGCATGCAAGAAAAGATCTTGTCCTATTGCTCTTAGCTACAGAAGACCCCACTCCCTTGGAAGCTGGGTTTGCCCTTCTTAGTATTTGGAGTCCTATACAGGTATATCTCTTTGCCAAGCTTAGAATTGTTAGATCATTTTATTACTTACTATTATAATTGCTATTCATGTTAATTTTAATCTATAATCCTAACTGTTTTTATATATTGCTTTTGTCTTAAATTGGGCTAGATGCCTTGAGTGCTTCAGACCCAGAAGAGAAAGTAATTAATAAATAAAAGTAAACATGTCTTGCCACAGCCAAAAGGTCACTATCTCATTTAATCCCCCATTGATTTTGAATCCCTTCAGATTAATAGCCTAGAATTTACTTATTAGAAATACAGAGTTGCTTTTCTTCCTCGCATCCTCCTCCTCATTATCTTCCTCATCCCTCCTATTATTGTCTCTGGGAAGAATTAAAAGTCAGTTTGGCATTGTGGTGAAGGTCCAGAAACACTCTGAGAATACTCTTGAGTACTAGTTACACTTTAGGCATGAAAGCCAGCTAGGTGACTTTGGGCCAGTCCTTCTCTTTTTATCATCTGACAGGATTGTTGTGGTCAAAATGGAGTACTATGTATGTTCCCCACCTTGAGTTATTTATAAAAAATGGTAAAGGCAAGATAAAAACAAACAAATGTAAATAACTAGAAGAAATAAAAATAGGAGATCTTGTGGGTGTGCCTAGGGAAGAAAAAAGCTGATGAAAGTATGTAAATCATGTCATTTGCATAATGATGTCATACACATACATGCCTATTAAGTTACTCCTAAATTTTAATATGTATGTCTTATGAAAGTTGCTTTTGCAAACAACCTTGAACATAGCATGCAATAAATATCCCTTGGGTAACAAATTTCCTTTATTTAATTTTTAAAAAAGGATTTCCTTTGGTTCAAAGAGTTATTCTCAGTAATTTATTTTTTTTAAAGGAAGGGCTAAGAAATGCTCTTTGAAGCTCTAAAGATGTCACACACATGGGCAACATGAGCTATGCAATTTCCTGTGACATTTCTGCACAAAATAGAAAGTATATAGAATTATAATATGATCCATTCAAATCTAAAGCTAATTCCCACTCTTGGTTTTCTCTACCTCATTCTAGAGTTTGATTTAAAACTGCCAGCAGAGCTCTATTTTATAATTATCTATGGTATCCTGTCAAAACCTCTCTAACTATCAACATCTGCACACAATTTTCCTAACTTCTTTAGAAAGGTCATATTTATTTAAAACTTTATCTCTCTAGAGAAATGAAACACTTGCACAAATACTGCTTTCCAGAATTCAAATATTTGTCCTTCATGAAATAAAAACTCCCTAAAGAATGCTGCTGTTTTTAAAGTCAGTCTAATATTTAACTGGCATTAATGCAAGATGCATTACTAGCCAACTCACATTTTAAATCAAAGACTGTTTTCTGATTATTTTATTTTCTGCAGACTAATTCCTACTGGAAAATGTAGTGGTAAGTTATCTGTGTGATTGGGTCACCACTGATAAGCCCTATTGTTTCACAAAATAAAGATTGCTTCATATTACTAATTAGTTACTTTTTCATGTGCCATTATACATTATCCTGTGTCATGATATGGTGCTCAACTATGGTACTCAACTATGGAGACATTGAGTATCGTAGAAATTTATATGAACTATAGTTTTTGGTTTAACGATAGACCTACCAATATAAATATACCATTGACGTAGATATGGATATAGCTATTGATATAGATATAATATAGATATAGAAAGCCCTAATGATAGACCGTTGTCCTGAGAGATTCTGTAATATCAATACATTATTACTTGTCGTATTTGACTGAGACAGTCCTGGTTAAAATGGAAACAAGCTTCAGGTTTAGGTTCTTCCTCATTGAGCTCAATCGGAACAGTTTGTTTTTAAAATTCTGAATCTGTATGATCCTCTCAAAGAGATCAACCAGATCTCTTTACTTGAAAGCCAGTAATACCAGTGAATTGAAGCAGAGGTGATATTCAGCAGGTTCTGACCAGTTCTGGAGAACTGGTAGCAGAAATTTTGAGTAGTTCAAAGAACTTGCAAATACCACCTCTGACTGGAGATTTTACAGTATCCTTCCCCTGCCAGCCCCACCAAGCCACACCCACAGAACTAGTAGTAAAAATTTTTGAATCCCACCACTGAATTGAAGGATACTTTTTTTTTTAATAGACATGGCTGGTGGTGTGTGAAGTGAATTCTTGATAACTTGTGCTTCTGTGGTCCTGCCTTCCTAAACATAGGTTTGGGGTATAGTGAGTTAAGTATATCTAGTTCAATTTTAACTCTTTTTGGTTGCCAGCAAATTTCTAACATTTTATGCAAGAGTTTTTCCATTCTTACGCTGGAGATGAAAATTAAAGCCTAAGTCTTCTGCAGGCAAGGCATTCAGTTCTGCCATTGAACTTCCATTGAGTTCATTAGACATTTTGCTTGCATATGGACAAGATATATACATCAGGGCATGAGCAAAAGTTTCACACACAAACACACATAGATTGTGTTTAAATGCTAGTCAGAGATTGTGTCAAATGCACATGGGAATAGTGGGGAACAATCCCAATTTATATTCCAAGTTTGCATTCAGTTTGGTTATATATATATGGTCTTATCTCTTGTGACTAATGAACACAAGTGTATTAAAAGACAGGGGACTTTTGCTAAACCACAGAAACGTTTTCTCTAATAAAAAAGGATTACCACTAAAGTTATGACATCTTTTCTTCTTTGACAGTTATCTTTCCAGACCTTTAAAAATCTTTCATTTAAATTGTATTCTTAATAACTTCAGACTTTTATCTCTTTTCGGTTTTTCATTCCATCCTTCCTGTTGTTCCACAGCCACAAAAGTGACTCATTCAAAGTGACAGCCCAGGAAATTGAACAGAAAAACATAAGGCTTTTGAAGCTCAAAATCAACCTAGGAACTTTTCTTTGTTTCTGTTTTTTATTCTATCCATTAGGAACACGCATAACTAAAATAACTAAGGATGTACTTAGTCAAACAAATAAACAAAAATATTTTAAGGATCTGGGCAAAGCTAAAGAAAAGATTGTTACAGGTTTGAGAAAGCTAAATAACAAAGGAGTATTTATTGCTAAGATAGACTGTTTCATGCATTCCTAACAGTTGAATGTATCTGTAAATGTATCTATTAATCACTCATCTATTTCACATTTTGGGGGGTTTCAACCCAGACTGCAATAAGAAGATTGTCCATACCTCGTGCATTTGAAAGGAGTTGGGTGAAAAGTGTTGCCTTGATGTTTCCAAATGCCTACAAACAAATACACATACATGTAGTCCTTGATTTACAACCGCAATTGAACCTAACATTTCTGTTGCTAAGTGAGAGTTGTTAAGTAAATTTTGCCCCATTATATGACCTTTCTTGCCATAGTTGTTAAGTGAATCACTACAGTTGTTTGTGACATGGTTGTTAAGTGAATCTGGCTTTCCCATTGGCTTTGCTTGTCAGGTCACAAAAGGTGATCATATGACCCTGGGACAAAGCAATTGTCATAAATATGAGTCAGTTGGCAAGCATCTGAATTTTGATCATGTGACTGTGGGGATGCTGCAACAATTATAAGAGTGAACAATGGTCATAAGTCACTTTTTGAATGCTATTGTAACTTTGAATGGTCACTAAGTGAGCTGTTACAAGTCAAGGACTACCTGTATCAACTCCTTCAGAATTTAAGACACCTTCCAAAAGACTGATGTAAAGGGGAGCCAGGCATGTATAATCTGATAAGCCAGAACTATATTAACATTTGGGTGGTCTATTTATCTGTGTTTTCAGTTTTTTAAAAATGGCAAACTTGTGTTGCTTTATCTGAATAGCTTCAGTGTGGCTCTCTGTTGTGTAATTCAAGCTAAGACTGCATTGATCCCTAGCAATTTTATTTTCTAAAAAGAACATGGATACAAATATGCTGAAATTCTACCATAAATGACATGGAAGATCACTGCACAAATGCAGAAGGTGTTCAGGATTAAGGTCTAAAACTGTGGCCCGCTTATTAAATATATCTAAAGACAGCAAGCATGTGGATAACTATTTTCCCAATTTGTTTTAAAATTGGATCAAGACATACAGTTCAGAATATAGTTTGACTTGGTATTCTTTATCTTGATTCTTTCCTTTGAAAATATAGGCAGGAAGAGATCAACTGAAATTGGTGACGGTTTGTAAAAGCAAAGAACCAAAAAGCTACTTTGGGTACAGCTTGGTTTTGATGTGAGCAAAGTCATGTTCCTAAATCTCCCACCTCTCAATGCATTTTTCCCACTCCTTATTTTATACCAAGTCTTTATGCTGAAACTGGGTGGATTGTGAATTGCATTAATCATCTGTGAATAAGATTTCTGATCTAAAACAGCCAACAACCGTCTGTGGAGATTTTCAGTCATCCAGATCATGGTTGTCTAAGGCGGGCAGGAAAGGATATTATTTCTCATATTCTTTCTGGGTTTTGAAAAATTATAATATCTGCAGAGCACGTTAACCTTAATTTAGTTGGAGATCTGAATGCACAAGTCTTGTGTGTTTTCCCTTTGTCAGTTTTTCAGCATTACCAGGTTGTATAGTTCATGTGAAGACAGAAAACTAATAGAGGAAAACTGGCTTCTGTTTTTCTTTTTATCAAGCACAAATTTGAAAAAAAACATGTTTTAAAATTACTCAGTGAAGGAGTGTTAGCCCAAGTTTAACTTTTAACAATGGGTTACATAAAATGAAGAAGAAGAGAACCACAAAGTATAATTAATCTTTGGAAGTTTCAGTCCCTGCTTCTGCATCTCTCAGATGGTGCAATATATAGATCAAGTATCAGATTGGGAAACAAATGAAAGATTTTTAAAAAAACATAGGTACTCTGTATACTGAAACAGGAAATTATAAATATAATTTTCAGGAATTTCCATCCTCCTCCCCCCCAAAAAAGAAAAAAATCCTTTTGCTCCATTTCCGATAATATTGCATTTAAAACGTTTGATTTATTACTCAGCTTTTACATGAAGAGTGATTTTTTTTCCTTTACTTAAGAAAGAAGCTTTACATGAAACCTATTTTCAGGTTGAACCTACTACTGCATTAATATTGCGTAAGCACTTCACATTATTTGCTGCTTACTAATGTCATATCATTATATACTACTGGCTTCGACAAGACAGGCTGATGTTGATCTCTACAATCCTTCTTTCCTAATCCTGAATCTCCCAGGGAATTTCTTGCAATACAGATTGAAGCTGTGATTTAATATCAAACTATTGAATAATAAGATATAACATTAATAATTGGCTTGAACTATTTCCAAATTAAGTGCTTAGGAATATTTGTTAGAGAACATTTTTGGGGGAAATTTGCCCTGACTCACTTAAATCCACATAACAGGTTTCTCTGAAATGGGAAAGGATTTTACATTACACTAGTTCAGTCTGGCTTGTGTGGTCTAGATATTTAATATTCAATATTAATTTTGTGACTAGATTAGATTTTCAGGAACCAATGAGCAGATTTAAGATAATAAAACTTTTGAAGAAAAAAGAAAAAAATAGCAATATTTTCATAAAAATCAATATTATAATTTCACTGGGGCAATTCTGCCATTGATGGTGATTTACTTTCTCTTCTGGAGCTGTGCCCGTGTTCTCAATGACATGGAACAGATTTTGAAGGGATACTTTCAAGAAGAAAGGAGGAAAAAAAGTACCTTTTCATGTAATTTCACTTCTAGGCTTTGTTAAAAACAATTTCATCTATACATTAACAGGCTACAGATTTGTAGATAGTGCATTTCAAATAATCTTTCAAAATCTCCATGTTCTGCCATCAAACAATGCAGTGTTTTGCAAATTATGGAGAAAATCCATTCAACATGATAATTTGGTCAAAGCTGGGAAAAATTAAGTGTTATTGAACATATAAAGTTGCTTTTAGTGAGATGGGTGGTTATATAAATGTGATTAATAAATGTATAATATGTGTTATGGGTAATACATAATTGAACATAATAACATACTAGTATTAAAGTTCCAAAGAGATAAAAATCTTAGTATGCTTCTAGCAAATTTGCAAAAATATCCAAATAAAAGAGATACTCTCAATCTTAATCTAATAACCAATATTATTGGATTCCTTGAAAAAAAAAAATGTTCTGTTTCGCTCCTTCCAAATTGAACTTAATTCTTTCTATTAGAAAATGTATTCATAGAGCATATCAGTATCTCAGAAACGTTTTATGTTGACTCTAAACTTTTTCATTATTAAAGAGATTGTTTTTTTAAGCATATAGGAGACAGACAGATAGTCTCTCCATTATTTAAGCATAATTATTTCTTGTCTCTTGAAGTATGACCAAGGTTACGGATAAAGGTTTCATGAGGAACACTAGGAAACCTGGTTAAAGATAAGCATTTTTGTTTTGTCCTGTTGATGGGTGGGAGGAGAGAAAAGGAGCAGAGACTTGTCTTCACGTACTTTTGTGGAACAGATAGAATATGGTTTCTGAAATACTAAAACCATGTGAAAGTATGTCAGATTCCTAGACAAAACATATTTTAAGTCAGAGACTTTCACAGACCTCTAAAGCAGGATCCGCACCAGGGGTGGGATTCTACCGGTTCGGACTGGTTTGGGCAAACAGGATGTTAAAGTTACATCTGGTTTGCCGAACCGGTATTTGAACCGACTGAGTAGCCCTGCCCCACCTCTCCCGGGAGTTTCCATGCTTACCATTTTTGATGGAGGTAAGTGCAGGGTCCTCATGGAGTCTCTGGGACGGGGAAAACGGGCCTTCTGGAAGTCCAGAAATGGACCTGTTTCCGGCTTCTGGTGAGCTTCTTGCTGCTGGTTGTCCTCTGCTTACCTTTCCTTCCACCTTTTCTAGTGTCATGGATTTATCCAAAGAGCTATGTTTTATCAGAACATGTCCAAAATAGGGATCTTTTGTGCCTCAAGTTAGAATTCTGAATTTACTTGTTTGTTGATTCATTTGTTTGTCTATGGTATTCAATGGAGTCTTCTCCAACACCAAGTCTAAAAGTCTCAGTATTTTTTCTGATGTGCTTCCTCAAAGTTCTTCTTTCTTTTTGACAGAATCTCACATTGCCTGCACAATTCTGATCTTTGAAAGGATGGAGGCATCCATGATTTTTTTTTCCTCCAAGCCTACTCTATGAAGTGCTAGTCTGGGCTATATTTCATAACTGCTGATTCATTTATACTTTTTAGTTGACCCTAAAAAGCAGAAGCTGTCCATTCTGTCTTCATTGCCAATTAAGATATATATGGCCACACACCTTAAGCACCTTTGTGGCTTACAATAAGCATAAAACTAATTAATAATCATAAAGACAATAATATGTCTGGTTGTTGAATCTGTTGTCATTAATTTGGTCTTTTTTATTTAATCTTACTTTTTCCTTAAACTGAGCTCCTTAATTGATATTAAATAAGTCCCCCTTTGTTTAAGAGAGATGTAAATGTATTAAACAATAGACTACGTTATACATTACTTTGGATGAAAGGCATTGCAGGAACTTAAAACAGAGGTACCATAGGTGAAATAGGAATTAGCAGTGGGGCGAGGAAATTTCATGCCAATGCTTTGCCAACTCCAGGATTAATAGAGAGCACCCAGAATGCATAATTCACCATGAATTGGCAACAATCAGGCCAAATATAAGAAAAAAATAGAGAAACTGTTGCTAATTCAACCCATTTAATTTGTTAGGATTTACCTCATTTGATTAAACTTCAAAACACATTTCTGTAGACTCAGTATTATTCAGATTAACCAGGGGCAAGCTTTTCAACTTCCCTTCAGGAGGAACAATATTTTTGAGTTAAGCTCTACAACTCTTGTGCTCAGGCCTCTGCATTTAATGCAGGCATCATAATAAGCCTTTGTATCCAGATCCTTTTTTCTCTTTGCCTGATGGATGATGATGTGAATTGAACTAGAACCCCTATAAGACCATTTTTTTCCTGGCAGTAGAAGGAAGGATGTTTCAAAGCTCTCTTTTTCCTTGTCTTCTGTACTAAAATTTATTTTCTTTTGCTTGTTTAGAAAAGATGAGCGGAAGGAGGATCAATATGTTTGTAACTGCCACCTTGTATCTTCTCTTCCAATTTGTCCTTTGCGATGGGACTGGAGCTTCTGACAATGAGGAATATGCAGAGATTATTGGTAAGTGCTCTTTTATTCCCACAAAGCTACAGTACAGAGAAATAAAATGTCCCGGTTTAACAGGGCATATTTAAGGCAACTCCTAATTGTGGTATGCATTTTCAAAATGAATGGGTAATAGTATTTTCAGCCCCGATTGAATTCCACTGGTTATCATTCATGAGCCTGTTCTGTCTTAATTTGCAATTAGTCTGCAATTTCATCCACTTATGCGTATGGTTTTGAATGTACTTTTCACAAAATACCCTTTTAGCGGCAGACCTAATTCCAAAGCATATTTTATCTAAAATAAAAGTGTAAATTAATTATGGCAATTTATTTGCGGTATGAAATTCAAAGATAATGTAAATACAGAAGAAATGTTTTAAAAAGGTAAGGTTAAAAACAAAGGAGTTTCCATCTTTGGCATTAAAATATAATCCTGCTTACTATTTCAATATTTGAAGTTACCCAGACAGTTCCTATTACTATCAAATTTTGTTTGAAAAAATAAAATAAAAGAAAGAACATTACATTAGGTATGAAAAGAAAATAGCTGTCATTTGTATATACCAGGGGCCCAGAGAGTATCTAAAAAGGTATTGTCCATTACTTTACTATTTATTATTTACAAAGCATATATGACAAAAGATAGAGGCCTACTTCTCAATTGCTCTGACAATAAACTATATAAACCCCAAAACTTTGTATGGAATGCAAGCTTTAAAAAATTCCAAGGAGTACACAGAACTCGATTGTAAGGAAGATCCTGCCTGATGTCTTAGTTATGTCCAATAACCTTTCTCTTGAAAGACACATTTCCTGAAGGGAATGAGTCACAGCCATTGAAACTGCCTCTTTCTTGTAAAGGGTAAAAGTCCATAACTTATTAGCATCACTGCTTGGATATTCAGCTTGTCTAGCAGGAAAAGCTTTTAGCAGGCGTGGGTGTTGGGTAGGTGGCAAGTTGTCAAATCAACCTTATGATGGGGACAAAAAAGAGACTCATTTTCTCTCAATACAACAAGCTGTTTTGCCTTGATAATGCTCATCAACAAGAATAATTTGAACAGAGCCTTGTGATGAACTGTATAAATAGAATATAAATTGAATATATAGACACGAAGCATTTCACTTGGGAGACAACAGAACAATCAGCCACAGGAAAGAGTATTGAATATTTTTCCTGTCAAGTCAGCTTATTATAAATAGGTGATCATTTAGTTATGATTGTAGAATTAAAAGAGTTGTCATATTCTGCAAGGAAATTTGATCTGGATGCGTGAAAAAAATGCACTTAGCAAAACTTACATGCATGAAGCTCATTTAGCAGGAGTAAGAAATAAGGGGACTCAGTTTGGTGTGATGAAGGTAGTAGCCTAGAAACCAGGAGATTGTGAATTCTAGTACTACCTTAGGTATAAAGCCAGCTGGGTGACCTTGGGCTATTCACTCCCTCTTAGCCCAACCCACAACCCAGGGTGGTTGTTGTGGGAGAAATAGGAGAAACAAGGAATAGTAGGTATGTTTGCCATTTTGAATTATTTGTAAACAAACAAACATTCTGTGAGTTTTAGTCTTCCTTTATGCCCAAAGCCAGCTAGATGAGGTTGGATTGATCCCTACCTCTCAATCCAAGGAATAAAGCAACAACAAACTACTTTTAAAACAAGATGGCAACTATCCAGACTGATTTTAAGATATTTATATAGTAGAAGAATACAACTTTCAATGATAATAAATTCCTTTAATTCTTATTTCAGTACAAAATTATTGAACCTCTTATATGCAACATCATTTTTGAAATATATGCTTCTCCATATTTTATATATCTTTCTTTGAGTATTATTATATATTAATAACTAAGCCCAGTGTAAAATGGGATAAGTACAATGGGGAAAACGAGGAGCAAAACTGAGTGATTTAGCTCCTCAGCTCAATAGAATCTTCTGAGATAAATACGATATTTAGGTTAGGATAGACTAGGCAAGCTAACCAAGACGTTTTTCAGTTCTTCAGAAAAATATTGTATAAAATTTTCCTGCCCAACCTTTCCCATAATTGTGGGAAATGATGAGTTCATTCTATTATATCCAATTTATGGCTATCATTCTAGTTCCTGCTGAAATCTGAGTAAAAGTTGGGACATCAGTTTCAACAGCAGGAACATTCAACAAGGATAGGCTATATTCTATATTTCTTGGAAGCGGCATTATTCTGAATGTGGCTTTCACAATTGCTCACCCATTAGAACTCTGGCTTTGCTCCTATTCCATTCTGGAAAATCATTCTCTAAGAAAGGGAAGAAGGGAAGAGACAAATGGGTAAAAAAAATCTCATCTCTTTTCATAAATTGAATCCTGTCTTGTATTTTAGCCCATCCATGAATAACAGGGATGTTGCTCTTTATGGGCATGAAGTTAATCTCCAAGGCACTGTTGGGTAAACAAACCCATGTAAATATAAAAATACATTTGCTATCATATTATTTGCTATCATTATCTTGCTTGTTTTGCTTTTTGTGTTTAGTTTGTGTTTATTTGCCCTTTTTCTATTAGTCATAGGTAGGCTCTAAAAGAAAAGCAAATAGGAATTTAAACAGGTTAGTGTAACATGTAATTACTGGTCTATCATAAACTCCTACTGAAGAGCAGGACATGAAAGTACCATCTCCACCTTTCAAGTTTTTTTTAAAGAAATTTGAAGACAATAAAGAGGTTGTCCTACCAATTTTAGCTCTAGTTAGCCAGTGTTTTATTGTGAACAGTCCGTTCCCAGACTGCTATTTCTTTAAATTGTCTGCTTTTGTCCATCTCCCCCACAATTCCCCCCACCCCGCCACCCCTGCTTACTTTCTTCCTGCCATATTCATTGCAAACATTTTGTATTGCAGTCCTGTGGTTGCTGATGAGGCATCCCAAGCAGCACAGGATATGTTGTGTGTTCCTCTCCAAGGACCAATCCGACCTAATTACTACCTCCCAGCTGCTGTGGAAACCTTGGGAGAAGCGTGCATGTACATGTTGTCCTCTTGTTGAAACTAATGTACTTGAGCTTGTGATAGAGAACTGTCACAGATGGAGGAAAAAGTTCAAATATACTGTTCCACCCTCACTTCCATCCTGCTAAAATGAGCAGAGTACAAGACACAGTAGTGTGTTTCCTATGGAATTTCTGCAACTCAGCAAGTATCTTTGCTAGAAAGATGTCCAAGTCCGGTATATTTTTATTACTGAGGAAATACTGACCTTTTGTATCTCCCATATGTTTAGAAGTCTTTGATTCCAAAAAGGAAATCTCTAATGTTTGAAATAGAAACAAAGACAGCTGCACTTCACGCGGTGTATAAATAATGACCAAGACAATGGAAAAACTAGGATGTTGAGATTTTTTGTCATTCCCAGAGCGGCCAAGAGTAAGCATACTCTATGTGCCTTAAGGGCCAACAAAACTAGTCTAAATATAGTTTTGGATGAAAGATTAGGAGAGCTTCCATCAAATGGTAAAATTAATTTCCAGTGTTTAGATTTATTTGTTCCATTATATTGCTTCTGAATTCTTTGACAAAAATACAAGACCAGGAAATTAAAGAAAATTCTATTTCATACTCACAAATTTTACTCTCTGGAGATACCTTAGTGAGGCAGAGGAAAGCTGCTTTCCCTTCTTTTTCTTTCCCTGAACATAAAGCAAAAGGAAACTAAGCGCACCAATCGTGCCTACCGTCCCTGTCCTATTGTTATTTTATTTTTCTTATAAGTATCTATCTCATGTATTCAAAACTATATTTATTCTTATACCTGTATCTTGTAAGCGATTGACAAATCAAATAAATACTAAAAAAAAATACAAAGCAGAAGGAAACTAAGATGGCAAGATATGCCAAGAATCAAACAAAAGAACAAATCCTTGGATGAAAAAAACTATTAATTCTCTTCCTTCTATGTAAACTAATATACTCATAAAAGCTAATGGAAACTTCCAAGTACTGTGTGCAATTGCACCATTTATTGGGAATGTGTTAACTATTAAAAACACCAAATGTGTAAAATAGCAATAGCACTTAGACTTATGTACCGCTTCACAGTGCTTTATAGGCCTCTCTAAGCGGTTTACAGAATCAGCATATTGCCCCCAACAATCTGTCCTCATTTTACCCATATCAGAAGGATGGAAGGCTGAGTCAACCTTGAGCCTGGTAAGATTTGAACTGCCAAATTGCAGGCAGCTGGCAAAGCAGAAATAACCTGCAGTATTGCATTCTAATCACTGCGCCATCGTGGCTCATAAAATGGAATATATTTCTAAGGGGCTACAAAAGCTCTTGAAAATAGAAGACCTTGTCTTTGATTTGATTCAGCTCAGATTGAGTTTTCGCCTAAACTGCAAATAGTCTTTTGGGATATAGAAAACAGTTTTTTCCACTAAAGAACAATATCATTGGATTCCACGTTAATAAAAATGAGGCATGTTTTGCAGTAATAATGATGTAAAATCATTGACTTTGCCAGACTGACAGGGCTGGTTCCCACAACTCAAGACATATGACAACCCCTCCAATTTGTCTTATACAAGACAAATGACTGTCTCATTGCCATGTCAGTCAAGCTCTCAACAAGATAATAAGTGTCCCACAGGACAAACCCAAGTTAACTGGTAAACCACAAAAAGATGATTCAATAACGGAATCAATATGCAAAATAGATGCAGCATCTACCCACCCTACATGTACACATGAGCATTTTCACAGGAACATAGTGAATCCAGATTTGATGGTACGTTCAAGTTTTTAATGTCATTTAAACATTGTTGAGAATTTTTTGTTTTAGAAAAGAACATTTTTTGCCCCAGTTATACATGATAGATGTCACTAAGCTCCCATTGTTCATGGATTCCTTCTCCCTGCCCTCCTTCTCTTTGGGGAATGAAGTGTGTCCCATCCGTTCTACTAAACAGTTTATACTCTTATCTTCCTTCCTGGTAAGAACAGAGGAGAAGTGGGAGCCATAGATGAAGCGCCAGCTTTAGCCCTATCCTGACCAGCACTGGTCCGTGGCATGCCAGAAACCGGTACACACAAACACCCAAACAAGCAAAGCCCCATTGGATGCAGGCAGCAGACAAAAACACACCCCTTCCAGTCCGTGGAAAAACCTCTACACGGAACCAGTCCCTGGGTGCCCAAAAAGTTGGGTGCCACTGATCTAAACTGACAGCAACTGCAAGGAAGAAAATAATCAAAATGACTTCTTGGGGAAAATCCTAGGATGGGATCAGGACAGAGGAATAATTCAAGAGGAACTTGTTTGACAAAAGCAACAGTATTTGGCTTGCATTCAGGATCAGATTAGTCTTGCCCTGCAGAGCCCTGATTAAGGTTCCTATCACATTGGGAGGGGGTGAAGTCTGAATTCAGTATTGTCCAGGTATAATGATGCATCTTAACCAGGTAATTCTGGGCGGCTTACAAAAGACATTGCTATAATAAAATAGGAACAGCAATAGCACTTAGATTTATATACTGCTTCACAGTGCTTTACTGCCCTCTCTAACCAGTATATTGCCCCCAACAATTTGAGTCCTCATTTTACCGACTTTGCAAGTCTGAGTCAACCTTGAGCCCCATCAGGACCGAACTCCAGACTGTGGGCAGAGTTAGCCTGCAGTACTGCATTCTAACTACTGTTCCTCCTATAGGGTGACACCAAATTAAGCTGTTGAAATACCATTGAACAGCATGTCTCCTTTCTAACATCCTGATCTCATCCCCTGTGGAAAAAGGCAGGACCATCTGGATCTCAAGTGCCAGGGCACAGAAGGCATGTTTCCTGGATTTTACTAAATGACATTGTTTTGCAAAAGTGACTTGGAGGATACCAACTCTAAAAGAACAGAAAGAAACAATGGCTTTATGGGTCTCCTTTGGGGATTGGGAATCCTAGCCAATTAAATTTCAGCTTGGATCCTGCTCCAGGAGAATTCCTGATATCAACGTTTTGCAGAGTTCCTAGCTTTTGGCACTGTCTGATTTCTGGGGTTTCCCCGTTTCACCAGCTGGCAAAAGCTGTCATACCTCACTGCTTTCTCCCTGAACTCCCCAGATGCTAGCTGACCATTTTACTTTTCTCCCATGGGCCACATGGAGCTCATGCCCACATTGTCCTGTGGTGAGTTGATTCATTGGCTCCAGGCAGGGAAAGAGAAGGCTGTTGTAGGATTTTGAGCCCTGGGTACAAAATGGTTGTTATACAGGTAGTCCTCGACTTATACCAGTTGGCTTAGTGGCCATTCAAAACTACAATGGCTCTGGAAAAAGTGACTTATGACCATTTTGCATGCTTATGACCCTCGCAGTATCCCCATGGTCATATGATTTACATTCAGATTCTTGGTAACTGGTTCATATTTATGACAGTTGTCATAAATGTGACCTTTTGACAAACAAAGTCAATGGGGAAGCCAGATTCACTTAACAACCATGCAACTAATTGAACAACTCCAGTTATTCACTGGATGACTGTGGCAAGAAAAGTCATCAAATGGGGCAAAACTCACTTAACTAATTTCTCACTTAGCAACATAAATTTGGGGCTCAGTTGTGATCGTAAGTTGAGGACCACCTGCATAAAAAGCCACTTGGGAACAATTAACTTCTGAAAAGTGGGGAAGTTTTCTTGCTCTTAAGCTTCATAGGAAAAGAACAATATATATATATATTTGTTTTCTGAGGTTCTCGCGGGTATTTGTATGTGGATCTTTGGTTGTTCGGGTTTTCTCCCGCGTAAGATTCAAAGTGTCTAGGCAACGTTTCGATGAAGTCTCATTCATCATCATCAGGCCTCTGTCTTTGGCTCTTGCTTTTCAGAGTGATGTGAGGTTGCAGCTGCTTTTTTCTTTCTAACTGTCAGTGGGGGTGGGATTTGAATGGGTGGGGGTTTGGCTGTGTTCTGATTGGGTGGGGGTGTCTTCTCATTGGTGGGGGGCCTGGCTGTGTTTTGATTGGTTGGGGGGTTGGCCGTGTTCTGATTGGCTGGATTTCTTGCTGCCCGGCTTCGAGTTCGAGGTCGCGCTGCATCTCCATAGTTGGTGTCGGCTTGCTTCATGTATATACATGGAACTAACAGAACACTGCTTAACCAACACATATTTCA
>NW_020769315.1:9986519-10004788 GCF_900518735.1 Pseudonaja textilis
TATGGGATCACCACTGTCACCCATCATTGCAAACCTGTTCATGGAAAAATTCGAATCCAGAGCCCTGGCCAATACCATCCACAAACCCAAACTATGGTTAAGATACATTGATGACACATTTGTGATTTGGCCCCATGGAAAAGAAAACCTAAACAATTTCCTAACACACCTAAACAGCACACACCCCAAAATCAAGTTCACCATGGAAACAGAAACAAACAAACAACTACCATTCCTAGATGTACTAATCTACAAAAAAACAGATGGCACAATAGTACACAACGTATACCAGAAGAAAACACACACTAACCGCTACCTCAACGCCCAATCCCACCACCACCCAGCACAGATAAACTCCATGGCTAAAACACTAATTACTAGAACCAAACGCCTGGCAGACAAGACACACATTAAGACTGAACTACGCACCCTGACTAAGGTACTGACAGCCAACGGCTTCCACAAAAGCAAAATCACCGGCTTGATCCACAAAAACACACCGAGACATAATAGAGACCCAGAAGATGAACAGACCTATGGAACAGCTGTCCTGCCCTACATAAGAGGTACTACAGACAAAATTAGTAAGATACTGCACAGACATCACATCAAGACTGCCTTCAAAACAGACAGAAAAATAGCAGCCATCCTTAGAAACCCCAAAGATAAAATTGACCTGGAAAACCAAGGCATATACAAAGTCCCCTGTGCATCATGCCCGGCCACATACATTGGACAGACTAATAGAAGAATAAGTACCCGCCTGGATGAACACAAAAATGCAGTCAAAAAGCTGGAACACACTTCCTCACTAGTCCAACACATGGAAGCCACAGGTCATAGCATCAACTTCAATGGCACCAAAACCCTAGCCACTATAGAAAACCCCAGCCATAGAATCATCAGAGAAGCCATAGAGATTGAAAAAAGACCAGAAAGCATGAATAGAAGAGATGATTCCACCAGACTGTCAATCATTTGGAAGTCTGCACTCACAAACAAAAAAATCTCCACACCACAAGCCAGGCAAACACCTCGGCACAGACAGATCCCCTCTGATACCTCCAGCTCAAACACACCCCAACCAGGCACCCAGATGAAACCTAGCTTCCTAACTAATGATAGCCGTCCATTTACCCAGAGCCAAGCTGCACTAAAGGCCTCCAATAAAGTAACACAATGTTGCCAGCCAATCAAGAGACAAAAAGAGCCAAAAAACAGACAGGAGATATTAGAAACACCAATCAAGCAGAACACAGCAAACTCTAAGACCAATAAACACAGACCAAGACTCCCAACCAATCAGGGTGAAGAAAAAACCATTCTGGCACAGCAATAGGCTGCCCCAAATTTAAATCTGAAACCATTATAAAAGCCTGACTCACAGATGAACACTATACAAAAGCCTGATGATGGCAGATGAGATTCTGCCGAAACGTTGCTACAACTTTAAAAGCACAACTACAATGACGTGGGAAAATACCCGAACAAAGCTGAATGCCATACATGTAAGTACCCGCGAAAACTTAAGAAAACATATGTGTGTGTCTGTGTCTGTGTCTCTGTGTGTGTGTGTGTGTGTAGGTAGGTAGGTAGGTAGGTATCATATTAAGATGTGCTAATTTGTCATTTGTAATCTTCAAAGGAAATGAGCTAATGAAAAGTGTGCCTGACACTTTAGTTTTGTAACTGCCAGGGAATTAATGGCTCTTTGAAGTGTAGTTTCTAAGCAGATGCTGCCCCCTAGAGATTAGTTATACTTTTTTAAGGCTCAATTATACCTAGTCAAATGGTTGAATGAAGGAAGCTATATGCCTATATAAGGATGTAAAGATAAAATATTTTAGTTTTGTTTAAGAGATAAACTAAAATTGAACTTCATAGTAATATAAACATATATAGACAAGATATATAGGCAATGCTATATGTAATATAAACATTCAGTCCTTTTTTATGCTAACTTGCAAGTAAAAAATATTGTACCAATGAACCCACTTTTCAGCCTTTTGCTCGTGATCAGTGATATTCTTGTTTCTTTTTATAATTTTATAATTGATATTTACATCCTACAATAATAAGCATAGTAATTATGCTTTCAATGGAGAGGAAAACAAGTAATTAAAAAACAATAAGCAAGGTTGAAAGGGGCAACATGAGCCATGAATTGACAAAATGAAAGCTTATAGTATAAGCAATAGTTATATAAAGAAAGCCATAATAAGAAGAATAGAATTGTTGATCTGCCATCCAGGCAAAGAGGCTTTAGGCTCTTCCTATGTCTTGATAACCTCCCAGTATATGGCCAGTAGTTTTAGCAAATGAAACCTTTCTCATTCCAGAGATTGGATTGAAGAGATTAGACTGCCATTTATCAGAAATGGTGTAGGGTCTTCTGCTTGGGTGGGGGGTTGGACTAGATGACCTACAAGGTCCCTTCCAACACTGATTATCTGTTATCTGTTATCATTGGTGCATTTGGTAAGGTATCTTTATTTTTCTAGTGCTCTTGAAAAACTATATTGAAACTAGCAAACAATATATTTATTTATGGGATAGGCATAGTGAAGGACTTTGCAAACTCTAGCATATGCAGCAACCCCCAAACATAAGTGGGGTTACAAATTGGGGTGAGAAGTGCTTCTGCATGCATAGCTGAGTAGCTGATAGTACTGTTGCCTGCTTTATCTTGCAAGCAAGCTGATCCAGGTAAAGCCCAGAGTGAATTTTTACTGGGTTCTTTCTTTAGATGGGTAACTTCATGGCATTTTTTAAAAGCTGGAGTATTGTCAGAATGGGTTTCTAGTCTGTCTGGACAAAGGGACACAAGGTCAGGATTTGCTTTCTCTCTTTCTTTCTTTTTATATAAACTTTTTTATTTTATTTTACAAACATTCCATCTTTTCTTTATACAGTGTGTTGTCTGGGTACAAATGTCTTGTGCATAATATTTCTGGTTAATACAATTTCTTTACCATAACAACAACAATTACATTACATTCTTATTTTGAAATAATATACGTAATATATATTATCATTGCAACCGTCCCCTTTTTAATTCCTTCCTCTCTATATTCATATATATGTATGTGTGTGTGTGTGTGTGTGTGTGTGTGTGTGTGTGTGTGTGTCAGATACGTAGATGACACCTTCATAATCTGGCCACATGGGAAAGAAAAACTGAACAACTTCCTCACACACCTCAACAGCCTACACCCCAAAATACAATTCACCATGGAAACAGAAGCTAACAATCAACTTCCCTTCCTAGATGTCTTGGTATACAAAAGATCCAATGGCTCCCTAGGACACACCATCTACCAGAAGAAAACACATACAAAATGCTATCTACACGCAGTCTCACATCACCACCCAGCACAGATCAATTCCGTAGCTGAGACACTCATCTCCAGAACAAAATGCTTAGCCGACGAACAACACCTAAAAACCGAACTACACACTCTCACTAACGTACTAACAGCCAATGGATTCCAAAGAAAGATTACCCACCTAATCCAAAAAGAAACCCCAACCAAAATCCAAGACAGAGAACAAGACAACGGCAAAGCCCTCCTCCCATCTATAAAAGGCACTACAGACAAAATCAGCAAGATCCTCCAAAAACACAACATTAAAACAGCATTCTGCACAAACAGAATGCACAAATCCACCATCCTAAGAAATCCTAAAGACAAAATCGAGTTAGAAAACCAAGGAGTATACGAAATCCCTTGCACCGCCTGCCCCACCACATACATCTGACAAACTAACAAAAGAATAAGTGCATGCATTGAAGAACACAAGAACTCAATCAAAAAAGAAGAACTGACCTCTTCCCTGGTCACACACCTCAAAGCCACAAGACATGAGATTGACTTTAAAAATACCAGAACTATTGCCAAAACCGAACACTTCAACAACAGAATAATCAGAGAAGCCATAGAGATAGAAAAACGCCCACACAGCATGAATAAATGAGATGACACCTCCCACCTACCAGCCATTTGGAAACCTGCCCTCATGAACAGATGAGTACCTAACATGAAGAATGACACCAGACCCACACCCACGAGGGCCACGCAAGATGCTACCACCACACTTCCACGTAGAAAGCAGACTCACACACACACAGAAGATGAGACATGACCACAGACCAGAAGCTGCACCGCAGCTGCATCACTACCCGCTTCAAACCCCTCTGACCCATACATCAAGCGAACTGATGCCCACCATGAAGATGCGGCACGACCACGAATGTGAAGCCAAACAGCAGGATCACAGCTCACCAGCTCAAATCCCCCAACAACTAAGACTAACCTGAGCACAACCAAGCCCTCACCTGAACAGAACACACCCCCAACCAATTAGAACACAGCCAAACCCCCAACCAATGAGAACACACCCCCACCCAATCAGAACATAGCCAAGCCCCCAACCAATCAAGTCACACACCCACTAGCAGTTAAAAGGAAGAAGCAGCTGCAAGCTCACATTACTCTGAGAAGCACAAAGCCGAAGACACAAGCCTGAAGATGATGAATGAGATTTCATCGAAACTTCGCCTAGATTCTGCCAATTTTACATGGGAGAAAACCCGAATAACCAAAGATCCACATACAAATACCCGCAAGAACCTCAGAAAACGTGTGTGTGTGTGTGTGTGTGTGTGTGAAGTTTTCGCAGGTACTTACATGTATAGTATTCAGCTTTGTTCAGGTATTTTCCCATGTCATTATTGTTATGCTTTTAAAGTTGTAGCAACGTTTCGGCAGAATCTCATCTGCTATCATCAGGCTTCTGTATTCAGTTCTGCTGAAATGTTGCTACAACTTTAAAAGCACAACTATAATGACATGGGAAAATACCCGAACAAAGCTGAATACCATACATACATACATACATACATACATACATACATACATACATACATACAGGTGAAACTCGAAAAATTAGAATATCGTGCAAAAGTTCATTTATTTCAGTAATGCAACTTAAAACGTGAAACTAATATATGAGATAGACTCATTACATACAAAGCAAGATAGTTCAAGCTGTGATTTGTTATAATTGCGATGATTATGGCTTACAGCTCATGAAAACCCTAAATCTACAGAAAATTAGAATATTGCGAAAAGGTTCAATATTCTAGGCTCAAAGTGTCCCACTCTAATCAGCTAATTAAGCCATAACACCTGCAAAGGGTTTCTGAGCCTTTAAATTGTCTCTCAGTCTGGTTCAGTAGGAAGCACAATCATGGGAGAGACTGCTGACCTGACAGTTGTACAGAAAACCATCATTGACACCCTCCATAAGGAGGGAAAGCCTCAAAAGGTAATTGCAAAAGAAATTGGATGTTCCCAAAGTGCTGTATCAAAGCACATCAATAGAAAGTTATGTGGAAGGGAAAAGTGTGGAAGAAAAAGGTGCACAAGCAGCAGGGATGGCTGCAGCCTGGAGAGGATTGTCAGGAAAAGGACATTCAAAAGTATTGGGGACTTTCACAAGGAGTGGACTGAGGCTAGAGTCAGTGCATCAAGAGCCACCACACACAGACGGATCCTGGACATGGGCTTAAATGTTGTATTCCTCTTGTCAAGCCACTCCTGAACCACAAACAACATCAGAAGCATCTTACTTGGGCTAAAGAAAAAGAGAACTGGTCTGTTGCTCAGTGGTCCAAAGTGGTCCAAAGTCCTCTTTTCTGATGAGCACAACTTTTGCATCTCATTTGGAAACCAAGGACCCAGAGTCTGGAGGAAGAATGGAGAGGCACACACTGCAAGATACTTGAAGTCCAGTGTGAAGTTTCCATAGTCTTTGTTGATTTGGGGAGCCATGTCATCTGCTGGTGTTGGTCCACTGTGCTTCATTAAGTCCAGGGTCAACACAGCCGTCTACCAGGAGATTTTGGAGTACTTCATGCTTCCTTCCGCAGACAAACTTTATGGGGATGCTGACTTCATTTTCCAGCAGGACTTGGCACCCGCCCACACTGCCAAAAGCACCAAAACCTGGTTCAATGACCGTTGGATTACTGTGCTTGATTGGCCAGCAAACTCGCCTGACCTGAACCCCATAGAGAATCTATGGGGCATTGCCAAGAGAAAGATGAGAGTCATGAGACTGAACAATGCAAAAGAGCTGAAGGCCACTATTGAAGCATCCTGGTCTTCCATAACACCTTAGCAGTGCCACGGGCTGATAGCTTCCATGCCACACTGCATTGAGGCAGTAAATGCTGCAAAAGGGGCAGCTTATACTTTTCAGAGGTCCGATATTGTTCTATGTACCATCCTTGTTTTATTGATTGCATGTAATATTCTAATTTTCTGAGATTGTGGATTTGGGGTTTTCATGAGCTGTAAGCCATAATCATCACAATTATGACAAATCACGGTTTGAACTATCTTGCTTTACATGTAATGAGTCTATCTCATATCTGTGTTTCACCTTTTAAGTTGCATTACTAAAATAAATGAACTTTTGCATTATATTCTAATTTTTCGAGTTTCACTTGTAAAATCTTCTATATTCATATATTTAATTTCTAATTTCCATTTTTCTTTTCCAACCATTGATAAAATAATTCCCATATGATATAATATTCAGATTGTTCTTTTCCTTTAATTGCTAGTGTTAATCTATTCATTTCTGCACATTCTAATATTTTCCTAATCACATTGTCTATCAGAATCTTTTCACTTTTCCAGTTTTGAGCAAATACTATTCTAGCTGCAGTTAATACATGAATAATTAGATATGTCTTTTCTTTACTATAACATTCAGGTATCATCCCTAACAAAAATATTTCAGGGTTTAGGTCTATATGTTGTTTTATCATATTTTCCAACCACATGTGAATGACCACATGTGCTAATACGTTCCGAGTGTCTGGTGACATTTTCAACATTTAGCTGATTTATCTTTAAATACCTTTGCCAGTCTTGCTGGCACAAAAAGCTACCTGTAAAAATCTTATATAAATTTTCTTTATATACTGTTGATATTGTTAATTTATAATTTCTATCCCATAGTTTCTGCCATTTATCAAATTCTGTCGCATAGCCAAAAATTTTTGCCCATGCTATCATCGTCTCTTTCATTTACTCTGCTTCCAATTTAACACCCAATAAGTAGTTATACAGTTTTTTATCACTTTTTCTTCTGTTTCTGTTAATATTTATCCAATTCTGTCAGTTCTTTATAAAAACCCTCTGCTTTCGCATCTTTTTCATATCTAGAATATATTTGCATATATGAATATCAAATCATATCAAACTCTTGTTCATTTAATTCTTGCTTCGTTTTGAGCTCACCCTTTTCGTTCAAAATATCCTTGTATCTAACAATGTTTCACAATTTTCAAGAGCAAATTCTGTCCTAAAGTAAATGTGGATCAAGAAATAAATAAAATTCAGTTGCAGTCTAAATGCCAGACTTAGCAAGGGCTTTTTTTCCACTAAATAATCTAAAATCTAGATTTTAGATTCAAGAGTTTTACATCCAGTAGAAAAGTTTTACTTTATGAAACTGCTGGATTCTATATGAATAACAGTTAAAAGTTAATTAATTGTGGTTATTTTATTCCCAGAGCAATCGCACAAACTCATTTGATTTTAGGGCATAATGGTATTCCATACATAAAGTATGAAAACCAGTTTGATGCAGTGGCTAGGGTACCAAGTTATAAACTAGGAGATGTCAGATCCTGGCTTAGAAATGAAACCAAATGGGTCACTTTGGGTCAATTATTCTCTTTTAGATCCAAGAAGGAGGCAAGGATAAACAAAACTTTACTAAGGAGGAAGGAGTGTTGTGTTGTTCAATTCATAAAAATAATAAAGGCATTATTTAAAAAACCCTATAGGGACCTAGTCCAGGCAGTCTTCAGAAGTCTTGAAGGCGCGCACACGCACGTGCACACACATACACATACATACACATATGCACACACATACACAGAGGGAGAAAGGGAGAGGGAGAGAGAAATGTGGTGTTGGACCAAACAGGAATATTTTGCATATATTCTCATTCTACCTCTTGGAAAAAGAACTGAATGTATATGATACATCATGTTTGTATTCCTTCCAATACATTTGGCTGTTACACTGTTCAATTTATATCAGGCAATATATTGAATATTGTCATTTGCCTTCTTCCAGGTCTCAATTCATCCCCACTCATACTAGGCATGCCAATCTGTGCCTTGAAAGCTGATCCTGGTCCTTGCAAAGCCCTGCACACCCGCTATCATTTCAACATCCATACTGGTCACTGTGAACTTTTCAACTATGGTGGATGTCAAGGCAATGAAAACAACTTTTTAACCCTAGACGAATGTCAAGAAACGTGTATCGTAAAAGGTCAGTATATTCCTTGCTACAATTCTTCCTTTTTCTAAAGAAACACTTTTTTTTAAGTCTCAGACAAAAGCCAGTTCTTTGGACATCTTATCAGATTGTCCTATTATGTACCTGCAGAATTTATACAAATATATACATGAACTGGAGGGAAGTATTTGAGATTAAGTGTAGAATTTTAACAAAGTGAGAAAGTTTTTACATTCCTCATTTAGTAATGTGTTGCATATATGCATGCAGATATATAATATATGCATGTGGTTTAAAAATGTATATTCCTTCATTGAAAAGGAAGCATAGCCATTTTATTTTTCTTCTACTGTGTGGTGCCTTTAAAACTGATTATTGTCCTCAGGGCAAGAGTATTTAACCAATAGAATAGAATGGAATGGAATGGAATGGAATGGAATATATATATATATATTCTTAAGTTTTCACAGGTATTTATACGTATGGTATTCAGCTTTGTTCGGGTATTTTCCCACGTCATTATAGTTGTGCTTTTAAAGTTGTAGCAATGTTTCGGCAGAATCTCATCTGCCATCATCAGGTTTCTGTATAGTGTTCATCATCACCATCAGGCTTCACGACGAATACTATACAGAAACCTGATGATGGCAGATGAGATTCTGCCAAAACATTGCTGCAACTTTAAAAGCACAACTATAATGACATGGGAAAATACCCAAACAAAGCTGAAAACCTTCATGATAACAACAATGATAACAACATGACAACAACATGACACCACGAGTTTGACATCCATGGTCTCGGTGTTGTTATAGAAAAAAGTATTTCCCTCAAGCAGTAGATTAAAGAATAGTTACCACTACAGCATATTATTGTCAGATTGTATTTTTGAGATTAAGTTTTAAAAAGCAGAAATACAAAGCAGGCAAGAATGTCATTTTTTAAAAAGCTGGATATTGCTTTTTGCTTGTATTGGAGGCTTCATATCTGTTCCGGGGTAGTGTTAGGAACAGCCTTGCAACAAATTAGATTGTTGATCCAACTCACTCTATTCTTGTAGTTTCCCAAATTGTCAGTGATTTCAGCCATCCCTGGAGATATCACAAATTAAATTTGGTGCCATGTACATGTGAAGCAATCTTGCACACCTGAATCTTAGAATTAAAACTAAATCAAAGATAGATATATAACTTTGAAAAAATATTTTGAATAGTAAGTTCCATGTCTCATTTTCAGGAGACAAAATGAACATTAAAATGAACAGTCCTACGTATCCATCAGTCTACCCCCTATTTCAAAAGATGTAAATTTGATGTTCTGGGCAATTTCCATGTTTTAAACTTCAATCAGTATTAACACTATATATATAAAACAATTGTTATCCAGGTTTAGTAATACATATTTCAGAGATACTGCAGGTTTTGTTCCAGACTACCATAATAAAGCAAATATTGCAATAAAGTAAATCACATAAATGTTTTGGTTTCCCAGTCTGTATAAATGTGATGTTTACACTGTATCGTGGTCTATTAAGTGTGCAATGGTATGTCTAAAAATGAAAACCAATATATATACTTTAATTAAAAATACTTTATTGTTAAAAAATGCTAATCACCTGAGCCATCAGCGAGTCATAATCTTTTTGCTGATGGAGGGTCTTGTAAAAAAACTCGCACTAAGTGTGAAGTGTAATAAAATGAAGCGCAATAAAACAGGTTATGCCTGTATATACTAAAAGTCCAAGTGGGAAATATATCTTATAACCAAGAAGTTAATTCAGCAGGGATTTAGTTATCCCAGAGTTTCCAGCAAAGTACTATCAAATAGCTGGCTGGTTAAGAAAATCCCAAGCTGCAACTTTTAATAAATCTTCCTGCCAGAAAAAACAATCTTACTTAACTCAGTCAAGGCAAGAGAAAAGCTCTGCAGTGGGCAAGTATAATAAACATCATGCATTTATATGCTGACCTGGAGAAGTTGAACCAGTCAGGGCCCAGGTGCATGTTTAAGGGTGCACAAATGCAGTGTAAGGAGAAGTGTTCAACTTTAATTCAAACATAACAAAAGTCAGATGAGGAAATAAGATCCCAGTCTCCAAGGAAAAAAGGTGTAAGTCAGATCCCTCAGCCTTAATCTCCAAGAAAATTCAAAGTTCTCTTAAGATGAGAAGGAAGGTTACATTATCATGCAGGCAGGGAAGGTATGTTATAGACCCTTTCATTCTTTAAATGAATGAAAAGGGTCTAGGAAAAGGGCCTCCCCTGTATTTCCCAGATCTTCTGGAATATTCTCCCTTCAGGTGGGCCATCACGCTCCTGGCCTTTTGAAGGAGTTTGAAGACCTGCCCATGTCAACTCAAATGGAGCTCACTGAGCAACATGCAACCCTAGCAGTGGTTGGCACCTTGAAGTCTCTCCTCCCTCCCCATATACATACCCATCTTTTAACTTCTAACTTATTTTATTCTTGTTTTTATCTGAATCTTCTTATTGATGCACTGTATTTTTATATGGCTTTTATGCTTTTAACCGTATACCACCCAGAGTCACTCTGGAAGATGGGCAGTACCTAAATTTGACAGATAATAAATGAATACCCATGGAAAACAAAACAGCATGGAGTCCCACTGAATTTGGAACTGAAAAAGATGTCATAGTTACATTTTCTGATGCCTCTGAAAAAAATGTGTGTCCATATATTTATAATGTCAATTTATAATGACATATAAGATTTGAAAAAGAATTATGCTTATAAGATGTTTATATGTTCTTCAGCATGTATAACTTGTAGCATCTCTCAGTTTGATTACCTGAACCCTAGGAATTGCCTATTGCTTGTCTAGTTGCTGAAATTAGTTTAGATGCTTTGGGTATATTTCTTACAATCAGATTTTATCGTGTTCAGCAGAGTTTATTGGTACTATCTCTCAATTATTTCAGCCTGTCCAACCAGATTGGACTAAGTTGACATATTACAAGTGCCATCTATTAAAGAGTTTTATTTTATAGAACCCAGGAACTCTCGCAGTTGTTGTCCTGTAGAATAGCATTCCCATCCCCACCCCCAATAACTCGGATTCAGATGGCCCTGACTCTCCTGGGCTTTAGACCTAGTTCTTT
This sequence comes from Pseudonaja textilis, assembly GCF_900518735.1. The sequence continues at coordinate 9,997,966 of NW_020769315.1, forward strand.
TTCCTGGGCCAGGACTTTGCACAAGCTATTGATATGTGATTTGTGAGTTATTGTCCCCAACACTATATGTCTGTCTTTCTTGATTTTTATTCTGATTTTTTAATTCTTGATACTTTAATTCAGTATGTTAAAGTATATTAGCTGCCAAGTGTCAACTTGCACTGCGAGATAATTAATGTATTCAGAGGAACATAGTCCCACAATGACACTAATGGCTTGGCAGCTTCACTTCTGATATTTCTGAAAGACAAGGGATTCTGTATAGATGCAGCAATGACAAAGTAAATCTACATTTTTGAAAATAACTGTAATGTGCAAATTTTGAGAAGCAAAAGAAAAAACTGAAAACCAACCTCGACAGGATGTTTTTATTCAAAACAAGTCATCATCATCATCAATCATCATCTATGTCTCTAAAACCACACACACACACACACACACACACACACACACACACACCCCTACATACTATATTCATATATATCATATCAATCTATATTAGAGAGAGAGAAAATATGCCGATATGAGGACTTTTACTGTTACATTTCTAGATCTAGTTAAAATTACTTTTTCCATTACAGATGTGCCAGAGAAGACAAAGAAATTAAGACTTAAGAATGGTAACTTACTGTTTCATTGTGTTTTGTCATCTCTCAGTATTAAGAAATAATTTCCTAACAGTAATATGGCTGGGTTGAGTTACTATATAGATTTTACTCAAATGTCTCAACTTCTTACTAGCTTATCAGAATGTTGTACTTATCATAGCAAACAATAACTATAATGATTTTTTGTGTTTCTTTCATCTATAAGAAGGAGAGGGCTCAAGAATGAGATCACATTTATTTATGTTATTTGATTTTCATTTTGGAGGGCTTCATATTAACAGTACAATATAATACAATAATTTTTAACTTACAATGTACAATGTAATATAATTGTATCACAATCAAGTTTGTATTGTAAAATGAATAATGAATGAGAAATGAACATTGCCAAGATAAATTATTAGTGTTTATATCACATCAACTCCATTATCCTTAGTTAATGAGGTTTTAAGTGGCTATCTTCTTTGCCTTGCACATGAATATCTTGACTGTAAAAAGCCATTATCTTGAAACCCATTGAAGCCAATCAAAGCAATAGGAAAGCAATAGCATGAGAATTAGAATCAATATGTTGCAAGACAGAGATTCTTTTTTATTATTATTATTCAGAAGGATATTTTTACCCATAAGAATCCACAGTTTTGGAAGAATTGCATTTAAGTTGATTTCATTTCAGACATTAATTTCTGGATCAAACACTGACAGAGGACAGTGCTAGCTATTCTTTTTTAGGAGATATAGGGATGAAGAAGAAAGACCTCTGAATGCCACTAACAATAAGTTTGGTTCATCCAGAAATAAATTAATTTCTTCCCATATTACCAAAATTTGGCCCCAGGTTTAAAGTTTGAGATTAAAATGAAATGATGCAGAGTATTTCACTGTAATTAGATTAACATAGATATAGTGCTCAAATTGTTGGATTAAAAGTGGGAGAACCAAGTTCATATCTATCCCCAGTTTTTTTATTAAATTCATATGCCATCCATCTTATTGTCAAACAACTGTGGGTAGGTTAAAACATCATAAAACAACAATATAAAACAATTAGGATGTTAAAAACATACAAGAGATTACTAGGTAATTTTGGGCCAATTATTCTCTCAGCCCAACCTGATTCACTGCACTGTTGTTAGCATGAAAAGTAGAAGAAAGGAATGGTATGTATTTATGCCACCTAGAGCTCCTGAAGTAAAAGCAGGACATATTTTTTTAAATATCAGAATGAGAAGTCGGATATTTAATTGACAAATTTGGCCGAGTTATCATTATGCAATCTTTTGGACCAAGATTTTCAAACTATTGTCCATTTTCCCCTGCATTAGAAGTTGTAGCAGCTGTTCTTACTTTCAGCATTGTGGTAAGATCATTTTTGTAGCATACATTTGAAGACTGCATAAATATAACTCAGTTTAAGCCTGACAACTGAGTATAAGGAGGAAAGAAAAAAGATACAAATCTCATATTTTTGTTAAAGACATTTTCTATCGTAGCACAGCTTTTTGAAAAATTGAGGCCATCTGGACTCTGAAATTAAATATTAAATATTATAGCAGCATAAAAAGTTTACCACTCTCTTGAGGGCTATTGCCTTAATTGTGGCTGAAAATATCAGAATAAACCCAGGCTTTTAAAAGTCAGCACATTCCATCTCAGGTAGGGCTATCATGGAAACTGAATCAGCCATATTTTTTGCAAACCAAAGCAGAGTATATAGCAAGTCCCTAGACAAGTACTATGGATGATAGTGCGATTACATTATGTTTCACATTCTGGATATACAAAAAAAATATATTCCACCTATAAAACTAGAGTATTGAAGAAGGTCCTAAATCTTTCCTCCTGAAGTCAATGGGACTGAGTAGCATTTTACTTTAGTTTGAACTGAATAATTTTTTCATGAGGTTAAGAGAGAATAAGGACAGTGGAAAGAAATGACATTATTTTCCTCCCTGAAACAATCCTAATTCACAGAAAAACCTTCCTTCTGCCTTTTGGAAAATGACCCTGGTATTTGCCGAGGATTACTTTCCAGGTATTTCTACAACAAAGAGTCACAGCAGTGTGAAAAATTCCAATATGGAGGTTGCCTGGGAAACCAAAACAACTTTAAATCTTTGCAAGAATGCCAAAATACCTGCCATGACAGGGGTAAGTGGAGCCATTACTTAGTACCTAACTGCATCTATTATTGTCCGTTGGTGTAAGGCAGGAATAGGGAGTTTCTGTCCTTCCAGATCTTTATTAGAAAGTAACTTTATTGGCTAAAATACCAATGGCTGATAGTGTTGCAATAGATCCTGTTTCCAAATTAGGACACAAGACCACGAAAGGTTGGAGAATACATGTTTTTATTTGCGCACAAGGCTCAGAGCATTAGAATGGCAAATTCTGAACCCCTGGCTCTTCCTGAGGCATCACTTTTATACATATCATGACCTCAGCTTAGCCCAGGGCGTTACTTTTATTAAACTATACCAACAAAGGAGAATTACATATATACCAGGAAAAGAGAAGTACATATAATTACTCATTTTATCTTACACCATCTGTTATTTTCCATATCCACCCTTGTTTACTGTAATATGGTTAGTTCCTTGGTTCAATAACCTTGAGGTTTTACACAACATTGTACTAATCAAAGCCTTGGGGAACTGGGGGACCCCACCAAATACAAAAGTGCTTTATGTGTAATTTTCCCACTGCTTCAATAGAATTTGGAATTAATAGAATTCAAAGCATGTGGGAACGATAGCGTGTCTGCTGAGTTGCAACGGAAATTTATTCATGTTCAGTTTAAAGGTTGCATGTATGGGCGGTTGATAGCATGTGCTTTCATAATTGGGGAGAAAAAGCAAAGATGATAAGGAGTCCTGAAGTATTCACTGAAAGAGCTACATAATGAGTTAGATGAGCTTTGTGGCGCAGTGGTTAGAGTGCAGTACTGCAAGCTACTTCTGCAGCCAGCTGCCTACAATTTGACAGTTCAAATTCCACCAGGCTCAGGGTTGACTCAGCCTTCCATCTTTCCAAAATGAGGACCCAAATTGCTGGGGGCAATATGCTCACTCTAAACTGCTTAGAGAGGGCAGTAAAGCACTATAAAGCGGTATATAAGTCTAAGGGCTATTGCTATAAACAATGCATTAACAAGTTAGTATGAGGTAGAACAGAAGGTGGGGAATAAACTCCTTTTTCAGTTTAATGTAAACAAATGAATATGAAGTGAAAACTGTTCCTTATGTTTAACTAAGTTCAAATGAAAAGAGAATTTCAGGAAACTACAGCCTTGGGGTAGTAAATAGATGTTAATGACTGTTTTCTCTGTCCCAATATACCATTTTGATCAGACTTTTTTTTATTTCAGTCCCCTCAGCCAATTCCCTAAAAATAGATGATGATCACATGGTTTTTAGTACTATTAGTAATAATAGTGCTCCACTTATAAAGCAAGGTATGTATTAATAGTTTATGCCTGAGTAAGAATCGGGTTCACTCTACTGTTCTCATCTGAATTTTTCCCTGTCATGTTTCTACTTTGCTTCTCATGATTCTGAAGGGCATTCAGTTTAATAACTAACGGAGGTTTCTCCAAAACTTGGTGATCGATTCCTCCATTTTTAAAAATTTCCTCTTTATTCTATCATCTGTATACTTGCTTTTTAAAAATCAGGTGTTTTTGCCCTCCCTCCATGGAAAAGCTGCTACTCTGTGCATTTTATTGTTCTTCTAAAACGGTGATGGCAAATCTATGGCTCGCGAGCCCCAGCCAAATTTACCTGCACTGCACGTGCGCGTGCCTCTCAGCTGATTTTCGGCCCTTTTTCGGCTTCCCAGAGGCTCCAGGGAAATCTCTGCAGCCTTTGGAGGCCAAAAAACAGGCCTATTTTGTCACTTCCTGTATTTCCAGAAATACCGGAAGTGAAGAAACAGGCCTGTTTTTCATCTTCCAAAGGCTGCAAAGGCTTCTCGCGAGCCTCTGGGAGGCCGAAAAAGGCCTCAAACGGGCCAAAAATCAGCTGGGAGGTGCCCAGTGCAGGTAAGGGGGCTGCGGGGAGATTGCATGAGCATGTGCAGGGTGGCACGCGCATTGCCTTCTGGGTGGCATGCACAATTTTCAGAAAAGGAGCCCCCAAAGGTTAACCACCACTGTCCTAAAAGATGGTAAAGTTCCCTTTTCATCACTCTCATATATAATGCCTAAATAGAAAGGAACCATAATATGTGAATATATGAAGCTTCCTTAACCAGCGTCACATAGTGCATACTATATTATTTATCCTAACTGGAAATAGCCAAGAACATATTCAGCTCTGCTAACTAATACTGGGTATGGTAGAAATTTCTTGGAATTTCTGTTTTGACTGATCCACCGCACAACTATAATTTACCAAGGAAATCTCAAATTTCTAACATGCCTTTGCAGCATGGGAATAGTCACACAATACATGCTAGCTACCTAACATGTTACCTGACAGATTATTCCTTCTGAATGTGCTAGATTTGTATTTTACTGCTTTCTGCCTTAAGGAATCAGTGGCACTACTTTGCTAGGCAAATGACTCCAAATGTCACTGAGGAAACATGGATGTGTCCAGGGAAGCCAAAACAAAAATATAGACTATAAAATCCTCAATAAATTAAACCAGAGTTTTATTTAAGTTCTGTTTCTAATTGTTACCTAACTATTCTGCGTACCTCCTAGAGTCTTGAGACTGGGATATATAAATATCAGGAAAGAAATAATAAATACTAATATTTCTGAGGTAATTAATTGTTAGTGGCAGAAATAAATCCCTTTTGTTGTTTTTGCTCATTTTTTCTTTCCTGATATTTTTTTTGTCTGAAAACTTTCTTTGAAAGATTTGTTGCCATTGTTTTCCATGAGTATATGCCATACTGGAGATTGAGGTTTCTCACTTTTATGATCCACAGTTGTACATCAGGGAGAAAGGAACAGCTGGAAAAAGACTGATCACGGTTGCTATATTTTTCTGCTGGCCATCTGCACTTTCATTCAGATGTGCTTCTGGGAACTGACTGGTAGTTTGTGGATTATGCATGCTGGCTAGAAATCTGGAGTGCATGTGAGAGAAGTCCAGGGAGATCTTCTTAATGAACTTTGGGACTGCCCATGATGGGAAAGTGCTGTGTGGTCTTTCTACATCCTGTCTTCGTTCATCACAGGACATAGAGCCTTGCTTGGTCTATAATCATCTAATCCAGTAATGGGATGGAGCGAAGGCATTCTTGTGTCAGCCAAAATCCAATCAGGATGAAGGGTGGTACAGAAATGTTCTGAGTAGATAAATAAATAAAGCATTAAAACTGTTTTGAGAGTAATTGACAATACTGTTTTGTTGTTGTTTTGCTTAGTCTTGGTGTTGGCCCTGATTGAGCAGTTAAATACATCTCACATCTTTATGTTGATTCTTCCCCCTTGCTTTGGCAAGGACCTGCTGTTGAATTTGGAGAACCCACTCAAAACTTAAACCTGTCCAATCAGAAGTACATATTGGTGGGAAATCATGGTATCTTAGAAGTTCTTAATTCTAGTTCTTAGAACTTAGAAGCACTATCTTCTAAGAATATCTTGACACTTCTATGGAGGAACAGTCTAACAGAATCACAAAATCCTGGTGAGGTAGTCTTCAGGTCATGACTGTAATGCAGCCTGCCCATTACAGTCAGAAATCATGATGCTCATTAAGTGAAGTACCCACGGGATCATCCCTGCTCTTCCCAATGTGGTTGTTAAATGAGCGTGTGGATCATTAAGCAAAGCATGGGGTGGCTTGGGCCCTTGGAGGAGACCCTGACTCAGGCCTTCCAAAGCCTTCCCCACCCTTAAGGCATCCCATGTTCCACTTCCTGCTCCTCAGAGACCCCACAAGCCTTGGGCCTGCTTTCCATCCCACTGGGCCCAATACCCTTTTCCTTATCTCATGTCATCCACTATGCACCTACCTTTTGAAGAGCTCTGTAGTTTGGAAGCAAAGCAAGCTGTTTTCTTGCTCGGCTGAGTGGCATGAACCCAGAGGTGGCATTTTCCAAGCAGCCACAATTCTGAAACCTCACCACACAACCCAGCAACAAATCACTTACAAACTCCAGAGTTCTTCAAAAGGCAAGTGTACAAGTTCTTTGATAGGCAAGTGTTGTGGCTCTGGGCTTGGATTCAGCTCCTGTGATTGATATGAGTTCAAGTGAAGAGG
>NW_020769315.1:10005188-10024944 GCF_900518735.1 Pseudonaja textilis
ACACACACACACACACACACAACACCAATGTATCTGCTTCTAAATGCCTAATTAGATACAATGCCAATTAATGGAAACAATTTAATTTGCCCTTTTTGCTTGTGTTGCAATCTTCTTGATAAGTGGCAAAAATAATCAGATAATTATATGGATAAACTTAGATAAAAAATTCACTCTAATGAAATAGATTTGAAGATGCCATAAATTTATGAACTGTTTGTAAATGGCTATAATAAGGCATGAAATGTTGCTATTATCTCTGAGTCCAGATAGTCTGATAAAGTACTATAGTTTCTTTCTGGGTCAACTGACTCTTATAGTATCATTCCTTAACAAAACAGCCAGCCACCAAGTATTCTTTGGGTTAGTTAAATAAAATCACCAATTTACGACTGCTGTGTTAATGGTTAATTGCATATTTTAATGGAAAATGGTATTTCATAATTAGCTATCATAATCCTTACAGCAGGAGTATGAAATACACACATACATACACAAAGAGAAAGATACACACAGAGAGACACACAAACATTTGAAATTTGGAAAAAGTGTCCTGGGCAGCAGCAGAAGTTTTATGGGGACGGAGTCAAAAAAGACAAAATGCTGATCACAGCAATGTGATTGATGTTCTAGCCCTTCTTATATGAGTTGATGTCACATGCATAGGCAAAGAGACAGGGCTTCAGTCATGTTGTCACGACTGTCATAATGCTGTTTCTGAATGGTCTAATGGCAGTAGATAATGCTCCATTATAGATAGGAAAAATTTTATGCACAGAATTTAATCCACCTATTTAGCTACTTTCTTTGGCTTCATGCTGTTTCTCTTTGCATGTATATTTGCGTGAGTCAGTGTGTATGTATGTGTCTCTATTGGCTTTATTCTCTTTGGTAATCTTCACAGAAGTGTTCTGACCCAAACCCTTTTCCAGTAAGACAAACAATAACCAAAGGGAACAGAAACCTTTTAATGAGTCTTACGAATCCGCGGTTAAAAGGCTGCTGCAAACGAATTAATTTTGATAAACAAAACCTTGCCCAAACTGTACGAGACTGCCAAGAATCACAGATAAGAAATATTTCACAACACAAGAGTCTTCAAACACCAAATTAAGACACTGTAATGTCCACGAGGCTGAGTTTTAAAACATTTTGCTTCCTGCAAAGAACATTCGCTTCACAGCTGCCTTTTATCTTCTTGAAGGAGGGGCCATTACCTTGCAGCCTTACTCCTGAGTCGCCCATGCTGTTTCAGCTGCTCTTTCCTGTGAGCAATCCTGCACGCACACGCACTTGGCACAGGCTCCTTGGGAACCTCCTCATCACTGTTGCCAACCCCCACAATCTCTGAAGGCAGCAATCCATTCCCTAATGGTCCTGGTCCCTCATCTGAGTTCTCGGTCTCCTCAGCTGTCTGCACCTGCTGCTGGCTAACCACAACAAGAAGAGGCAAAAGAATAAATTCAAAATGCATGCTGGGCATTAAGAAACACCTCATGTTGTTCTAGGAAATGGCTCTGCTAACATAATATAGAGCTTAGAATAACACAGTTGGAAGGGATCTTCGGGTCTTTTAGTCCAAACCCCTGCTTGAGCAGGAGACTCTATACTATTCCAGGCAAGTGGCTGTCCAATCTCTTCTTAAAAACCTCCACTGATAGAGCACCCACGACTTTTGAAGGCAAGGCAAACTTGCATTGATTCATTGTTCTAACTGTTAGGAAAATTCTCCTTAGTTTTAAATTGTTCTGTTATAAAAATTGTCCTTAGTTTTAGATTGCTTCTCCCCTTGTTTAGTTTTCATCCATTGTTCCTTAAAGGAAGGGGCCATGATATGCAAAGGTGTGTCATCATCCCAGGGTAGAATTAAGCTCCTAATTCGCATTCTCCTGATATCAAAATTCCTTCAGTCAACCACTGGGATAATCTGGAAGTGAGTTTAAATTAAAAAGTCCTGCATGTTCTGTGCAAAGAGCATGAAAGTCACTGAAGAAAAGCTCTTTCAATAATTTCATAGGAAAGGACCCCCTCAGAATCACAACATGAATTTCTATTCAGTGAAAAGATGTGTTCTCTATGTTTAGTTTAAAATGACTGAGGAAGAAATTTCCTTCCTGACATGTTATAAGCAAATTGCTATTTCATATGTTTCCACTGGGTTTTTTTTCCTGTAACCTAGCAGCAAATAAATATAATTTAGGATTTTACTGAGTTTTGTAAAATAATTTCAGCTTCGGATTTTTGTTGCCTTTTTTTTTTACAAGCTATGAACCTGGTTAGGTTTGTATATCATAGTACTATCTGTATCATTACTTTAGGCCTAGAAAATCAAGGCCCTTAAAGCCTCCAATGACCAGTGCTTGCTTTGCTTAAGTTTAATAAAACCTTCTTATTCCTCACACAAATCACTGGCATCTTTGCACCAGATAAACATATTGCTGTTTCTCTTTCATGGCTGTTTCAGAAGACAAGATTATTTACAGGTTAGTTTCATGAAGACTGTATCACTTTTATAGTTGTTTTGTGCTAGTCTATTTGTTTTTATGCTTGAAGTCACCTCTGAAGGTATCCGGGATCTAATGATAGGAAGGACCATGAATCCAATTGTAAAATTACCCCATAAACTGCATTTTGGTTTTGTTTCCAGGCACAAGCAAAGTACAATTGTCTTTCAGGAGAAATACTACAGGCTTTGCATAACGTAGTGCAGTCAATGTCAGAACCAGAGATTGTTTGATTGCTCCAGAAACCTGACATTTGTTGGGATTGTTGCTGAATACTGCTAATGTAATTGGATACTCTGTGTGTCTGTGTCTGTGTGTGTTTGGTAATACTCTAATAAAAATATCAGTTTGCAGCAATATAATAAGGAATTAAAATGACTACCAGCTTCACTGGCCAGTGCTTCTTCTAGTTCTCGGTCCTAGTTTTTGGTGCGAGTGCTATGGGGCCAGAACTCTTAGTGTCTGACCTGGCTAGAGAAGGCTCACTAGCAGAAATCAATTTATCTAGTTTTCCCCGAACTTTTAAGTCAGAGCTGCAGTATGCCTTCTATAAGCTTCTCATCCATTTGTCTGCAGTTATCTCTCTTTTTTTCTTTGTTTGATTATCTCAAACTGTTTTTCAGTCTTCCTTCCTTGTCTTCAAACAGATAGTGTTCTTCTAAACTGGGCAAGTTTCAGAAGTGCTGAATGTCATTGGAGTTTTGTAGTTTCTCGAAACATCAAAGTTTAAGAAAACAATTTTAGCTGCTAGAGTGCATTTTTCACAAGCATGTGAAAACGGGAGGCTTATGAAAGGAGTGACCTTGTAAATAATGGAATGTGATGCTTAAATACAATTTTGCAGTGGGTTTTAATGAGATACAGTATTTCAAAAAATAAACACTTTTGTTGACATTGGTCAAGTCTAGAAACTATACACTGAATTGGAACAATAGCTAGAAGCATTACATGACCTGTCTTGGAAGTCAGATTTATTAACACAGCACAGCATTGCCAGAAACTGGCAATCTAGGCTCACTTGACTAAAAATTCCTATCATCCACAGCCTTCATATCCATTGGCCCTTATTGGGTGGGGAACGGGGTCCATCACATTTGGAGAGCATGAGATAGAGATAATCTGGGATTTTAAAAAACCCTGTGATTTTATCATGAAAATTCAGTTCTTTTTGTGATTTATTTTACTGTTTGTTTGTGTTCATGCCTTTATGAATTTCGCTTCCTTTTTATTGTTATTTTTAAGTCTATTTATATTGTATGACAAGTATTAAGTATCTGTATTTCACAGTTTCATGCTTTTATGCATTTATAATCACATTCAATTTTGACACTTTCCTTTGATTTTAAAAAATCTCCCCAACATACACACACACACACACACACATAAATTTTAAATTCTGAGAACTGCAGTGCAATATTGGAAAAATGTGTATTTATCATAGAACCAAAAATACAACACCAGAATCTACGATTCTATTTCTCACCATGTTTTCTTACTTACTATGTCTAGAGTTATCCCTGCTCCCTTCTCTTTGTGTGATGCCCATGGACAGAGGTCTTTGCAAAGCAAATGAGAAACGATTCTTCTATAATCTAACTATTGGAAGATGCCGTCCATTCAGCTACACTGGATGTGGTGGGAATGAAAATAATTTTACTTCTAGGAAGGCATGTGTGAAGATGTGTAAGAAAGGTATAGTTGCAAGCATTTGTGTTGAAATATTCTTTGCTAAAGTGTTACTGCAAGATCCAATCTGGGTCGGTCTCTGGGACCAATGGTTTTCTCTTCCAAACTTTTGAACTTGTGCTGAAGTCCATCTTCAGGGAACTTCTCTCTATTGGAATATGTACTGGAATAGGAGAGAAGTTCCCTGGAGATGGACTCCAGCACAAGTCCGAAAGCTCAGAAGGCTAAACTTCTGGTCCCGGTGACTGACCCAGATTGGATCGAGCAACATTATCCTGGGACACATATAGTTGCCTTCATTCGTAAATTATTACAACTGAGTACACAAGTCAAAGAAGTTTGTTATGTTATTCATTTTAAACAAATGCATGGTCTGGAAGCCCAGAACACAACTATTAGCACAGCTCAATAGGAAAGATTCACACTGTCTCATGGTAGGAATTTAAGTGCAACACACAAGCCTTTAAGATTTCAATAACAACTAATCAGTATGCTTTGTTAATCTAATGGGCTGGAAACCTCCTAAGATGTTGCTAAATTTTCACCTTCTCTCCCTATCAATGATGCTGGCTATAGCTCTTTGAATTGTATTTTGACATACTCACGAAGGCCCCCCATCCATGTTCTATTTCGAAGCATCTCTTGAATGCCACATATAGTGAGGGGGTAGTGGCTTAAGCACCTGACTTAGGATCCTAGAAGCTTGATATTTGAGCCTTGGTGGCACAGTGGTTAGAGTGCTGTACTGCAGACTACTTCTGCTGACTGCTGGCTGCCTACAATTTGCCAGTTCAAATCTCACCAGGCTCAAGGTTGACTCAGCCTTCCATCCTTCCAGGGTGGGTAAAATGAGGACCCAGATTGTTGGGGGCGATATGCTGATATGCTTAGAGAGGGATGTAAAGCACTGTGAAGCGGTATATAATTCTAAGTGCTATTGATATTGCTATTCTGTTGATTTCATTAATTCTTATTTCAATAACCTAGTTCACACTAATTTATAAGACTATGGAATATATCTAGGGTTTGGGACATATACAATGCACTGATCTCTATACAGGAAGAATGGAATACACTTGTGATAAATAAAGAGAGCCTGTTTGGTGTAGTGGTGAAGGTGGTAGCCAAGAAATCAGAAGACTTTGAGTTCTAGTCCTGTTTTAGGCATGAAAGCCAGCTTGGTGACTTTGAGCCAGTCTCTCTCTCTCTCTCAGCCCAACGTTGAGTTGTTGTGGGGAAAATATAAGGAGGAAGGTGTATTCGGTACATTCACCACCCTGAGTTATTTATAAAGATAATAAAGGCAGGATAAAAAAATCTTTTTAAAAAGTCATCTGGAAGAACTCCCAGTTAGGGATAGATATAACTTTTATTTTTCCAGAGGGCTGGAGATGATTCCAAAGAGAACTATCCCCTTGTGCTTTTGATATGAGCTTCCATTCATTCTATAGGCTACCCTATTTTTTTACAATTCTTTTACAAAATAAAACAATAAAAAATATGAATGAATGAAACTTTAAAAAGAAGAATTTGGAGAAACAACACCAAAACATCACACAGTTGTTCTATTACTTACTGTAACCCAACACTGGGGGGGGGGGGGCAAGCCTTGAGGGCTTGTTTAATTAAGGTCAGGGTAGGGATTATACAAATCTTGAGGGGAATAGTATTCTAGAGGACAGGTATCATGATAAAAGAAAGCCACTTCCTGGGTCCTCCCACCCAAAAGAGCATGCTGTGCCTTTCGGTTTGCTAATCTTTTATTTGTCCGAATAGAAATGGGTAGGTACATCAAAGGCATCAATATCCCTGTCATAATGCTTTCAGCTACCTGAACAATTGCTATATATTGTCAGTCCTAAATTGTGACAGCTGTTTTTTTTTAATGTTCCCAATTCAAGGAGTTTGTAATATATAATTAGGGGGAGAAAGAAGCAACAAAAGAAAAGGCGGGAAATTGAGGTGGAGACAGAAAGAGAAAAATATGGCACGCTGTTTAGTACATTTCGTCATTTCTTTTCTTTTCTCCCAGGTTTCATTTCAAAGAAGGGACAAAAAGGTGTCATGAAAATGAGTCGGAAAAGAAAGAAACAACTAGTCAAGCTGATGGATAGGGAAATTGTTATTGAAAGGATTTAAGCACTATATAATTAAACTGCTCTGAAAAAGTTTCATTTGAAGACATCTACTATTCTTGTATTACCCACTTTATTTAACATTGTGCATATTTATCAAGGTTTCATATAGCAACCTTGATGTCTTTCTATTCCCTTAGGGATTTGCCAGGCAGAAGCCAACCTTTTTACTGTAAAATTAATGCTGTGACTTTTTTTTCTATGATTGTTACATAGAATTGCAGAATAAAAGGCTGTGACCCAGAGCTAGCTCACTTTATCTTCTTAATCTGACACTATCTAATCACTCTGATTTGTACATGATACAGAATTTGCTGAATATACAGGATTGTGACTGCAGATCAATCTGTTTTATTCCCACGAGGTGATTGATTTGCCTGATTCCACGCTGTATGGATCCTTGGACAATAGAATACTGGTATTCCTCGACTTACGACTACAACTGAGCCCAAAATTTCTATTGTTAGTGAGACATTTGTTAAATGGATTTTGACCAATTTTATGACTTTTCTTGCTACATTTGTTAAGTGAAATCATTGCACTTGTTAAATTAGTAACACAGTTGTTAAGTGAATCTGGATTCCCCATTGACTATGCTTGTCAGAAGGTTGCAGAAGTTAATCACATGGCCCCAGGATCACTGCAACTGTCATAAATATGAGTCAGCTGCCAAGCATCTGAATTTCGATCACATGACGATAGGAATACTGTAATGATTGTTAGTATGAAAAACAATCATGTCACTTTTTCAGTGATGTTGTATAACTTTGAACAGTCAATAAATGAACTGTTGTAAGTCGAGGACTACCTGTATTGGACTCCTTTGGATATATTTTAATCATTGACCCTTTATGACAATTAATACAGTTTAGAAATTTCAATCATTAGGTACTCTAGAATCGAGAAATTTAGGAAAAGAAATTTAGTTAAATTTAGCAGAGAAATGTTAACATCAGCTTATTGCAAATGTAATAAATCTTGAAAATAAGATGGATGGTGTTTTGTTACAAAAATATACAAGAAGAAATGAATAAGAAGTGCTTTCCAGGTCACAAAAGTCAAGACTTCAATTTCATTTAAATTTCTATTTTAAAAGCCAAAGGTTTAAATAAACACACGGTTTAGTACAACTGTACAAAAATCTGGATTCAGTGCAAATCCCAAAAATGCTTTTTCAAGAGGCAACTGAACTTTCTGGTTTTCCTCTGAAGATGTTTCACTTCTCATCCAAGTTTTTTCAAAGAAAACCCAGGAAGTCCAGTTGCCTCTTGAAAAAGCACCTTTGGGACCTGAATGATTAAAGAATCCCCATAAGACATTCAGTCCAAATGGGTGCACAACTAGCACCTTCAGAGGTTTTTTTAAAGCAGTCATATCAAGATTGACTTCTTTGTTTTTTTTAGTGTAAATATTCTATCAAAAGCAATATATAAAGCCCTGATATTTAGGCATTTGTGTATTTTACTGCAGGTTTTTAAACTCATTGCTTCTTTTTTAAAAAGATAAATCAGATTAATTCATTTTACTTTCTATAAATATGTACTACCAAATTCTATATTTAGTAAACAGCTTTGAATTTACTTTATCCCTTTATCATATATAAGAATAGTCAAGAACACTGTTTTTTAAAAATATATGTTATATTCATAAATACATAATGTACTGTTACATTTCTTTTTTATCAGGTCAATGTCTTCAAGATGTATATAAACTCTCTTTAGTCTTTCTATCAAATCACTGTTTTTAATTAAACTTGGGTTGAATTAGGAAAGGAGGGCACTAAGAAATCTTTACACCCAGGAGGGAATGAAATAGAGCATGTTAAATGATTGTGTATAGAAAAGAAGAGAGTGAACCTGAAAGAAGAATTGAGGATTGGTATTTGTGGGGAATTGTGATGAAATGCTCATTTGACTCAGAGACAGCACAAGAAAAGGCTGAGGAAAGATATTTGATTTCTGGGGAGGTTCAAGTCAGAAACAGAAATTCAAAAAAACTTATTGAATGTGTTACTTGAACTAAGGGGCCTTGTACAGGCCTTCAAGATTCTGTTACAATATCCAAACCACATTAAACTTTATTCCAAAATTTGTAGTAACTGTGTGTTTATTTATTTCAATTTTGAGACTGTCCAACTCCTCAATGACTGTGGGCAACCAAATTTAAACAAAACTAAAGTGAGTAGAAGGGAATAAATAAGTCCTGGGAGAACAACCAGGTTGTGAGTAAATGACAGAGCAATATAAGGATGGGAAGTTATGATGGAGAGAGGGGGCATTCTAGAAGACAGGTATTGCAATCAAGTAACTAACTCCCAGATCTTGTAAGATGGTGAACTAGATATGCCTAATCTAATGAAAAGAAGGACTAGGGGTGTTACAATAGCAGTCTTCCAGTACTTGAGGGTCTGATCCATTCTCCAAAGCACCTGAGGGCAAGGCGAGTATCAAAGATAATCCTAGAAAACCCAAATTCCTAGAATAAAGGAGAAATATCCTGACAGGACAATTAATCAGGACAATTAGACAGGACAATTAATCAGTGAACATCTTACCTCTGGGAGTTGGAGTTGGTCCATCATTGAAGGTTTTCAAGAAGAGATTGAACAGCTATTTGTCTGGAATGCCACAGGGCTTGAGCAGGGGTTGGACTAGAAGACCTCCAAGCTTCCTTCCAATTCTGTTGTAGTATATCATATACTGTATGTTGTATGTTGTTTAATAAATGGGACCTGGCATGTACTCACCCTACTTTATCTGACCAGACAGGCATAAACATTTGGAGATAAGCAGTCCACTATCACTTCCCATTATCTTGATACTATACCTCTATGGATGCATCCCAAGATTGTATCACTATCTTTAGCAGCTGCAGCACACTGCTGACTCGTGCTTAATCTCTCAATCTACCCAGACACAAGACTCTCACAAGTACTACTGCTGACTTCAATAAGACCAATGTTGTACATGTGCATCCAGGTTTTTTTCTACTTTAGTGCAGAACTTTATGTTTCTTATGCTTAAACTGTGTAGATCCATATCAAGTCTATCAAAAAAGTTTTTTTTAACCTTTGTCTTTCTTTATCGGGAATTTTAAAAAATAAATAAAAAAGCAAAGGAGTGGAAAAGAATAAAGAAAAATATGAAATGAATAAATGGAGAATTTATACATTTTCAGTATTTCACTAATTGATTTTAAGTGACTGAATACAGTCACTTAATACAGTTTTGAAAATGAGGTCACAATTAAAGTCCAATTATACAAATATCAACAGTAGTAGTATATTATAAATAACAAAATAAGATTTACAACTTATATTAAATTCTATTCAGGCTACTGAAGATTTCATAGTTACAATATTAAAACATCACCCCAAATTTCTGATATTGTATTTGCATTCTGACAGGTTTATGTTTTTTTCCAAATTGTATTTTCAATATTGTATCCTGAAGACACATAACGTCCTTTTCTAGTCTAATTTTTGAAAGAAAATGGCTATTCAACCCATCTATGGCTATTGATCCATAGTTTTCATATTAATGAAGAAGTAGCAACTGTCTGGTCTCACTTTGGGATTGTACCTGACCTTAGTCTTCATTCCCTTGGTCTGAAGCATCCAATGACTGGAACGTTTTGTCATGCCCCTGTCAGAATCTTACTCAGAGGGGGAACCTGAACAGCTGACAGGGAGTGGGAGTATGGCTGTGGAAGAAATTGGGGAAGGGCAAAGTCCAGCTGGGCAGAGCATGGGAGAGGTAGAGCAAGGGAGAGGGAATTCAGAGGAAGACCCAGACCCACCCCCTCTTCATCCTAGGGCACGCAGGGAAGAATGGAGAAGGGAGCAACATCATTTGCATGGCTTACGGGGGAGGAAAGGGCCCTGATTCCCTTCATTAGCTGCAGCTGGGAACACAGTATTTAAAAGGGAAGCTGCATGCAGCAAGCTGTTGGGAGCAAACATGAATTTATCTTGTATCGTTATCTTGTATTGAAGCAGTGGCAAAAGAGCATATAAAGCACTTTTCATATAAAGCATATAAACCACTTTTTATATTTAGTATAGGTCAACAAGTCATATTTAGCACAGGTCCCAGCTTCCCATAGCTTGGCTTAACATAGCATTGTGTAACCCACAAGATTGCTGAACTCAGGAACTTGAATTAACCATGTTACTGTAAACAAGGGTGAACATGGAAAATAACTGGTAGCATAAGATAATTGAATAATCAAAAATATTGTTATTTCCTGTTTATACTTCCTTTGTAGAAATGTATGCAATATTGTCCTTATTTGATGAAATGTAGTATGAGTAACACCCAGGTCTATGCTGAGGTCATAATGGGTATAAAAATATTGTTTCAGGAAGAGCTGGGGGTTCAGAATTTGCCATGTTAATGCTCTGAACACTGCACAAATAAAACCTGTATTCTCCAACCTTTCGTGGTCTTGTGTCCTGATTTGGAAGCAAGATTTGCTGCTACAGTATCATCGTGGCTTACCTGTGTTCCTGGCGTTTTTCCAACTGTGTGAGTTTGCTTTCAAGTCTGAAATTCCTTCTCCTGCCCTGTCAAGCTAATTACTTCAGCTTGGTTTGTTTGGATTTTTAGTTACAGTTGTATGTACCTTGTTTTGGACTGAATTTTGAACAGTTAAAGGCTGTTCGTGGGAGAGTTTTTCTCTAGCTGAAGGTAACCTGGACATTGGGGGGCAAAGTTGGAGATAATAAAGGGGCTCTTATTGCTTATATGACTGTGTTGCCTTTGTGCCATGTCATCACACATTTGGCATCATCAGTGGGATATAGAAAAACTTTGCCATCATCTATAAGGACTGCTAAATGGAATAAAATATCCCATATATATTAAAATCTAATATTTTTGTAGAAAAAAATTAGAAATCTCAGATTTCTCTTCTTTGTATGTATGTCTAGAAGTACATTTAGTAGAATCTTAGTAAGTGCACCTCCAAAGGGAATATCACTCCTTTTTAATTCCAGTATTGCTTCTTTTGTCTTAATATACATGAACAAGTATATGATGTAGCAATTTTCTCTTTTGTAGTACTTGTGGATTTATTGGGCATATTTTTGGGGTTTCCAAATTTTGATCTATATCCATGCCAAAATAAATTTTAAGTAAAAAAAAAATTAATTTCTCTTTCTAAATCCTCTTGCTAAAGTCCTCATGTATGTATGCTTGTCAACTTCATATTATTTTACGTATTTCTATTTTAGCTATTTTTAGTTTAGTTTCCAATTTGTTTAACTCTGGTTCTCTAAGGAGAATTAATGAGAGCTCCTGATATCTTGTCTGCAAATGCTAATTTCTTTATCTTGGTTTTCTAATTTAGTGATTAATTTGTCTTATTTTTTTCATTAATTCCAGTCTAAAGAGTTCAATTCCAAATCTTGGCCTTTTTTTCAATTAAATATCACTAAACTAACTGTAATATGTAGTGATATTATCTACCATTGCATGAAAGTAACTTGTAAAGAGAATTTTAGTTTGTGAGAAGGTAACAGAGATATCAAGATGGCTTTTTTCCAATTTTGTATTCTCTTCAATATGTCTTCTCTTACTCAGATAGATAACAGATGATTTTATGTTGTGTTTCCGTTCATTAACCATATCCGTGGGTATGAACAGGATGGGATCATTGATTTGTGTCCAATTTTATAACCTTTTTGCCATAGTTGTTGAACTAATCACTGAAGTTAATCATATGGTTGTTAAACCAATCTGGCTTCCCACATTTACTCACTTATTGGAACCCCTCCTAACAACATGTAAGTACATACTGGTTTCCAAGTGCCAGATTTTGATCACATGACCATGGGGATTCTGTGACAGTTATAAGTGTGAAAACTGGTCATAAGTTACATTTTTCAAGCACCTTCACAATTCAAATAGTCATTAGCTGAACCTCTAAGCATAATCTTTGAAAAATCTTTCAGGACCAGCTCCTTGCCAAACCTATGGTCACAAGTCACGGTCATCCCCATCTTCAAAAAGGGAGACCCCAGCCTAGTTGAAAATTACAGACCAATTTCTTTATGCTGCATCACCTGTAAAGTCATGGAATCAAAAAAAAATTTAATAAAAGTTTTATTTGGGTTTTCACACATACAAAATACAAGTAAAACATCTTTTTTGAAAATAGCATGGTCCCGAGTTGAATTCCTTATACAGACACAAAACTCAATTTCATGCTCCTTTTTGTATTCTGTTCCATATCTTATACTATTTTACATTTTCTATACAGTTTCTCCCCTCTTTTTATTTTCTCAATTTTATTTTGATTATCTCATCTCAATTCAAATCATTATATTTTTACTTTTGTCTGTTCTGTTTCAATTTCATATTATCTTTTCTCATAAAACTAATTTTCTCCTGTAGTTACTAATTGGAGTATGACACCTTTATATCTTTTAATTACATCCATTCAACTCTTATTTAAACTTCAATATATACCTTAAGGTTATGACCTTCAATATAATATATAATACATAACTTCCAATCGAATTCTGCTTGGTACATTCTTATAATGCACACTATATTCTTTTTTAAAAAAGATTGTAAATATATGTAATTATAAACCCTTATTCCATTCCAGTTCAGTTCTATCATTGATAATCATTAAAGTCTTAAACATTTTTAACACTTCTTTTCAATTAAATATCATACTTCCTTAAAAACACATATAATCTCCATAATTAATTTTTCCCTTACTTCTCTTCACATATGTTTTATAAATCATTAAATATGCCTTTTGTTACATTTATTTATTGACAAGCATTCCACTGAATTATGATAGCTATTTTATCAGACATTTAATCATACATTGTTTCATATTTTCTAAAATTATTTCTGTTTCTGATATAACCATACTATCTTATGTACCTTTGCAGAATCCCTTTTTCCATTAAATTTTCACCCGTTATCTCTAAATAGGCCCTGTTTCTCTATATTTTGTTTCTGTCCTTTATAACTTCTTTTCCTTCCTTTCTTCCCTCTCATCTTCTCCCTCCCCTTTTACCCCCTTGTCATTCTACTTCTAATTCTCTCTTCTGCATTTCCTTCTTCTGTTGCTTTCTGATTTTATACTTATTTTTCACTCTATTTTTTTGGAGTTGTTTTTCCCAATCTTAAACTTCTCTTTCCCATTCTCTTTTCCATTCTCTTCCCCCCCACCTTGCCTTTTCCCCCCCTATCTAATATTACTTGTTCATTAAAGATGGCTTCTTCTTTGTCACAATCTTCTTGTTCTGCAGGCATTTCTTGTTGTTTCTCATAATTCCAAATCTTCATTTCTAAAAACTGAAATATGAAGCCAAAAGAATCTCTCCCTTCTTGTGCGTCTTCTTTGTACTTTTTAAGTTCCATTTTCGGTTCTTCTAAAAGTGGAGCCATTTTAAACAGTTTTAAACAACCAACTGATTGATTTTAGTCATTCAAAACAATAACCAAGAATCCAGAAATCATCAAGTAAGCCAGATAGTCCCGAGTTATATCTTCTTATTTCTTTTTTGACTTTCTCTTCCTGGGGTTTTTGTTGCGATATTTCAGTTAGAATGTATCTTTTGGAAGTCTTGTTGAGATTTTGCTGTA
The DNA here is from genome assembly GCF_900518735.1 of Pseudonaja textilis. Next base: position 10,019,121 of record NW_020769315.1, read on the forward strand.
AGTTCTTTTTAAATTCCAGGTAGTCTTCTTGCTCCCAGATCCTGCCCTTTTATTCTTTTTCTCTCCTGTTTTCAAAAGCTTTTAATTATCCAGAAATCTTTATTATCCCTTTGATTTTTTATTTTCAGCATTTAATGCCTATTGATGTCAAAGTGGATTTTTTTCCAATTTCTTGCTTAAGTCTCTTTGCTGTCAGTATAGGAAAAGGCGAAAAAAAGCCCAAATCTTTTCCCTTTTCTCTCTCCTTCGCAGCTTCTTAGGGAACAATGTTATTGTTTTTTAATAGTTTCAATTCCAGGATACCTTATTTGTTGCTTTTGCTGTTTGACCCAGTCAACCAAAACTTTCTCTTCTTATCTTATCTTATCTTATCTTATCTTATCTTATCTTATCTTATCTTATCTTATCTGGAATCAATTATTAACTAATCTATTATCCTCCACTTAGAGACAAACAACATACTCTCTAATAAACAATTTGGTTTCAGAAAAAAATTATCCTGTAATTTGCAACTCTTATACTGCAAAAACATATGGACTACACAACTCAATCAGGGCAAAGCAATAGACACAATCTACATAGACTTCTGTAAAGCCTTTGATTCAGTGATACATGACAAACTACTCCTAAAACTAAAATCTTGTGGTATCTCTGGACACCTTCATAACTGGATAAAAGCATTCCTGTAAAACAGACAACAAATGGTTAATGTCCTATCAAATTCTGTACCTGTCAACAGTGGTGTCCCCCAAGGCAGTGTTCTAGGACCAACTCTCTTCATAGTCTACATAAATGACCTCTGTGATCATATGAAGAGCAACTGCGTTCTCTTCGCTGATGATGTAAAGCTATTCAACACCACAGACAATACTGCTACCCTTCAAAAAGACCTTGACTATGTATCAGAATGGTCAAACAAATGGCAACTTCAAATCTCAACAAATAAATGCTCTTACATATTGGCAAAAAATTATCAGAAAATAAAATACAAGCTGAATAGTCAAGACCTTGTTGATGATCCCCAAACTCTGTCAAGGACCTTGGAGTACTCATTTCTAATGATGTAAGTGCTAGAGCCCACTGTAACTACATAGCCAAAAAGGCATTAAGAGTTGTTAACCTAATCTGACGTAGCTTTTTCTTTGGTAATATCACACTACTAACTAGAGCATACAAAACATTTGCTAGACCAGTTTTCCGGTTTGCAAGGCTTCGGCGGCGGCAGGAATCTGTGATCGTGCATGGTCCCTGATGCACTTGCCGCCAAAGTGCCTCCGATCCATTTGGACCTGGAGGATATGGTTGCCCCGTAGAGGCAGCCAAAGAGAGAGGAGATCTGGAAAGGAGCTTGGGAGTATCGCAAACCCCCTCCTCAGCTGGCAAAACTCCTTTTTCCTAAGGCGGTGGAGCGGTGGTCAGTAATGGCCACCACAAAGAAGCCTCAGCCGGGTAAGATTGTGCAGGAGGAAGTTGGAGAAAGTGAAAGTTTTTTGGCTGAAATGGGACAGCAAGGAACCTTGAAACACCCTGGAAATTTAATCGTTTGAATGACACATTGTTTCCCAAGGAGACTGTGAAAGTGGCAGAAGAAGATTTAAAAGGGAAAGTTATTTTTTTCTCACTCTCCCTCCCCATGGAAATAGCTGGTGGAAATTGGAAAAATCTGCTTGGGCATAGAAGGTAACTAAACCTGAAATTTAAAGCCAAGGGGATTAAAGATTTCTGAATATTGGAATCTTGCTATAAGTGGGAGGGAAGAGGTAAAGAACTTATTTTAAGATTGTACTGAAGGAGACTGCTTGAAGTTTATAAGGTCAGAAATAAGTGGCAATTAGACTTCTAAAAATTTACTTTGGAACTGTGTAACTGAATTCTACCCCAAGAAGAAAAAATATAAAAAGAAGAAAGTGCTAAATGAAACAATTTGTTCTGATTTGGATTGCTTTGTGACTTTGGGATTTTTGGGAACTATTTCTTGAAAGACTAAAAACATTTGGGTTGTTTTTAAGGAGAAAAAAATGGCATTATCAGTTGAAGAATTACAAATGGAATTTCAAAAGCTAAAAGAAGAGGAACGAGAAGGCAAGGGCTCTTCTGGATCTATTTTTCATTTTTTAGAAATGGCGATTTCCACCTACCAGGAAATACAACAACAAGGAAGCTGGGATGGAGAAGAAGAAGCCATCTTTAATGGACAGATAATCTTAGTTGAGGAAGAAAAGAGAAAGGAGGGAAATAAAATGGAGAATTCAGAACCTAAAAAAGCAACCAAGAAAGGGAAAAATAAGATGAAAAATCGATACAATGTCAGAAAACAACAGAAAAGAGAAATACAACAGAGAGGGAAGATTAAGAGAGTGGAGCTTGAGAGATGGTGGGGGTAAAAAGGCTAGAATTGATAAGAAAGGAAGGGAAAAAGGAAAGAGAAGTCATAAAGCCTTAAAACAAGATGTTAAAAAACAGGATTTTTTCAGAGGCAAAGGGTAAACTATAATTTAAAAAATGATTCTGCAAAAGTACATAAGATTGTATTGTAGATATTAGTATTTGAAATCGAGTTAGAAAACTGAAATATTATATGAGTTAATAATGCATTAAAGGGAGCGTATAAAAATGTTTAAGATTTAACAATAGAGTTTAACTTTCTATGGAATATTGTCTTTACTATTATATAAACTTAATTCTCTTTTTTTCTTTTTGTTTTATTATTTTAAAATGTGATACTTAGAATGTACTAAGCAGAATCAGTATGGAAAGTATGTATTATTTTAAGCATTAAATTTAGGGGAAAGATAAAAAGTTGTCATACTTCAACCAGTCATTACAGGAGAAATATTGTATTAGAAAAAAAGAAAACTAGATAATTGAAAGAGAACGGACAAAAGATGCAAGTATAATTATTTAAACTGAGATGAAATAAATAAAATAGAATTAAGGGAGTAAATGAAGAGAGAAAATATATAGAAAATATAGAATGTTAAATAAGATATGAAATAGTATATTAGTGAGCATGAATTTGATTTATGTCTGTACAAAAAGATGTTACCCGGGGTAAGCCGCTTTCCAAGAAGTTTTATGTATTTATGTTTTGTGTCTTGTTTGTTTATCAAAACATTAGAAGAATGTTGGAAGATAACAATGAAATTTTAAATAAGACAGATGGATATAATGAATATATACAATTTAAGGTAAAAGAAATATAATTGAATAGAAGGAAAGGGAGAAATAAAGAGAAATTGGGAAAAGATATGAAGTTGAACAGATAAGATGAATATACATACTAAACTGTGTTGGTATGGAAATGTGATAATTTGGAATTATCCTGTATTTAAATAAGATGTTTTATTTGTTTTTTTAAGAAAAGATGTTCTATGTTATTATTCTATGTTTGTATAATTGTTTTTTAAACTTAATAAAACTTGTTTAAAAAAAACATTTGCTAGACCAATACTTGAATACTGGAAAGTCTGGAACCTGCATTACCTATCTGGTATTAACACAGTTGAGAAAGTCCAGCAATATTTCACAAGAAGAGTTCTCCACTCCTCTACTCATTGCAGAATATCTTATGCCACTAGACTTGAAATTCTAGACCTAGAAAACCTAGAACTACACTGCCTTTGGTCCAATCTAAGTATAGTATATAAAATCATACATTGCAATATCCTATCTGTCAATGAATACATCAGCTTCAACCATAACAATACAAGAGCACACAATAGATACCAACTCAAGGTAAACCGCACCAAGCTTGATTGCAGGAAATATGACTGCAGCAATAGAGTGGTCAATGTCTGGAATACTCTACCTGATTCTATGGTTTCTTCCCCAAACCCCAAAAACTTTACCCTTAGACTGTCTACTATTGGCCTCACCCCTTTTCTAAGAGGTCTGTAGGGGGCGTGCATAAGCACACCAACATGCCTACCATCCCTGTCCTATTGTTTCTTTTTATTTTTCTTATATGTATCCATTTCATGTACTCATAGCTATGTCTATACTTATACCTGTTGTCTTATAATTGCTTGACAAATAAATAAATAAATAAATTAAACAAATTGTCAAAAGTCAAAGATTACCTGTATATACCTGCCTTTTGGATCTAGTGACTCTTAAGTAGCTCACAATAAAAACATAAAAATAGCATAATCCTTAAAAAAAAATACAATGTAGCTAAGGAACAACCATAAACTCATATATATAGTGCACCCCATTCACAAGCTGACTACAATGAAAAACCAGATCTTCTTGATTCCAGAAAGCTAACAGGGTTGGGACCACCTGGATGTCAAGCGGATACCATTCTGTATACACCATAGCAATAGCATGAATCAGAAATTATACTCCCTAGGTCCCACTAGATCAGGGTTGTCAAACTCCTGGCCCATGGGTCGGATGCATCATGTGCTGGCCACCCACCCACCCAGTTTAGTGAAGGGGGAAAAGTCCCAATACGTCACGTGATGCCTCCGTGACAACGCAAGTTTGACACCCCTGCACTAAATGATTCTATTTCACTGGGAAACCTCCCATGGTCTCTGGTCCAACTGATTTAGAGAGAGGGAATATCCCAAGTTCCTTGTATTAAATTGCATCTTCTTGGACCCAGAAGTTGTATTTCCTTTGTGGCAATGACTACCTTCAGAAAACATATCTTGGAAAAATGGGATGGCCCTGACCATGTTAGCTTTTTTCAAGGTTTGGAAATCTTGCTGTTTTAATACATACATACACACATACATACATACATACATACATACATACATACATTACAGAGAGAGAGAGAGAGAGAGAGAGAGAGAGAGAGAGACTTAAAAGAAACATTTTAAATACTGTTAACAAAAATTTCAAGCACTGCCTAGTCCAGATGTTTTTGGTTAAGATTCAGTTCAAAGTTTGGGGGGGGGGCGGGGGGAGGTCAAATGGATATTTCTTATATCAGAACTCCCTCTGCTGGTTGAAGATAAAAGTAAAAATATAAAACCACCCAAATTATTTGAAAATTGTTTCATAATGTATGTTTGAATAAGACAGATAAGCTAATATCTTGAAACAATTGTCACCAGATTGGTAAAATCTTTATAGTTGTACTAATATGTAATTTTTTACAAATTCCAATTTGCATTTAGGTTTCTCACTAAAAAAATGGAGGGGAGGAACTAGAATAAATCAAAGAATTACTCTCTTTGTTCAAACGTCACCAGATACAGCTTTTAATTGTCCTTGTAAGCAAGTTTTGCAGTTCTAAAATGTTATAGATGAACAGAGTGAACTTGAAAAGTTTATTAAATTGTCATCCTAAATTGTATATGCATAAATTTGCAAATCCCAATGTAAGAAGGGAAGTTGAAAAGTTCAAAGGAAATATAACAGTCCCAGACAAAATTGCTGTTCTATGGTTCTTGACAGTTAACAATAATGGTCTCTAACTTAAGACATTATCTCCACTGAAGAAACTCTGTGGACACCCTAATAAGCTGTGATCTTGAGTCTGACTTTTGAGGAGTATGCAGTTTCCCTCAAAATTCATGTCATCTACAGATTTGATTGTGTCTTTTAAATATGAAAGTGATGAACAGTACTGGGCTTAGAACAGAACTATATCTCCCTCCATATTTACATAGATCCATTAAGTGCATGCTCAATGAACTGCAAATCCATCTCACAGTAGAATAATCCACCCCACCTTGTTCTTAAGACTATGGACAACCTAATCAAATGTCTAAGTATACTACATTCATAGCATTCTTTTAGTTTACTAATCTACTCACTCTATCATCTATCTATCTATCTATCTATCTATCTATCTATCTATCTATCTATC
>NW_020769315.1:10024954-10044033 GCF_900518735.1 Pseudonaja textilis
ATCTATCTATCTATCTATCTATCTATCTATCTATCTATCTATCTATCTATCTATCTATCTATCTATCTCTTTGTGTGTATGTATGTGATTTTTACTCTTAAATTTGATATTTTTACTTTATTATATTTTTGGGACTGCATTTTATCAATTTTTGCATAAAAATTATAATGCTGTTTTATGATGGTCTTTGCCAAGATATTTACCAGATTTAGATAGGGAGGGAGGGGGACAGGCAGAGCTGGGATTCAAATAAAAAAAAAACAGTTCTGTGGGCGTGGCTTAGTTGGTGAGCATGGCTTGGTGGTCATGCGACTGGCTGGGTGTGGCCAACTCAATATCACTCACATCGAGGCACTCATCTCCTCGCCTGGCCTCTCATGACTGTGGGGATGTTGCAACAGTCATAAGTGTGAAAAATGGTCATAAGTTACTTATTCCAGTGCCATTGTAACTTTGAATGGCCACTCCACACAAGCAAGGTACCAGCAAAGGAGGGAAAAAAACTCCAGAGATGTTCCTGAGACAGGAAGTCTAGTCCTGCCAAGAATGTAATAAGGGTTAACAGAGAGACAGTTTCTGTAAGCAATACCAGAATGTTTCCTTCCTGCCTTCCTTACAGGATTAGGCCAGTAATTTCTTCTAACAACTGTTTATCCGAACTGCTTAGAATGTTAACAACCGGTTCTAGAGAATAGGTGCGAACCTGTAGAATCCCACCCCTGGGGACAGGAGAGGGGGAGGGAGGGAGAGAGGGAGGGAGAGATCTGTCAAGGAGGCCTCAGAGACAATCCAACACTTAGTGGCAGAGTGTAAGATTCAGGCAGGAACAGTAAACATTGAATGGCACAACCAAGTATATGGCATTTGTACAGGAACATCTACATAGCATATGGGCTGGACCCTCCTAATGAGAAATCTCACAGAAGGCCATGAGAATAAAAGGACTAAGATCCTGGGAGACTTCTGGAGCTAGATGTACAGACATGGACTAGCCAGTCAACCAATCGTTGTGACATTATATAAGGACTGAAGTGGTGGTGATAGAAGTTGAAACTGGAGAAGTACTAGGGGCTAAAGGAAAGTAAAAGCCAAAGTGGTCACAGCTGTGGTAAGAGCACTTCTCTGATTTATAAATTGGTAGAGTGGCTCCAACAGATTCCAGGAACGTCAAGTTCTCTGTTCAGAAAAACAGAGTAGTAGGAACTGCCAAGATATTGGGCAGAACTGTTAAACTGCTGGGCTTCGGAATGAGGACCTGAGATTGAGGAAGACATAGGCCACCAAGATGAGAAGGGAATCCATACATAAGCGTAAAAATTGCTTTCTCTCCAAGATCCCAGAGCCAATTATGTTAAGGGAAAGGACTACTTCTTCATTAAGACAGCTTAACTGTTAAAATTATATAGTGGTGGTGGTGTGTAAACTGATATATATCTGGAATACTGTTTCCTTCAGATTGCTGGTAAGTTACATAGGTGGACAATCAGATATTTTTCATCATATGATGACTGATAACTATGACTCATTGTATCACATTGCAGATAATATTAGTACCCATCTCCCATTCCTCCATTTGAACTGTAAAGCAAATGATGAATTATTGATCTTTTCAATATCTTATGAAAAATATTTGGTGAGTGCTGATCTATAACAATATATATAGGTATGTGTGTGTACTTAATGTAATTATGGTAGCATATCAAAAGGATATTTCTTTTGAAATTTGGAGGGATGGCTTGGAATGTTATACAGAAAATTAGATTGGGATAGAAAATAAAAGTGATGGACCTCCCTTGCTTTGGCAAGTGAATAAGAAAATAAATAGATTGTCAACTATTGCTATTATATATGGCAGATTAATATTCAGAAAATTAAATAACTTTTGAAAAAATGATTAATATCTCCAACTCTCTTCATTCCCCTAGCACTTGAAACAGTAAAACTCTTTTGAAAGATTACTGCAATTTCAGGAAGCTAAAGATACTTGATTAAAACTTAGTATGTTTTAGAATTTGATTCTTTAGAGTATTCATTACTGCTGAATTCAGTGTTGGACTGTCACAATTCCAGTTACACATGGGCAAGCAAGCATATTTCTCCAGAGAGACTTTAGAATATCTGTCCTGTAGGCAATTATTAGGCTTTGCCCAGGAGAAAGTTCTTCTTAATTTGGGGAATGTCAGTAAAGAGAGATAATTGGCTGTTTCTCAAAAGCCCTTTGTCACCCAAATCCTATTTCTCTGTGACAAGCTACTTACTGCCTGAAGTTCAGTGTCATCAAATCTTTGAAGAAGTGTGCATTTGGCAAGGTCATAGCCCAAGAATTGTAGAAACTCTAATGATAGCTGATAAATCATTTGTTTTTGTTCTATGACATCATTCAAACTTAAGGAGCATTTACTGGTCATTATTAATTGAGATAGTCCTGAGGAGGAGAACTGGGCCTTCTGTCAGCAGTTTAACATCAATCTCCATGCCCTAACTTCAGTTTTACAGATCCCTATTTTTAACCTGATTAGAGTTTTGGAAATGTCTCTGGGTACTACAAGTGTAGATAACAGAAATTTAGTTTGGGGCACTAAAGAGATATTAGTCCTAGCACAAGGTCCACCCTGACTCCACATAGTATTTGGACTAAGGTTTCAGCTTGAAACTGTGTAATATATAACAGCTCACTGAAAAATAAAATATTTTTGATTGTTTTGGGCAACTGAAAAAGCAACTGTATACTGAATTGTACTTAAATACTTTAAAAATACTGTACAAATTTCATTCCAACCAACATTTCAGAAAACAAAAAGGGAATTTGGTAAAATGACCTTACTGCTTTCATAAATCTAATCAAGATTGAATAAAATAGATCGTTAAATAAAAGATCTATTAACATCCATTATTTAAAAAAAAGATTAACATCTGTTAAGTCTCAATGCTGCCGCTAAATAAAAATAAATAATGGGTAACCAATGAATGTAGCAGATAGGGAGAAAGATTGGCTGCAGTTAAGAATTCATCATGCTGCTAATGACCCCACAACTAGAATACATAGAAACCCATCACTTTGTGAAGGTATTGAATAATGATGATGAAGGAAAAGATCGGAATGAAATGAATTACCTTTAGTCAGTACATAGGAAGCTGTCTTAGACAGTCCATTTAACTTAGCTTTGGCTCTTACTGCAAGTGTTTTTTTCAGGGCCCAACTCTTTCTGGAACTGTTAACTGAGAACTGAACACAGTAACAAAGTAGATGGTTTTCCACTGACCTGCTGCCCTTCCTTGATTCCCCCATCTTGAAACATTTTTTCCAGTCCATTGATAAAGATCTCTGGGGCCCTTTTTTTTCTTCCAAGTTTATCTTATTGATAGAATTGGTAATTGGTTACTCATAAAACTATTGCCTCTGAATCTACTTTAGTACTATGACAGTCTGATCTAGTTGGACAAGTGACATGTTTACTCATTGAATACATGTGGACTCCCAACATGCTTTTTGTCATGTATAAATATACCGAAGCAAGTTAGAAGCTACTATGATGATGGTCTGACCTGATTTAGAAATATTTGCAGTCTCCTTTCCCAGCCTGTACTAGATACCATCTGTTAATATGTCCATCTTCTAGTTTAGGGGTCTCCAGCCTTGGCAACTTTAAGACTTGTGGGCTTCAACTCCCAGAGTTGAAGCAAAGCTGGTTGAGGAACTCTCAGAGTTGAAGTCTACAAGTCTTAAAGTTGCCAAGGTTGGAAACCCCTGCTCTAGTTCTTGTCTTGTACTTGTGATTTTTCACATTCTGGATTTATCCGTACTGCCTAATTGCCTCATTACCAGAATAGATTGGCATCTATTTGTGGAGGGCAGGGATGAGTGGTGTTGCCTTCTTTTAATTTTTTTAATCATTTACTTTCAAGCCTTGTAAACAGAAGATTGCTGTTTTGGAATCTGCCAGATCCCACTCATCTGGGGTAAAAGACACTCACTCTCAGTTCTCAAATAGCCATTATAGTTTTACAAGCCAAGAGTTATAGCAATTTTGCAATTCTAGTACTCGTGGTAAAGATAGCTTTTAAAAAAAGTTGTGCATGCATTTTGAAACTTTTATTTTAACCACATATAAATTCAATTTAGTGTGTGTGTGTGTGTGTGTGTGTGTGTGTGTGTGTGTGTGTAAGAGAGAGGAGACGAGAGGAGAGGAAGATGCACATATAAAACTGTATGTATATGAGATGATCTGTTCACAGGAAGAAAAATGATTGGCAATTATTTTCTTAAAATGGAAATTATACAATGGTATCCTACAGTCCACACAATAAATAACTTGCAAACTGATATCAAAATGTCTCAATTCAATGCAGACCAGATAGAATTTTCTGAAGTCAGCTTAGAATCAAACAGACCAGGAACAGCGTAAACAGTAAGTGCAAACATTACGCCTGTCATTTCTACGTTACAAAACTATGATATCCATTCTATATTTTGGTTGATCTGTTCAATGCCTCCTACCTGTTAATCAGTCTTTCTGTCTCAGTTAGTATCTTATTGGTGCCACCTCTATGGCCATCATTTGAGCCTGCCTGCCTGAGCTTTTGCAATGGGCATTGAAGCACCTCACCTCCAAAGCCAAGGGAACTTTGCTGGCAATTACAGGTCCTTCCACACACAGGGTACACGCTCAAGAAATGTCTGATGGTTAGTAGTGATCAAAAAAGTCACAACATGAAGTCAATGTAGTCCCTTCCCTTTCAATGTTGTGGTTGCTAATCAACATTAAACCCTGTGATATTGAATTTAATGGACTGAAGCTCTGTGAGAAATTTGCTTCATATATAGATGGATCTCTGTGATATACGAATGATAAAATTAACATTTAATATGTTTTTTCAACATAGTTTTTTTCTTGGAAACCACTAGGAACACTTACCGGTTCTCATCAGGTTTTCATGATCAAGAGGTAAGCTGATATATACAGTTTCTTAAAACATTTTTTTTTTCTTAAAAATGTATTGAACTACATTTCACATGTAAACAGTTTTAGGTCTATTAAATTACAGGAACAAGAAAAAAGAGATTTGGGGTCCATGCTCAAAGATTATTTATTACAATAGCTAAAGCACAACTCTAGAAAATAGAGGAACATGAGCTGCTGATGTAAATAGAGTGTTACAGAGTTTGTTCCTATACATGTAATTAAATATATTAATAATATTACTCTTCGTGTTTACAGATTCTGAAGAAATTAGGAAACAAATTTGGAACTCAGGTATTTAATAGAAATTTAAATTTCAGTTCCTCATGGACATTTCTTTTTAGTATATAATACTGGGATTCTGTTGTGTACTTTAGAGTAAGCTGAATTGTACATTTAATAGCAGATCTTGTCCTATCTTTTTTTTAACCTTCAGGTTCTTATTTAAGCATTTTCATCAAAAATGAAAATGAAAACAAATGAAACTATAATGAAAGCACAGTTTGAATGTTACCAGAAAATTATACACGTTCCTGTGCATGAGAATACAGGTAAAAAAGTACTCTTGTTATGTTACCAATATGAATATATTTTTGATTAATAAACGTCAAAGCAAGAATCTGTAGAACAACTTTAAATCTTTGGCTAAAGATTAATTTTTTTTCCCCACAAGGCCTTGTTCCATTAATCCTCCAAGGCAAATTCTCCTCTTCATGGATAAGGTTGGGGCTTCCTTCTGAATGATTCCATGATTAAGGAATTGCTTCTTCCTAAATTTTTTATTTTTATCCAAACCTACCACCAAATATTTCATTGACAGCCAGACTAAGCACTACAACTGCTTCTGTTCTGACCTCCTTGACAGAGAGTGATGGAATTAAAACAGACATTAAGAAAACTGAACTACTCACACAACAAGATCAACAAACACATCAATAGAACCAGATTAATTACTAGAGAAAGCCTGTTATAAGATAAACCACATATTTGTGCCTGCATCTAGGCCAAGTAATTTATTCCGATATGCACCAAAAGGTTTCAGTTTATTTCAAAAGATCTCAACAAATACAATAGGTTAACAAACTTTAATTTAAATCTTATATCAGTTTAGGTAATCTAGACTCTTAATAGGTATACATAACAGAATAAAAGAGTTGAAAGGAACTTTGGAGGTCTTCTAGTTCAACCCCTGCTCAAGCAGGAGACTGTGTATCAGGGGTGTCAAACTTGCATTGTCACATCGTCATCATGTGACGTATTATGACTTTTCCCCTTCACTAAACCGGAGGTGGGAATAGCCAGCATGTGACGCATCCGGCCTGTGGGCCACGAGTTTGACACCCCTACTCTATACCATTCCAGACAAATGGCTGTCCAATCTCTTCTTAAAAACCTCCACTATTGGAGCAACCACAACTTTTGGAGACAAGTTGTTCCACAGCCTCACACGTAAACTGTATCTGCCCAACCAACCTGTTCACCTCTCCTTCACCCACTCCACCTCATTCTGATTTAAATCCTATATTAGTTCAGCCACTGTATGCATCTGATTTTTTTAAAAATAAAAAATAATTTGTTATTAAATATTTTTTATTAAAGAATTTCATAAAAGATAAAAACTTATACAAATATAAAGTTTGAAAAAAGAAAAAGAAAATCAGAAAAAAATCTAAAAGTGGAAGAAAAGTTAAAAAAGCAAAAGAAAAATAGAAAAGAAAGAAAAAAGATACAAAAAATAGCTTCTGATCTTTATAGCAGTTATAACTACTGCTATAAATTTACCTCTTGTTCTATGATTACAACATAACTTCCTTCTTTCTATAATCTATCCTCTCTGATCATTCTCTAGAAAACTGATATAACAAGCACAAATGTATTATAGATTAAAAACTGAACATATTTCTCCTTAATTTGTAGGTTCTTACTGCAATAGAACATGGGATGGCTGGTTATGCTGGGATGACACTCCTTCAGGAAAAACAGTCACACAAAATTGTCCACCTTACTTTCAGGATTTTAACATTCAAGGTAAATAACCACAGTGCTTTGTTCACTGGCACTGTAAAGATTGAGATGCAAATTAGCAGCTGGACTTCCACCTTATGAGGACCCCAAGTAGAATTCCAATCTGATTATATTTTTCCAAACCCTAAAGGATCTTTAATGCTCTTCCTACTTTCCCAGGGAATAGCAAGTGACTTCTGACTTTCCTATTTAATTTAGAGAACTGGTAGGCTGAATTGAGAAATTCGAATGCCTGTTATTCTGATCCCCCATGTTGCCTTTCTTTTCCTCATTTTGCTTGGGATTTCTTCAAACTTTCCAGTCACTGTATTTATTAACAATGTAAGTTGCATAGAAAACTCAGGAGAAAAGTGTTAGGAATGATGCTTTGTTTGCAGAGTTCTCAAACTGATTCCTAAGAATTAAAAATAGCCTCTGCCTTGGTTGATTACAAAAAGCTAAAAAGAATTGGATTTGATGAACTGGGTTGCTTTTGATAAGACCATGCAGATAAAAGACAAACAGAAAATAAATGGAAGTATAATGGCATGATCCATATAAGGAAGTTACCAAATCCAGCCAATTCTTTAAAATAATATCTTTATACGGTACTGAAATCTAGGATTGACACTGAATCCGTTCAAATCTATTGACAACAGTTCTTTTACTCTTTAGCTTATATATGCTTTATTAAATTTCTACAAAAGATAAAATATATTTTTTTTAAAAGAAATTGAAAAAGAAAAAGGAAAAGAATAAGCAGTGTGTGGTAACTTCAAGGAATAAGAAAAAAGTACAGCTCTTTTATTTTCTAGAGGCATATCTATCCCTTTTTCTATCCTAAATCTGGCATAATTCCAATCAAATCATTTTTTTTCAAGCAAAGTGTTTGAGTCTTGACCCAGGTTAAAATGTTTCTCAAATAGCAGGCTATTTAATTTTTTTATGAAGTAATTGAAGGATAGTCCTATAAATACTCCCTTCCATATGGATGCCCCCCCCCCCCGGGGGGGGGGGGCTTGTGTGTTCTAATGAGGTTGAGAGCTATGTGGAAGGTATACCACCAGAAAATATACCAGAAGAGTCACTCAAGCCAGACGGGTCATAACTGAGGAGCCAGACTAAATATATTCACAAACCCATTAATCATAATGAAGCAACTGCAAAAGAATCTCATACTGAATTGCAAGGGTTAACAAGAACCACAACAGTTGCTGTGCCTGGGCAGCTGTCAAAAAGTGAATTACAGGGTTGGAGAAAGACCTTGTGACCTGCTCTTCAAAAAACCAAGAAAATCCAATGGAATGGGACTCAAATATGTCAGATGAGTGCCCAACAACAGGACTCCCATTGCTGTGGCAGTCAATGATGGAAGCTAATGTCTGTATTGTACAGAGATACATTGGATAGCCACATGGAATGTCAGTGGAATGAGGCAGGGTAAATTATATATTGTCAAATGTGAGATGGTCAGGTTGAAAATTGATCTCCTTGGTGTCAATGAACTACACTGGTCAGACAATGACTTTTCCCAGTCTGAGGACTTTGCTGTCTGTTATTCAAGACATGACACCAGCAAAACAAATGGAGTGGCATTTATTGTAAGCAAAAAACTTGCTGATTAATGGAAAGCTTCTCAACTGTCAATGAGTAAATTATGACCATCAGAATTCATGCCAAACTCCTCAACATTATATATCCAAATTTATACCCCAACAACTACTGCAACAGAGTGTGAAATAATTCCTTGCTGTTAAGATATATCAAAGGGCTGATTGTGGTTCAGATCATGAAGTGTTGGTGGCAAAGATTAAAGTCAAATTATGTTCCATCAAAAAGGCAGTGTCTCCAAAGAAGTTTGATGCAACCAAAATCCCTGCTGCATATACAATAGAGATGAAAAATAAATTTGAACTACTGGACACTGCTGACAAAATGCCTGATGAATTGTGGCAAGAAATCCAATCAATCATTATTGGATTTGCAGAAGAATACATACCTCAGAGAAGCCAGATAAAAAGTACAAGTGGCTCTCAGATGAAACCATCAAAGATGATGAGCAAAGAAAAACATCCAAGGCAGCAGGCAAATGGAAAGAAGTAAGAAAACTGAATGAAACTTTCCAAAGGACAGCAAGGAAGGATAATGAAATTTACTGGGATGAGCAGTAAGCAGCTTGAAGCAAAAGACATGAAGGGTCACACCAGGAATGCATTTATGCAAAGTCGAAAAGATCCAAGCACCATTTATTGCTCATAGAGGCATCATTAAAAAAAAAAGCAAGGGAGAAAACTACCTGATCAACAAGGCATCAAGAACAGATGCTGAGAATATACAAAAAAATTGGACGCAGATAGCAAAGGGACCCAACTGGGGAATGACAAGGTAAGAGAAGTAGAAATAGAACCAGCTATCCTTGAGGAAGAGATCATATGGGCTATGAACCAACTGCCAAACAAAAGTCTCCAAGTATTGACACTATCCCTGCAGAAGTACTAAGACCTCCAACACTCAGAGTCATTAGAGACTTTTGCCAGAAAATCTGGGAAACCAACATGTGGTTACAGGACTGAAAATGCTCAGTGTTCATTCCATTGTAAAAAAACAAAAGGGGGGGGGTGGTAATTCTAAATATGATAGATAGATATTGTAGATCAAAGGTCTTCAAACTTGGCAAGTTTAAGAGTTGTGGACTTCAACTTCCAGAATCCCTGAGCCAGCATGACTGGAGGAGGTAATTCCGGGAATTGAAGTCCACAAGTCTTAAAGCTGTCAAGTTTGAAGACCCCTTCTGTAGGTGGTAGGTAGGTAGGTAGGTAGGTAGGTAGGTAGATAGATAGATAGATAGATAGATAGATAGATAGATAGATAGATGATAGATAGTTAGATAGATAGATAGATAGATAGATAGATAGATAGATAGATAGATAGATAGATAGATAGATAGTCAGGCAGAGGTAGAGGTAGAGGTAGAGGTAGAGATGAATGAAATTGAGACTTTAAAAAGATGATTAGGGGATTGGGGGCTAAAACATAGGAAAAAGTGTAGGAGTTGGGTTTGTTTAGTCTAAGGAAAAGAAGGACTAGAGGTGACATGATAGCGGTGTTCTAATATCTAAGGGGATGCCACAAAAAAAAGATGTGGTCAATCTATTTTTCCAAAGCACCTGAAGGCAGAATAAGAAGCAATGGATGGAAACTAATCCAGGAGAGAACGAACCTAGAAATAAGGAGAATTTTCCTGACAGAACAATAAATCAGTGAATTTATTGTGAATCTACAATCATATAGGTCTCGTGCTTGAACGGACAGTTGGACTACAAGACCTCCAAGATCTCTTCTGTTGTTCTATTATAAATGCAGCCCACTCGCTGATGCTTGCCAGAGTGCAAGCTCAGTCCCAATACCCATTGTTGGCTCAAATGTTCATATCCACATGTATATGACCAGAGTGAAAATACCCTTGCCCTTCCCTCTGCTTGACAACAACAAAAGGTCATCTTGAAACAGAGAGAGTGTTCAGATGAACTCTGATATAATCTGTATTGGGAAAAACATGGGTGGCCATAATTTTTCATAACCTTTAATTAAAAATTTGGGAGCTTCAAGAATCAGAAAAATTCCAAGAACCTAAAAGTAGAGGATGTGTTTTTCACTACTTAATTGTGCTTGAAGAGTACTTAAAAAATATTGTTATGTGACAGAAAGGTGTATTGTTTGTATTGGGTTTTTTAAAAAATAATGCTGGTGGTAATTTTAGTTTTTTTTCTCATCAAGAAAAAGCAACTAAAATCTGTGAAGAAAATGGACATTGGTTTGTACATCCCGAGAGCAAGAGACAATGGACAAATTTCACCCTTTGCTCTGATGAAAATTACAAGGTAAGAGAAGTAGAAATAGAACTGGCCTTGAGCAAGAGATCATATGGGCAATGAACCAACTGCCAAACAAGAAAACTCCAGATGTTGACACTAACCTGCAGAATTACTGAGACCTGTAAGCATTGAATCCTCTAAGGTGTACACTTTATTTTTCCATTCTATTCAGCTTTATACTGTCTGAAATAAGTTTATTTATTTATTTGCTTGCTTGCATCCTGACATGTGCCCCCCCCATGAGAAGCCAACTACACCACATACTCTAAGTAAGGAGGTTCACACCAGCTTTATAGCTAACACAGAGAAGCCCAATTTTCAGTCCTCCATCATACTTTCCTATGTAAAATGACTTTTATCCAGGATTTATTCACAAACTTAGCAACAGTAAATGTGAAACACTTCTTTTTATGTAGCCCTTAATCTTTACTACTTTTGAATTTATTCAGTTCTAATTCTTTTCAGATTCTACTTGTATTTACTGTATTTTTTGCACTATAAGATGCTCCAGACCATGAGACACACCTAACTTTGGGGGAGGAAAACAAGAAAAAAAGTCAGCCTCTGCCTCCCAGCAATTTGCCTCCTTGCAGCAAACAGTAAACAGCCTGGTCAGCTTCAGCACAGCCTGATTTAGCACGAGCAGCTGATTGGCAGTTTGATCAGCCTCCCTGAATACCACTGATCAACTGTTCCAGGCTGCAGGGATCACTGCCACCCATCGCTGCCGCCACTTATTGCCACCTCTGTGCACCCCATTTTCAGCCTCTGCGCGTCCCGTTTTTGACCCATTCCAGGCGGCAGGGATCAGCACCTCCTGGAATGGGGTGAAAACGGGACACGTGGAGGCCCAAAATGGGGTGTGCAGAGATGGTGATAGGCAGCAGCTATCTGCTACCAGAAAAAGCTAAATAATACTAAATGGGAGTTTCATTTATTGCTTTATAGAGAAAAAGGTAAAGGAGTCCCTGCTGATTTGACTTTGCTAATCACCAATAATAGGGGGCAGTGCTTATCTCTGTTTCAAGGCACTGTTGCATCAGCACTGTCCAAAGACATTTCCATGTCATGTTGCCAGCATGATGTCACGGAACACTCTTAGCTTTCTATCGAAGTGCTACCTAATCGCATTTGCATGCTTTCAAACAGTTAGTTTGGCAGGAGTTGGGGCAATACATGATCCTCAGGTCTTGAACCTCGGCAGCCAGATTTCCAGCCAACAAGGCCAGCATCTTAACCACTGAGCCACCATGCTGCCTGCTTTATAGAGAAAGAACTATTACTTTCAAAAGTCCCTACCAGCCCAACCTGGTGAAGATCCTGTCACCCAAAGAATGTCGGAAGATGAGCTCTCATTGCAGTGGCTCTGTGGGCATGGCACAAAGGCAACACAGTCACATAAGTAAGAAAGGTCCCTTTAATGCCCCCAACTTTGCCCCAATGTCCAGTTACCTTTGGCTGGAGAAAAAACTCTCCCAAGAACAGTCTTTAAGTGGAAGAAATTCAGTCCGAAAATAAAGTATATATAAACTGTAAATAAAAATCCACACAAACTACGCTGCAGCAATTAACTGGGCAGGGAGGATAAGGAATTGCAGACTTCAAAGGCCAACAAAACACACACAGTTGGGAAGATGCCAGGAACCCAGATAAGTCTTGACAATAAAAGATAACTCAAGATTTGCTTCCAACAAGTTGCTGTGCGCAAACTCCCCTTTTAAACACTGTGTTCCCAGCTGCAGCTAATGAAGGCAATCAGAGCCCTTTCCTCCCCTGTAAGCCATGCAACTCACAGTGCTCCCTTCTCCGTTCCTCCCTGCGTGCCCTAGGATGAAGAGGGGGTGGGCCTGGATCTTCCTCTGAATTCCTTCTCCTTTGCTGTAACTCTCCCCTGCTCTTTTTTGAATTATGAGTCATCCAGTGTCATTGATTGAGATGACCAGCCATAGAAACTGAACAAACAAACATCACATAAAATTATGATGTAATACCCTTGGACCTTAAATTATGATTATGTACTTATTGTGATTATTATTAGTGGTATATGTATGGATTACGTTGAGCTTTTACATTTCATGAAACACTTGCAGCAGGAACAGTTTTCTATATTCAGATTCCACCTTCGTTTCTAGGTTTTATTCCAGCCAACTTGGAATACCTACTACATTGCTATTACTGGCCTTAGCCTTTCCTTTGTTTCAGTGTTGATTTCCCTTGGCATATTCCTCTGCTTTAAGTAAGTATTGTTTTAATTTTCAGCAGGGTGTGGTTTACCCATTTGCAAATTTGTATGGAATACATCTCTCTCTCTCTTTGTCTCTCTCACTCCAAAAGAAGAAAAATATGCTATCATCTATAAAGCCTTTCAAGGTATGCGCAGAAAAGGCATGCTTACTGACTTGAAATCAAAAGATGTTTTTGAGTTGAACATACTGCCCTTTCATAGAAGAATCCAAATTCCCTTTCTTGCAGTACTTCAAATAAGTATTGCAAATTGAAGCTGTGTTATCAGCGCAACATTTTCCAGGTTGCCATGACTTCATCTCCTCTGTTCATTCCATGGATACAAAGCTATGAAAGAAAAGATGTGCTAAGACATCTGTGACATCTGTTTTTCTGCTTCTCTATAACATGTCAAGATTGCCACATTATTAAACACTCGAAGACAAGAAGAACATATTGTATGTGTTCTTTCCAATTGTCTATTATAAAAATCTACTACTTTTCTTTGGGAAAAGGATTTTGCAACATTTGATGTGATACGTGGTTTATAAATATAACAATGGCTGAGGAAGATGTATTATTGATACAACATTGATATATAATCAGTATAATCATTCTGTTTCTTTTTGAGGTAAGCATCACTATGCAAAGCGCAGGAGGAAAATGAAAAAGTGAACAGAACAAATCATACATGAGAAAAGAAATAGGTAGCATTCACCTATTATACTGTAGTTTACTATATTATTTACCTATATATTCATGTTTTATAACATTCTCCATGCCTTTCTATTGTATCTGGATGGACAGAATCTTTTTCTCTTCTGCTTCAGATTGCAGAGAGACCTGCTCTAGTCATACTCTTTGTCTGTTATTTTGAGTTTTTTTTTCAAAGAATATTCAAGTCAAATTTTAAAGATATTTGGTTTTTTTTTTTTAAAAAAACCTTACTTACTTTGCCCCATTTGCTTGTTTTATATCCAGAGATTTCTAGGTAGCATATTCAGGGGGGACCAAGCATAGTGTCCAGAAGTTGACTAACTCAATGCCCATCAAAGTAGTGCATTGAAATAAAATCGTAACATTGCGCACACCAAATAGTATTTGATAGAAGTGCTTTGGATTGCATATGAGCACAGTATTTCTCTATTATTCATAGAGAGTATGCATCCTTTTTCAGGTTCTGCACAATTCTTCCCAGCTTTAGAAACCTAATGAGGATATCTATACAGTAATAAAATAACAAGGAAGTCTTGGTCTCATGCATGGTGTGAAACAAT
The DNA here is from genome assembly GCF_900518735.1 of Pseudonaja textilis. The sequence continues at coordinate 10,039,295 of NW_020769315.1, forward strand.
GATTCCAATCATTTTTGAAGCATGCACAGTCCTGTCACCTAGTGTCATTGCCACAAGGCATTCTGGAATATAAAGATAGCAGCTACGGCCAAATGCCAATGACAGCCCCATTGCCATGGCTGCTAAAATCACATATCACCCCTAATCATTTTCTTTACTTCACTTTCCTTCCTCCAAATGGATCAGAATTCCTGAACAACTGTATCCCATGTTAATGGGATAGTGAAAACAATGGAGGATTTGTCAGCTTCATCTGTATGCAAACATTTTAAACATTGTGGACATTGTAGCTGAAGAATAAAAGCAGTGATAAAATTAAAAAATGCAGTCATCACTGGCCAGATTCTTCTAAAGATGTCTGGCTTTTTCTGAAAAGTTTATTTTAAAAAGAAAAACTCCTTTAAATTGATCAGATGAATTTGTTCCTTTTGTAAGCACCCCATCCTGAACTGGGAGGGATTTTTCTCTTGGGATTTGAAGTTCTTTCCAAAGAAGCTAACCAATGAGCAACTGCTTGGCACTGAAAGGATGGGTGTGTGCTAAACAAGACAAAAACACTGTTACTCAAATATTGTATTTGATATAAAACCATTCTGTATGCAAAAGATATAAACAATAATTTTCTCTCCCGTGTTTCTTTATAGGAGCTTGAGTTGCCCAAGGGTCAATCTGCATAAGAATCTCTTTTTTAATTGTATTTGCAACTGTGTTGTATCATTGACGTATCTGGCAGGGATAGTCCACCAGCAGCCACTGATTGTAACTCCTCCAGTAAGTAGACATGATGTTGTTTTTACTTTTTCAAATTTATCAGCTTCAGCATGTGGAAAGTTAGCATCCACCCCTCTCCTAAAATAATGAAATATGCTAGGAAATATTTAAAAGGCAGAATATTATACCTCCCTAGATGAAAAAAGGAAAAACATGCTCTAGGAAAACAGCCCCCACCTTTGTTAATAGCCCCAGAAAGACTGATGCCAACCTAGCTACAAGACAAAAGACCTTCAACTCCAGGGTGAAAGGATTAGCCCTCACTCAAGATCCAAACCAGGACAAAGCCATTAAGCTATAATAGGAATTGCCCAACACCCTTTCAGAACACAAGCCTCTTCATTACATCACTCAGCACAGTTCAACCAAGCTTATCTCAGACAAATTCCTGGGGTATGCATTTGAATTTATGCATAGAATTTATGTTCCTGCCATAGGAACTGTAAGCTCAAATTCAAAGCCCAAGAGATAAATAACAGCCCATGTGTTCAGCTGCACCAGGACCATGTGCTTAATGGTTCTGCTCCATTAAACCAACTTTCCAAGCAGCCTCCATGTTTCCAGTTTCTTTCTCTCCTCTTGGAACTGAACCCAGATAGAAATTTCTTCCAACAATCATCTAGTTGAGAATACTGATTCAAAGCTAGGAGTGACAGGGGCCCTTTGAATCAGAGAACAGCCTGGGAAGTTTAATCTTCCTCTTCACAGTTGTTTGTTTGCTAAATCAGATGGAAATTATCTGTAGTGTATTATAAAAGAGCCTGCATGAATTGTATGCTGTACTGAGTCTGTGCTTCTGCCTGTCCACAGGTATGTAAAGTGCTTCACATCTCCCAGTTGTATTTTTTTGTTTCCAACTTCTTCTGGATGCACTGTGAAGGCATTTACCTCTACATTGTCACTGTGGTAAATGTATTTGCAAAAAGACAGGGCTTGCTGTGGTATTATTGTTTCGGCTGGGGTACGTTGTTTTCCTTTCACTTCCTCTTCTTTCTACATTGCAAGAACACACACTGTAGCAAGACAAATTATCATCATGGGAAAAGTAACATGCTGCACTGAATCCCTGAAGGTTTTCTAAGCCCCCTCCCCATTCTATAGAATTCTGGGGTCTCATTTTACTTGCTTGACATGTTGTGTTAGATATACAGGCTCTTATGCTATCTTTAACATGGACTATAAATTATACTTATTTTAGATGCTTACTTTAATTTAGTTTGATGCATACTAACCTTGAAAAAAATCATTCTTTCCTCTAAGACATTTTTTATTGATTGATTATGTCACATCAAATCAGCTGACTCTTGGTAACCACATAGATCACATAATACATACATTTTCTCCTCAATATTAATTTAGGTTATTAATATTCGAAAGTAATATTGGAGCTAAATATATACAATTCTCTATGTTGTTAAAAAAAAACCTTTTCCCCCACAGGAGTCCCTTTAATTCATGTCTCTACATATGCTGTAGCCAGAAGCCTATATTTCAATGATTAGTAAGTGAAAACTAAAATCACCAAGCATATTTTACAGGGATTTATTTAAAGGAGTCACAGATAATCCTCGGGTAGTTGGGAATGAAAATCTTGTCACTAAGTGATAAAGCTCGATGTCACCTGTTAGTTATATCAGTTAGTAACATAGCATTTTGGGACTCTTTATTATATCATGTTTGTTATTTCTTCTCTGAAAATCCCCAGGAAGGGAAGGGAAGGTGACAATGACAACCACAGAACTGCTAGAGGCTGCAACCCTCATAATTGCAAATTGGTTGCCAAGGACCTAAATCCCAATCACATGACTGTGGGGACACTGCAAAACTTTGGGTCATAACTTTGAATGTCACTGAATGAGTGGTCCTAATCCAAAGACAATCAGTGTTGTGGCCAGAATACCCTTGCATCTTTTTTTTTTTTACAGCTGCTGGTACAGAACAGATACTTTTTTATTTTGTATCATCGAGGGGCCTATCATCAGTGTTCTCTTGGTAAGAACATATCACAATGATTTCCATTCCAATGAATATTATTTAGATTGCACTCTTTCTGAATATTTTGTATCGTCAAAATCACCTTTCTGAATTTTAAGTTTTTTTAAAAAAATTAACCCAGAAGTGCTTATTATGGTAGAATCATATAATGAAACAGAGAAAAGCTAGGCCAGAAGAAAAAGCTGCTTTAATGGTGGTTGCACAGTGCTACATTCAATAATACTTTATAGCCATTTTGTCAAAGTACCATTGATGCAAACATTGGGGACTTAGGCCTGAAAGTCTCTGTTGATGTTTATATTGTCAAATTGAATGAGATTTCTTTTTCTAATATAAATGAGATTGACATGAAATTAACATTCTATTTTTTTCTATAGGTGAATTTCTTGATCCTAATAAGGATTGTTCATGTCATCATAAAGAAATCAAGAAGACATCTTAAAAAATCTATTCAGTACAGGAAAGCTGTGAGGGCCACCTTCATTTTAGTACCACTCCTTGGCATCCAAATCTTGTTGGCTTCCTGGGTTCCAACAGGAACAACTAGCAAGGAGATTCATCAATACATAATCACCTTTTTTATACAATTTCAGGTCTCTTGAAATATGTGCAATTTCTAATGATTGCTAAGAAATGTCACAGGTATAAACAATGGACATATTTTAACCCATTCTTGACTTCATATCAGTTTCATCAAATGCATTCAAACTTTTCCTCTTTTTTCTGTGCAGATTTTAATGAGGGCTAAACTGACATGGACGTTAGTGGGAACTTCACTAATATTCGAGAATTATGTATGTTCAGATTTAATAATTTGCTAATAGTATTACAAAATTTGTTAATAAGTTTAACCAGTTTCAAGATAAGTGGAAACATTTGGATCATATGTGTTCAAATCAAGTCTGCTATTGACAGATGGAAAAGTGTCTTCTAGTTAATGCACCATAAGGCATACCATTCAATTTCATGGTCTGAAGCCTTGATAAAATGACCTTTCCTCTACAATATACCAAATAATACCAAGGAAATTTTTAGAGTCATTGTAGTGATTAAGTTACTGGACTAAGAACAGAGAGACTAAGAACCAAAACACAGAAGCTAGTTGGATGCCAGTAACTTATCTCAGCCCTAGACTGAGAAAAGCATTTACTACCCTTTACTGGACCAGTAGAATAGATTATGCTTCATAACCGCATAAACTTCAATGAAGGGGCCTTAATTCTTCAGTGGACTGATATGTTAGTTCTGCCTATCGATCATCTCTGTCTCTGTCTGTCTCTCTCTCTCTTTCCTCCCTCCCTCCCTCCCTCTCTCTCCATCTAATTATAACAGCAGTAGTGGCACAATGGATAGAATGTAGTTCTGAAGGCTACTTCTGCTGGCTGCCAGTTTGGCAGTTCAAGTCTCACCAGCTCAAGGTTGACTCAGCCCATCAACCTTTTGAGGTTGCTAAAATGAGGACCCAGATTGTTGGGGGCAATATGTGGTCTCTGTAAACTGCTTAGAGAGGGCTGTTAAGCACTGTGAAGCAGTATATATGTCTAAGTGCTATTGCTAACTCTCACATGGAAGATCAAACTTGCTCATACAAAATAGTATGATAGAATCAAGTTGTGTTGGTTCATAACAGCCAATTGTCAAATTTTCAAGAATTTTTGTGAGTCAGTTGAGAACAGAGCTTTTGAATACAATGTGTGTGTGTGTGTGTGTGTGTAAACTATTTAAACACACACATTTTTTTAAATCAAGCTTTTGCAGGCAAAGTGAGAGCAGCTATGTGCTAATAACAATCAGTTGTGCCAACCAATTATCATCATGCTTGTGGACAGCCAAAGAGCTAGCTAACTCTCTCTATCTCTATTTTCTTTACCTCTATCTCTATATATCTCTATATCTCTATATCTCTGTCTGTCTATCTATCTATCTATCTATCTATCTATCTATCTATCTATCTATCTATCTATCTATCTATC
>NW_020769315.1:10044043-10074264 GCF_900518735.1 Pseudonaja textilis
ATCTATCTATCTATCTATCTATCTATCTATCTATCTATCTATCTATCCATCCATCCATCCATCCATCCATCTATCTACTATATCTATTGAGAGATAGCTCTTTGGTTGCTCACAAGAATGATGATAACAATTGCCCCATTTAAATAACTTGCAGTTCTGCAGAAACTATCTCTATTCATAGTTTAAGTACTACAACACTGAGGATTCCCTTCATATTCAGATGGCATTCTTTTTGAGGACAATTAGCCCTACCAGCTATCACTTTGGAGTCATATTCTTATCATCGCTTTTTTTGTAGAGACATTTGGTTAAATTATTGAATTAGGACCAAAAAAACTGAGGCTCAAGTCATTATCAGGGAAGAAATTGGATGCTCTATGGATAAATTGCAGTCTTTTCATCCAATTTATCTCCTGAGTTACATTGTGAGATAAAAAATGAAAGGAAGGAATATGATGAACATTTCCCTGCAGTCCTGAAATCAATCAATCAATCAATCAATCAATCAATCAATCTCTCTCTCTCTCTCTCTTTCTCACTCTCACTCTCTCACACACACATACACACTCTCTCACACACACATTCTCACTCTCTCTCTTTTTGTTTGCAGGGTTTGTTGTTGTCAATACTGTCGTATATCTCATACGAACAAATGACGCGAGTCAGTGACTTGGTTCAGCTCGTTTATTGGGGTCAAAACACAAGTGGGGAAAGTGGGGAAGAAGCGCGGCTTAAAAAGACCTTCTGCTGAGTGCTGCGGCCAATCGGGTCTCTTTGAATCGCCCGCGATCGGCTCAGCCAATCGCGGTCGATCCCGAGCGACCAATCAGTGCCGCGCACTCAGCCAATCCGGTGGCAGTGCGTTTTAGCCAATCCGGGTTGCCGGATTTCGAGTATGCAGATTTCTGTACAGAACACCCCTCCCCTCTTGGTTTGGTCCTACGTGACGTAGTCCCGTAAGTAGGCGGGGCTCCGTATTTTCCTACTTGACTTGCGTTGGTCAGTTGTCATCTGGTTGTCGGCCGGTTCGGGTGGGACTCCTGTCGCTCTCCGCCTCGTTGATGGAACCGCCTGGAAGGGTGAGTCAGGCCTCTCGCCGCGGCTCCCTCCTGGTCTTCCCGGGTCGGTCGAGCTGCTGGCTTCGCTGCTCCCGCTCAGCTTTTCCGGGCTGGTTGAGCTGGCTTGGCTGCTCCCGCTCGGGCTTCCAGGGTCGGTTGAGCTGGCTCGGCTGCTCCTTCCAGGCGAGGCTTCGAGTGGGTCGCTCTCCGGTTCTTCAGATGGTGAGTACTGCTGGTTCCTTTTCGGGTGGGTTTGTTCTTTGGGGTCTTCCCTCCCCTCTTGGTTGGTGTCTTGCCGGTTCCCTTCTGTGCCTGGTGTCTGCGTGTCGGTTGTGTTTCCCGCGGTGGTTCTTGATCTCAGTTGGTCGATGTGGCGCTTCCACGCTCGTCCGTCAGCTGTTTGGAGGCGGTACGAGAGTGGCCCTGTTGCTTGGGTGATCGTTGCCGGTACCCAGAGGGGGTCTCCGGTGAGGTTTTTTGCGTAGACCTTGTCTCCCGGTGAGAATGTTCTGTGTTTGCTGGTAGAATCAGGGGGTCTTTCCGGGTTGTATGTGGGGTGCAGGCGGTCGAGCGGGGATCGCAGTTTTCTTCCCATTAGTAGCTCCGCTGGGCTCTTGTTCGTTGTGGTACTCGGGGTTATGTGTTGAATTAGGAGCATTCGATTTATCTTGTCCTGTATGTCGCCGGTTTCGATCTTTTGGATGGTCTTTTTTGTAAATTGGACCATTTTCTCCGCCCTACCGTTCGCCGCCGGGTGCGCCGGCGCTGTTAATGCGTGTCGGATTCCTCGTTCTGCTAGGAATTTCTCGAACGGTAGTGCGGTGAACTGGGGGCCGTTGTCCGATACGATGACATCTGGGAGGCCGTGGGTTGCGAAGAGTTTGCTGAGTTCTCTGATGACGGAGTCTGTGGTTGTCGTCTTCATGTTGCTTACCTCCAGCCAGTTTGAGTAAGCGTCTACGGTTACCAGGAAGGTGTGTCCTTTGGTTGGTCCCGCGAAATCTACGTGGATTCGGGACCATGGACCCCTGGGGGTTTCCCACTCTCGGCTCGGGGCGGCGGGGGGGTTTGGTCTTGATTCCTGGCACTGCTTGCAGGAGGCTACCCAGGCTTCGATCTCCTTGTCCATCCCTGGCCACCAGACGTGGCTTCTGGCCAGGGCTTTTGTCCTAACGATGCCGGGGTGCCCTTCGTGCAGCATGCTTAGGACTTTTTTTTGTAATTTTTCCGGGATTACGACCCTGTCCCCCCACAATAAACAACCTTTTTGTGTTGACAGTTCTGTTTGCCGGCTCCGGTAAGCTTTGAACTCGCTGTCTTCCTCTTTTTCCGGCCAGCCTTTCCCCACCCATCTCAGGACCTGCGCCAGACGTCTGTCTTTATTGGTTGCTAGGGCAATGTCTGACGCGGTCAGGGGTAGGTTGGGTAAGGTCTCGATGCTCAGGGTAGACGTGGTTGGTGCTGGGTCGTCGTCCAGGGTTGGCAACGGTGTGCGGCTGAGGGCGTCTGCGTGCGGAATTGTTTTGCCGGGGCGGTGGATTAGCCGGTAATTGTAGGCGGCAAGAAATTCGGACCACCTTGTCATCCTTGGGGAGAGGATGATTGGTGTGGCCCGGTCTCCTGCCAGTATTCCCAGCAGTGGTTTGTGGTCCGTGATTATGGTGAAGGTCCTGCCGTAAAGGTATTCGTGGAATTTCTTTACGGCCGCGACGATGGCCAGAGCCTCCTTATCCAATTGGCTGTAGTTTCGTTCGGGTTTTGAGAGGGTCCTCGAGAAAAAAGCGATGGGCGCTTCTTTTCCGTCGGCGAGGGTGTGGCTGAGGATGGCTCCTACTCCGAAGGGGGATGCGTCGCACGTTACCGTGATTGGGAGTGTCTCGCTGTACTGGATGAGGACAGCGTCTGATGTGAGAAGGTCCTTGGTTCTGTTGAAGGCGTCCTCTTCTCGTCTCCCCCACGTCCAGGTGGCTGCCTTGTCGAGCAGCCTATGCAATGGCTCCGCCGCGGTCGCCTTTTGGGGCAGGAAAACATTGTAGAAATTTATTAACCCCAGGAACGCTTGTAATTCCGTTTTGTTTCGGGGCTTCGGGGCTTCTTTAATGGCTTTTATTTTGCCCTCGGTGGGGTGGATTCCATGCTGATCTAGTAAATACCCCAGGAACTCGACCCTTGTTGTGTGCAGTTGGCACTTCTCTCTCTTAACCTTGAGCCCCGCGTTTTGGAATCTCCTCAGTACTTCCCGTAGGCGGTCCTCTAATTGTTTCCGATCAGCCCCGGCTACCAATACATCGTCAAAGTACGGCACCACCCCTTTTATGCCCCGGAGGAGTCTTTCCATCAGGCTTTGAAATACCCCCGGGGCTACGCTGACTCCGAATTGCAGCCTCTTGCAGCGGAAGGCCCCCCGGTGTGTGACTATTGTCTGCGCTTCGGCGGTTTCCTCGTCTACTGGCAGTTGCTGATAGGCTTGTGCCAGGTCGAGTTTGGCGAAGACCCTGCCTCCTCCCAGTGAGTGCAAGAGGTGTTGTACTACTGGGACGGGGTAGGCGCTTTGTTGTAGCGCGCGGTTTAGGGTGGCCTTATAGTCCCCACAGATTCTCACCGACCCGTCTGGCTTTATCGGGGTGACTATGGGGGTCTCCCATCGGGCATGATCTGTGGCCTCGAGGACTCCCTGTTCGATGAGCTTGTTTAATTGCTCATCGATTTTGGGTCGGAGGGCGAAAGGTACTCGCCTGGGTTTGAGGCGGATGGGTGCAATGGTGGGGTCTAGGCTGAACGATATTGGGGGCCCCCGGTACTTGCCTAGGTTCCCGTCGAAGACCTCCTGGAAGTCGCGCACGAGCTGTTCCTCCCAGTCTGCTTCGGCGATGTGGTTGGTGCCGGTCACTTCTAGTCCCAGCGGCGCAAACCATTGTAGTCCCAATAGGCTGGGGCGGTCTCGTTCGACGACTGTTAGCGGGAGTATCTCGGTGCGCCCTTTAAAGGTGACCTTGAAGTGCCCGGTCCCCACCACGGGGATGCGATTCCCCTGGTAATCTTTGAGGACGAGTGTTTGGCTCTCCAGCTCGTGCCGCTTCATGGAAGGTACTAGTCGCTTAATTTCCCGCCATGCGACCATGGACAGGTACGACCCGGAGTCGACTTCCATTTTGCAGGGGCGGTCCTCGATCTTGACCTCCACGTGGACCTTCCGACTGTCCCAGTTGGAGGAATGGCCGACGATGACCGTTTGGTGGGTTTCCTCACGCTGGCGGCCTTCGTGTAAACGGCGGTTCCTCGCTTCCCGGCTCCAGCGGCTCTCGCTGTCCCGATCGCGGTTTCTTGGTGGAGTGTTGTTGCGCCTGGTGGTGTCGCGTCTTCGGGGGGTTGTGTCTCGGTGGCGGGGACTGTGGTTCCTCTTTAGGCGGCAGACCTTTGCGATGTGTCCCCGTTTGTCGCAATGGCGGCAGATCGCGTCTAAAAAACGGCATTCTGACCTTGGATGCTCACCCCCGCAGCCGGCACACTGGAACTTTGATCTTCGGTTCCGTGGGTCACGCCGGTCGCGCCCCGTCTGCATGCGATGGACACCTTCCTCGTCGTCTTCCGAGCCTGAGGAGGACTCGAGGTCGCCGTGGTGCGTGGAGGTGGCTGTTCGGTAGTTGTCGTCGGTCGCGGCTGCGGTGGTCCGTTCTGCGGTGCCGGTTTGCTTCAGTTGGGCTGCGGATCTCCGGGTCGCTTCTGCCGCCGTGGCGTCTGCGAGGGCATCAGCGAGGGAGATGTCGCCCTTTGCCATGATCCGGCTTTGCAGGACGGGATCCCGGAGGCCGAGGACGACGCGGTCCCTCAGGGCTTCGTCTAGATCGGTAAACCCGCATAGCCCTCCGAGGTCCCTGAGCTCTGCCACAAACTTGCTGACGCTCTCACCTTGCTTCTGGTCGCGGCGGTAGAATTCGTGCCGACGAATGAGGGTGGGCACAGCGGGTGCGTAGTGGCTCCTCAGCAGGGGTTCGAGATCGTCCCAGTCCATGACCTTCACATCGAGCGGCTTGGCAAGGGCTTTTGCCATTTTGAAAACCGCGGGGCCGCAGTGCGTGAGAAAGACGGCCCGTTTCCTCTGTCCGTTCGCGTCCTTGAGATTGTTGCTCTCTAAGAACATGAGGAATCGGTCGATGTAAGATTCCCATTCTTCAGTAGCGGCGTTGAAAGGAGCGGGTGGCACGTTGCCGCTGGCCATGTTGCCGGTTGCGGTTCCGTGGGCCACGTGCGGTGTGGGATTTGCTAGTATCCCACCTTCGTCGCCAGTGTCGTATATCTCATACGAACAAATGACGCGAGTCAGTGACTTGGTTCAGCTCGTTTATTGGGGTCAAAACACAAGTGGGGAAAGTGGGGAAGAAGCGCGGCTTAAAAAGACCTTCTGCTGAGTGCTGCGGCCAATCGGGTCTCTTTGAATCGCCCGCGATCGGCTCAGCCAATCGCGGTCGATCCCGAGCGACCAATCAGTGCCGCGCACTCAGCCAATCCGGTGGCAGTGCGTTTTAGCCAATCCGGGTTGCCGGATTTCGAGTATGCAGATTTCTGTACAGAACAAATACTATTGTGCTTTTCTAATAAACAGGTAAAGTATTTTTCTTTTCTTTTGATTTTTTCTAACTGACTTTATGACACACGTGCTCATAGAACTGGTTAAACTGGTTAAACTGGTTGCAGCCCACCAAAGTATTTGATTCTGGTCATGTTCTGTTGAGCCAGTCTGGCTGTTCAAAATTAATATAGTAACTAAAGAAAAAAAAGTTTCATTATAAGAAGTCTATCTTCATTTTCTGTCTCATAATGTTCTCATAAGAAATCTATCCCATTTGACACAACCTTCCCCCCCTTCTTTTTTCTGGAAAGGTTCATTCTGTTTTCAAAAGGCTATGGAATCGATTCCAAGCATCACTTCCAAGTCAAAGTTCCACTTAATGCAGACAACTTTAAACATTTGAATGGAGCCACATCAGATTATGTTGCTTAAAAAACATTTTGGCTAATTGCAATACACTCTGTGCAAGTAACATATATCCTATATTTCATTTTTCTTAAAAAAATCATTCATTACAATATTATATTGTAATAAGAAACAGAGTTAAGGCTATAATAATGTAAATATTGTAAAAACTGAATGCAAAATGTATCAAATTGTTTTGGTGTAGTGGTTAAGATGCTCATCTAGAAACCAGGAGACTCTTGAGTTCCAATCCTACCTTAAGCATGGAATTTGACTGGGTGGCTTTGAATTAGTCCCACTCTCTTAATCCAACTCACACTATCAAGTTGCTGTGGAGAAAAAGAGGAGGAAGAAACATTATATATGTTTGATAGCTTGCCTTACTTCAAAAGTAATAAAGGCAGGATCAAAATCAAATAAATAAATAAATGCAGAAGCAAGGTTAACAAAAAAAGCATTATTTAACCATTAATACACATTCAAAACAAAGTTAAATTGTCATTTATTTGAAATGGAGATATTGAGGAGTGTGACCAAGGAGGAATGTTCACCCAGACAAGGATTCATCAAACATAAAAAAAAAGGTGGACATTCAATTATACCATTGTAGTTAACCTTTTTTTAACCATGCTTTGCAGATACCCTTAAACATGGGCATGCTAGGATCCATTGTGTCCTCTTTCTAGGGTCAGCACACCAAATGGACCAGACCAGAAATTAACTTCACAAGAAATCCACTTATATTGAGATTGGCTATAGCAACAGAATCTGGCATATCTTCTACTCTTCCTTCTTATACTTTAGTGCAATGGTTGTCAACCTTTTCTTCCTCATAGACCCCCTTTAAATTCCTTGTGGCCACAGACCATACCCATGGACCACCCAGACATAATTCAAGATTTAAAACATAAGACTTCTTCAAGACTTCCGGGACCTCCTGTGATGACACCATGGTGCCCTAGGAGTCCACAAACCACAGGTTGAGAACCACTGTTTTAGTGAATTAGGGAGGCTTCTGCCTGATTAATTTTGGGGTGTTCTATGTTTATTCTGGACTTCAAAAATGTTTCAGCCCCTTTGCTAAGCAATGCTTCCTATCTATTTATTGATTGATTTTTATCCTGCTTTTATTATTATTATTTAAATAACTCAAGGCAATGAACATACATAATACTTCTTCCTCCTCCTATTTTCCCCACAACAATAATCGTGACATTAGTTAGGTTGAAATTCAATACTTGCCCAAGGTCATGCAGGTCATCCTTCTGAGTCTCTAGGATGACTTCCCTGGATGCTTCCCCAGATACCTCTCTAGATATCAGTTGGGCGGGGGGAGGATTAATCAGTTCCTGGCATGTCAGAACTGAGTTGATTGATGGTTCTAAGCAGCCATTTGTGAGGCTGAGGCTCCAGCTGGGGAAAGCATGCAGCTGCAGCCAGTCAGTGAGGAGGAGGAGCTGCCTTCTGTACCTGATCCAAGAACAAGAACATGTACCGAAAAGAAAACGCAGGAGCAAAGAAGAGCAACCAGACTACTCATGAGGAAAAAGCCTTGCCCTTCTTGATGGGCTGCACAGCAGACAGATGGAGGCAATGCTGGGAACAATGTATTGTTCTGTAGACTAGCATTGATCTGCTCATCGCTGGACTTAATTAAGACAGATCTGGGTTTTTGGTGAAGGGAATTGCTGGGGAATATTAATAAACCCACTAAACCACAGTTATGTATATGTGCGAGTGAACAGGACAGCAGGTTGTGTCCTTTCCCCAGTAACCAATTCTTAACCCTTTAAGAGAAAGGGACTAAGAGAAGAAAGGTCAAAAGGAAGTCCCAATGGCTAGATTAATATGAAAAAGGTAACTCTTTTTTTTTTGAAATTTTTATTTGGGTTTTCACAAAAACAAAATACAAATAAAACATCTTTTTTTGAAAATAGCATGGTCCCAGGTTATCACTTCTTCATACAGACACAAACTCAATTTCATGCTCATTTTTATGTTCTATTCCATATCTTATTACTGTTTTATATTTTCTACATAGTTTTTCCCCTCTTTTAATTTTCTCAACTTTATTTTAATTATCTCATCTCAATTCAAATCATTATATTTATACTTTTGTCTGTCCTGTTGCAATTTCATATTATCTTTTCTCATTAAACAAATTTTCCCCCTGTAGTTACTAATTGGAGTATGACACCTTTATATCTTTTAATTACATCCATTCAAACTCTTATTTAAGCTTCAATGTATACCTTTAAGATTATAGCATTCAATATAATACATAACTTCTAATCGAATTCTGCTTGGTACATTCTTAAAATAGACACTATATTCTTAAAAAGAAAAGATTATATATATATGTAAATAAGTCACACATTCCATTCCAATTCAATTCTATCATTAATATTCATTAAAATCTCAACATCTTTAACATTTCTTTTCAATTAAATATCATACTTCCTTGGGAACACTTATAAACTTTCCATAATTAATTTCCCCCCCCCCATATTTCTCACTTATATTTTTATAAATCATTAATAATAATTAAAATGTTCCCATCCTTTCCTAATTTAATTATCTCATTCACTTTAATTCATTTATTTATTAACAAATATTACACTACGTTACAGTGAATATTTTATCCATCATTTTAGTCATATTTTCTAAAATTATTTCTATTTGTAATATAACAATGCTATCTTATGAACCTTTGCAGAATCCCTTTTACAATTAAATTTTCACCCATTTTCTCTAAACAGACTTATGGTTTCAATCCTCATATCTTTTCCCTGTTTCTCGATATCTTGTTTCTGTCTTTTACAACTTCTTTTCCTTACCTTCTTCCCCCTCTTCTTCTCCCTCCCCTTTTTACCCCCTCATCTCTCTACTTCTAATTCTCTCATCTGTAATCCCCTCTTCTGTTGCTTTCTAATATTATACTTATCTTTCAAACTCTTCTTTTTGGTTGTTTTTTCTAGTCTTAAACCTTTCACTCTCTTTCCCCCCTTTCCTTTTTTTCCCCCACTTAAAATTATTTGATCATTAAAGATGGCTTCTTCTTTGTCCCGATCTTCTTGTTCTGCAAGCGTTTCTTGTTGTTTCTCATAGTTCCAGATCTCCATATCTAAGAATTGAAATATGAAGCCAAAAGAACCTCTCCCTTCTTGTGCATCTTCTATCCATTTTTTCAGTTCCATTTTCAGTTCTTCTAAGAGTGATGCCATTTTAAACACTTTTAAACAACCATCAGATTAGTTTTAGTCATTTAGATGCAAAAACAAAAAATCACCAAGTAATCCAAATAATCCAAGGCTGTTTCTTCTTGCTTCTTTTTTCCACTTTCTCTTCCTGGGGTTCTATTATTTTGTTGCCAAGTTTCTGTTAGGATGTATCTTTGGGGAATCTTGTTAAAGTTTCACTCTAAGTTCCTTTTAGTTACAGTTCCATTCCTTAGTTCCAGGCAGTCTCCTCCATTTTTTCCAGATCCTACCCTTTTATTCTTTTTTTTTCTTCTTTGCTGCTTTTAAAAACTTTTAAATATCCAGAAATCTTTATTATCCCTTTGACTTTTATCTTCAGCTTAAATGCCTATTAATGTCAAAGTGGATTTTTTTTCAATTTCTTGCTTAAGTCTCTTCGCTCTCAGTATATGAAAGGGAAGGGAAAAAAACCTAATCCTTTCCCTTTTCTCTCCTTCGCCACTTCAAAATCTTCTTTGGGAACAATGGTATTTAGTTTAAATTCCAGGGTACCTTACATTATTGCTTTTTCCGTTTAACCTGGTTGACCAAAACTTTCTCTTCTTATCTTCCTCCTGCACATTCTTTTCCGGTTCAGTTCTTCTTTGAGGTGGCCATTTCTGACCACCGCTGCAACCGCCTTCGGGAAGGGGAGTAATGGCCAGCTGGGGAAGAGAGATGCGGCTCTCCTTGACCCTGCTGGTGGTCTTCCCCCTCTTCACCACCTCTATGGGGTGGCTTAGCCCTGAAACCAGCCAGCTCGGGGTACTCCGGTGGCGAGCACAGATTGAAACCACGCACAATCACGGATTTTGGTCTGTCGCTGAAGAGACTTAAATTGGAAGCCAATATGAAAAAGGTAACTCTTGTTTGGATTCTATAAAATAATTAATTAGTATGTAGCATCATGGATAATTTTTATGCTACTTAGACTTGAATGCACATTTTTCTAAATTAGCACATTTGATCCAATGTTTCCAAAACTACTATTGACAGGGATGAGCCAATGCTGATGTGACTCCCTGCTTAGACTTTTTCCTAAAGTTAGGTTAGTGTGAGCCTCTTGGTTCCTTACTATTAGAACACGATTATGTGAACAACTGAGAAAAAAATTCCCTACCCTGCTGGCATTTGACAATATTTTAAAGGAATAAGACTGAACTGACTGATTGTTTCCCTACAACTCACCCCTGTCATAAATTTATGATCTGTGATTTGTCTAAAATATATACAATTAAATAGACTATTTCTTTCTTGTGGCCAGTGGTGGGATTCAAACTTTTTTACTACCAATTCTGTGGATGTGGTTTGGTGTGTATAGCAGGGGAAGGATACTGTAAAATCTCCAGTCACAGGTGGTATTTTCCAGTTTTCTGAACTATTCAAAATTTCTGCTACCAGTTCTCCAGAACTGGTCAGAACCTGCTGAATACCACCTCTGCTTGTGGCTCACTAAAATTGCTTAGGACTTTAAACATTAAAGTGCACATGCCATCTGCCAAGGATATCTATCCTAATCCCAAAACAAACAGTAAAGAACTCTTGACTTACTTTAGTGTTGCTCCTTGATTAGCAGCAATAAAGGATATCTTCTGACAAGTGAACACAGTCAAAGTAGAAGTTGGGACCTTGGACTCAAGGTAATTCATCACCATAATTGTTAAATCCTTCAATATATCTCTGCATGAATGCATTTCATAAATCCTTTTGACTTGAACCTCCCCCCTTCAAAACTCACAAGACAGTGGTAATTGTTTTGTTCTCCTCAGAGGCAGACTGGAAGCCAGTGAAAATGCTTAAGCTACAAGACAATATTTCCTGTAGCAAAGAAAAGCTTCCATTTTGGGAATCAATTTTAAATATTCAAGGCAATGAAAAATTATTAGTATAACTTCAGTATCATAAATGCTATATAAATCAATTGCTCTACTTCGGTTGTATGTTCTTATTGTTTAATTATTCTTATGATACTATCTTTGTGAGAAGTTTGCCTTTATGTTTTTCTTTTACTGCCTTGATTTTAGGGTGGATAGAATTTTTAAAAAACCACCACTGGTTATGTTTTGTTTTTCCCCTCCTCCCCAAGCTAATTTAAAGCAGCCAATTTCATAGCGAAGTCCTGTAAATATACAGCCTACTTACAATTCTCCAACAGAGTTTGCTAGCTATGCTCCTGGAATTCTTCCTTTGTTTCTGCCTGATTTTTAAATTGTGAGACAGCTGTTGCATCCTAAATAGAATTCCTGTGTCTCATTAAATATGGTCTGTCTCAGCACATATACCAAAGCATTTCTCTATAACCTTTTATTCCTTATATTCTTTTGCTAATAAACCTAAATCTTGGATTAATTACTGTATATATTCAGATCTTGGGGAATTCTGAACTAATTTTCCTAACCCAAGTTTATTACTTTGATCCCCCTAACCCAGGGGTGGGATTCAAAAATCTGGGTGGGTGTGGCCATGGTGGGCAAGGTGGTACTTCCGGTAGGGCCATTTTTTTTTGCCTTCCCAAGGGTCCAGTATAGTTTGCATCCAACAGATTAATGGCTCATGCTTCATATAGAATATATCTATTTTTAATGAGGAATATTTAGCTAAAACATATTATAAGTACACCCAAGAATACATACTATAGAGATGGTAATAAATAGAAAAACAATTTTGTTGGAGAAAATTTATTCTTCCAAATAATTTCTACATCTATAGTGTTTTTAAAACAAAGACAGAAATATACCAATATTGGAGAAAGCTGAGGTGTTGAAGAGGGCACATTGACAATGCCTGTAAACTCAAGCCCCTGAGGGAAATAAGGTCCCTTAGAGATGAAGTATTAGTAATACCTAGAGTTGTAACAATTTATAATATATTTTAGAAGATTAGAGTTAAACATGATTTATAGGCTTGAAGAATGAGTCACATCTTAAACTCTTTCTAAAGACCTGCAGCACTGGTGTTATTGTATGTTAGACATATCTCCAGGGACTTAAAAGGATACCTTTTTCATTGAAGGATGCCAGATTATGTCCTCATTATTGGAGAGTGTGGGATAGACAAATACCCTTCAGAACAAGGGGTCCCACAAATAATCCAATCATGGAAGATTCTGTAGGTATTGATCAGCACACTGATTTGCATTCAGAAGCCTATTGGGAGCTGGTGCAACTTGCAGAAGCGTCATATAGGTACAATGAGATATGCCCACATATACCAATATTGCTGCAGTCTGTACCTGTTGCAGCTTCCAGGTGGTCTTCAAGGACAGCATCATGTACAACATGTTATAATAATCCAATTGGGAAGTGACTAAGGCATGAGTGACCCTCACTCTTCAAGTGGTAGCTGTGAGTTCAAGAGGACACCCAAGCTGCACATTTCTCTTTCCCTGGGATAAATTTGCTGATATGGCTTCTCACATCTGTTACTTACAAATGGGATAGAGAATTTAAGGAAGCCATTTATGCACTGATCTAGCTAATGAAATTTCCAATCTAAACTTAAGTACAAGCTTAAGTATCAAGACATTCAATATTATGTACTGTATTATATACAGTATAAAATCAGTCCCTCTTGCTTTCATGTTTTCATGTTGAAGATTGTCACAATCTAATGGAAGTAATATATTCTAAATGAATTGATTTGGCAATCCCGAAAGGCTATTTTCACAGCTATTTTGCCTTCTGAGGAGCACAAGAACTCATTCAGAATACAAAGTGATTGCTTGCTCATTTGATTTTTTTTCCTCAGCTTTCATCAGAAATACCTACATGTTTTCAGCTTAAGGCATAATTCACACGATCCTATCAACAAACCAATGGAAGAAATAAATAGGAGTGTCCACACTCTATAAGGACACAATTAAATTGAATCTAATGGTGGATGAAAGTTTCATAGGTCCATAGAATATTAGTTGAATGGGTTTATTTGGACCATTGAATTCAAATCAAATTTATTACAGCCCTAAGGCCAGATACAAACAAAATATTGAAACAAAAAATCCTTCTGTATATAAGTATTTGTGTACTAGATAAAAAACAATAGGTATAATCAGGGGTGGGATTCTACCAGTTCGCACCTATTTGCCTGAACCAGTTGTTAACATTCTAAGCAGTTCAGATAACCAGTTGTTAGAAGAAATTACTGGCCTAATCCTGTAAGGAAGGCTGGAAGGAAACGTTCTGGTGTTGCTTACAGAAACCCTCTCCGTTAACCCTTATTACATTCTTGTCAGGACTAGACTTCCTGTCTCAGGAATGGAGTTTTTTTTTTCCCTTCCTTTGCTGGTACTTTGCTTGTGTGGAGTGACCATTCAAAGTTACAATGGCACTGGAATAAGTAATTTATGACCATTTTTCACACTTACAACTGTTGCAGCATCCCCACAGTCATGAGAGGCCAGGTGAGGAGATGCGTGCCTCGATGTGAGTGATATTGAGTTGGCCACACCCAGCCAATAACATGACCACCAAGCTATGTCCACCCAGTCACGTGACCACCAAGCCACGCCCACCACCTAAGCCAAGCCCACAGAACCGGTTGTTAAAAAATTTGAATCCCACCCCTGGGTATAATGGTGTATAAAGACAGTTTAGGACATGTTTACTAAAACAAATTCCAATAAAATATTATTACAAATTCAATTCTAAATAATGGTATGGTGTATCATACAAATGGTAGCACAGAACTGGGCAATTGAGAGGTTATTTTTGAATCCTTGTGTGAGAATGCTAGCATTAAAGAGAAATTACATTCCCTACCTGGACACTTCTTCAAGACAGGGTTTATAAGGGTCTGTCTAGAGTCCTTATATAGGGAACAATATAGTAGCATATGACCTAGAGTGTCTATTGAACCATTGCCATGTAGATATAATCAAAAATGTGTAGGAATACCTTTGAAATGTCCAAAAAAGAATTGAAAGCAACCTGGCTAAAATAAAATTCCTACAAAATTTTAAAATTGGAATGAATGGTAAACATGCTATGGAACTACCTGGTTTGACAGTCCTTGCAGACTGCAGGAACATAATGGGGTCCTTTTGAATAGTAAATTTTTTGAATAACTGTAGGGGCACACTGTGCAAAATTTGATCAATAAAAAATGAGTACGCTAAAATTAAGGAGGTATGATATTGCATTCCAAGGTATTTATATCGTAAGTGCACATCTGTTTGATTGAAGCCCCAACTATTTAGCACTTCTACATTTTTTTTGATAATGTCAGGCAAAAACTAAGATCTTGGTTTTCTGATAATTTATTCTAATTTATGTTCTCTGCAGAATAAAGCTAAACCCTAAGTGCTTTTCTAATTCCCACTTGTGAGGTAGACATAGTAACAGCCCCGATGCACCATGTGTGCACAGGTGTCAGGAGGGGAGCTGGTCCCAGAAGCCCCGATGCCACCGGAATCACCATTGCCTTCCTTGCTGCCATTGCCATTGCCGCCTCGCTGCCACTGCATCCCCCACCACAGTGAGAGTGAGCCCCAGGAAAGGTGACTGACCACCTCAACTGCTGCTCCCACCGACTTTTCTCCACGCTAAGAGTAGAGGTGTGTGTGTGTGTGAGAGAGAGTGCAGCCCACTTGGTGCGGAGTAAAGTCACCCAATATTCCTCACTCTGCAAGCAGCCTCTCGCAGCACCTTTAAACTTGGCGCGCTTCACAAATGAGGAGGAGGGGACAAGGCTGCTCGCAGAGAAAGAAATACAAGCTGCTCTCACCAGGGACACTGTTTTGCCCAGCTAAGACCAGAATCCAGATTGTCAAGGAAGAGAGAATAACATGCAGCAGATGCCTAGCAAAATTCAGTAATACTGCAGATTGGCTGTTTACATTGAAATCAGGTGCAAGATAGTGATGGTAAGTAAATTATTGGGCAGTTTAGTTTGGTATTTATTTCAGTAGGTTTTAGAAAGCTAAACAGGATCAGACCTGGTAAGTACTTGCCTGGGAAGTGAACACAAAATAGGGTGTGGGGAGGAATGGGTTGGGAAGGAAATAAGGAAGATAGGAAAAGATATTTTTTATTGTCATTTTTTTACTGTAAGTACATTGGCACACATTAAAATGAAATATATATCCATATCCATACACATCCATAACACACATATACACATGCTACACACACATAATCATTGCTGATTTTGAATACATAGCAGAAAGGAAGAAAGAGTATTGGACACATATGCACAAATGTGTGTGAAAAAACTGCAAAGAAATCGGATTATAAAAAAAACAGCTTCCAATCTTAGCAGTTATAGATAAAAACCAAGATATGTTTTTAGACTACATTCCCATATCTTTTGCCTCTGGCCATACTGGCTATAACTGATGACAACTGATGTCAAAAGCATCAGGTGAACACATCTCTGTCTCTCTGAGATAATGCAAACTATTAAATTATGAGAAGATAAGAGAGCAGGTTTCATTGAGATTTTCTGTTTACATTATTAAGGCATTTAATAATATTTAAGTGTATTCTATAACCAAGTCTTGCAAGAAGTAGGTGATTTTGGACTGCATCATTAAACAATTGCAAAAGAGGTTTAAAACAATTGGAAGGAGAGAAAAGCTAGATGGTCTGGGACAAAGATACAATATGATTAAGCCAAGAAGATGCTAAAGGATGGGAATAAGAAATAAGAACTAGATAAAAAATTAGATATGAAAAAGAAAAGTCAACAGGAAACAGCAAAGCAAATCTTCAGTAGCTTACTGCAAGACTTGTGAATAACAGAATAATAACACAAAAAGTATATCAGATAATATAAAGGGGTTTAACAACTCCATTTTGGAGATGAAACTAACTTGGAAGTTTCAATAAAGAGCTTTGCAAAATGATGTTCCTTTTATTGCTATAAAAGTTGAACTTGAGGATCCACTGGGGAAGATATCTTTTCCAGGCTTATACAAAAGCTTAAACCCAGAACAAGGTTCTGTTAGTATAATGGAATAATTCCAGGTAAAGTCAGGTCCTGGATAGAAAGCATGATCTTGTATCCAGGATCCTGGATCAGAGGCTTCTCACTGATGAGCTATGTACATCAACTACCTCTAGATCAGTAGTAAATTTCTGAGCTAACTCCAGTGCATCTTTTGAAACTAGGACTTGAGAAGTGGTAGGCTATTGGTTAGAGGAGGCCTCAATCCAGAGAAGTGTGTTTTATAACATTTATATCTACATTTGAATCCTGTGCTCTTACAACAAACCTAATAATGCTGAATGGACCATATAGAGAGCCGAGGTGGCACAGTGAATGCAGTACTGCAGGCTACTTTTGCTAATCAAAGGCTGTCAGCAGTTTGGCAGTTCGATCCTGACCGGCTCAAGGTTGACTCAGCCTTTCATCTGTCCAAGGCTGGTAAAATGAGGACCCAGATTGTTGGGGGAAATATGCTGATTCTATAAACCGCTTAGAGAGAGCTGTAAAGCACTGTGAAGTTGTATATAGGTCTAAGTGCTGTTGAATTTATTCAATTTTGCTTGAAGTGGCAGGAAACTCTGGGAGAGGTAGGTCAAGCGACAGTATAATAAACATGCAGTGTTGCCTGCAGGAACTGATGTTTTAATCAGAAGGACAAAAGCAGCCTCAGATTGTCATAACAGAAGCTTTGCTCTTTTATAACTGTGATGCACATATAAAAGTGACATAATGATGAATTTGTTCACAGAAACCACCTTATGGGACAAGCACATACTGGGAAGTGGTAATACATGTTTCCCACCAAGAAGAAAGTTAGATATGTGTTTCTAGACTCTTTCAATTATTGGCTAGTTTTCTCTCACAAAGTTCACCTGTCTAACTTGGTGGGTAGCTCTTGATCTTTCTATAAATATGGTGTTATTGTTAATTCATCAAACAGCGGATAGTCTCTTGAGGTTTTGGGCTACAAACAGGCCATGAGAAAGCCTAAATATGATCTTTATCCGGACATGTAAACTGAGCTGAATTTAAATTCAGATGAGAAACCGTAAGAGCTGTTTTGACTAGCTAGTTCATTGATGGCTAACCTTTTCCACGTCACGTGCTGAAGGTGTGTGTACTCGCATGCCTGCACCCATGATGCAATGCATGCAAGAACCATGCCCCCTGCACATGCGACCCCTACATGCGCACCACATACCTCTGTGCATGCACACATGATCCCCCATGCCATGCACCTCTGCCCTTCCCCCTGCACATGCACGTGCATCTCCCCTGCACGTGTCTTCCCCCACGCATGCATGGCAGATATCCAACAAACAGCTGGCTGGCAAAGGGGCATGCGCACATGTGCAGTGGGGCTCTTCCGGTCTCGAGTGCTGGCAGAAATGGCTTTTTATGCCACTTCCAGCATGCATGCCATAGGTTCACCATCACAGAGCTAGGTAATTTGAGCAGTTCACAGATCATAAATACTGCAGGCTTTCACACTAACATGGTATGACACCTTACTATCAACTGTCCTCAAGGAAAATCAGAAAAATCCCTTTTGCAGAAATAACTTATCCACTGACTTCTATCAAGTCCATCAGAGTAACCATTAGACACATATAAAATCTCCTGTTCTAGAGAGTTCCTGTTCTGGTGAATAGGGCTAGCCTACCCGCTATCATTGTGCATGATTTTCAGAACATGTTCAATTAAATTCCAGCTTCTCTAGAACCACAACATGCTGTCAAAATGGTCCATTTCAATGGCTTTTCCTTTCAGCAAACCTAGGAAACATAACTATTAAGACCAAATGAAAAACTCAAAGCAGAAAAAAAATGCTATATAAGCTTCCTGGGAGACGAAGGAGTTGGACTAGAGGACCTCCAAGGTCCCTTTCAGCTCTATTCTGATTCAGTTAACAAAACACAGATTTTCTGTTTGTATTGGCATTCTCAGCTGATATGGGGGAAGACACTTCATCACTTTTTTAAGGAGGTGGAAAATACTTCAATCAGAAGATATTTCAACCATGTAACAATTGTTTGGATTTTCTAGGTTCAAAACAAAACACATTACTTTATCTGTTGCAAATATTTCTACTTTCCAAAGGTTGCAGATGGCTTGTTGTTCTGTGGCTAGTGTACCGAGCTGCTTTCCTACTGCCCCCACTCTTCCAAATTTGGCTCATGAAAGAATCAATCATTAGGTTAGAGTGGTTGGGATGTTGTTGGAGGGAAATGGTGAGGGAAAAGCAGCAGTGAAACAGATGGCTAAATAAAAGAAGGAAACTGCAAACAGCTGCATACTAGCCAGACTGCCTGGAAAATTACATTTTAAAAAATTAACCTCTCTTTGGGGAAGTTAGAATTCATGTCAATGAGTTGTACGAATGCAAAATATGCTCTACTTACTTTTGCAGTCAGATAATACAAAGAAGTGGAATGTTGCTTTGATTAAATTGTTGAGCTTTGATGGGTATATGCATTTTGTGCATACACCATCAGAGATGTGAAAGTGTGCTATGTTGAGTCTGTGTGTTGTTGAGCTTCAAGAAGCATATTTGTATTTGCTTTTACCCTTGTTGATGTAGATCTTCCTGTTGCATTTGAAAATGCCCGGCATGGATGGACAAGTTTTGGCATATATATGTGCTTTGAACATATTCTTGTGTTCTGTTAATATTGAGCAGTCATCGTTTACTTCAAAATGCCAAGAATCTGGTTTGATTTGGTGGGATTGTTGCTAAGCTTGGTGTACAATTGCTCTTTTGCCTTTATAATGTTTGGCATGAATTTAGGACATACTTTGCTTGCTGGTTGTAAAGTCTTTGACTGTAACTTTGTTTGTTCTGCTGAATGATCCATGAATCAATGCAAGAATTATAAACAGCCAAGAAATTTTTAAGAAGTTACAAAAACATAGACACAGAATTTAATTTGTACCTTCCTGGCAGCAATTTTATTTTATTTATCTCCAGGTTGCCAAGTGTTTCTTACTAAGGCAGAGTTTTGATATGATAGTGATTTTTTCCTATTAGTTTGTTAGACATATACCTCAGAGTTTATTTAAATAGCTGAATAAATTATTGATAAATATAATTTTTATTAAATGCATACATTGCCTGCGTCCCAGCCACACTGCAGTGGTTCTATGACTCCCTTTCCCCTTATCCATTTTCCTTTCTTTCTAGCTTTAGCCATTTTTATGTAAACTGCCTGGCCCATAACAGGTAGCATAATCCCATCTATATTTATGGCCTTGATATGTTAGAAAACTCCACAATCCTCTAGGATTGGAATGTTCCCAGGCTGACCATTAAAAAGTATGAAGTATCTTACTTTCTCGTACAAGTAAAGTACAGTACTTTCTTGTTACCTCAAATTAACCTTCTCTTTTCACCGCCTTCTTTTTCATCATTACTAAATTGCTCTTAGCCCACTGCTGCCTTGGCCTACAACTTTTTCTTCCTCCCTTCTGGGAAGCAGCTTCATATGCCTTTTATTATATTTCTTCTTCCCCACGGTCCCCCTATGTATTCTTTACTCATAGTCATTTTCTCAAAAGGAATTATTTCCTGCCTCTCCAGAGTCTTAGTAAATAAATCAGCTCTGCCCCCCCCCCACCACATTTTTGCAACTCATTCTGTCAACAATTGTGTAGGCTGACAACCCCCAATCCACGTTCCCTGACATCTGACTTTCAATCAATATTCAGAAGAGAGAAATGTGCGCTGTAACTTAAATACAAAGCAATATACTTCACCTCCTCCCTCATTGCTGGAATTTCGAGCTTTTGAATCTTTTTAAAAGAAAGAAAGAAAGAAAGAAAGGAATAGAGCAATAGTTGTATGCCACAGTGGGAAGAATTAGAGAGCTAAATGCATTCTCCTTTAACCTCTGATTGAAAAAATTTCTAGGTAAGAATGGAAACAAAAGTAACATTTCTTTCAAGTGTTGTCTGTTCTCCATGTGAATGGGGGGGGTGGGGGATAAGATGAGACCTGTACTGTGTTTCATTTCTGTTCAGCATGTGGTAGCAATTTCTACTTCTATGAACAATCTAAGAGAATTCTTTGTAAAGTCAGGTTTTTTTCCCTCCTTTCCCCCCCCCCTCTCCATTTAAGTTTATATCTAAGAAAAAAGCTACTTTCTCTTTATCAACTTCTTATAGATTGAAATACAATTTGGAACCAATTTATCGTCCTGCAGGCTGCACAGACTCATTTTTTTCCCCCAACAGACCAGCACCATCTTGTGGTCTGAAATGTCTTTGAATATTAGTAGCTTGGGTTGGTAGTTATGTTGTTGGTTTGAGCTCCGAGCTTAGCCATTTGGTTGCAATTTTTGTCCCCATTTGAGAAAACAACTTCAGGACCGTTTGGATTGGGCTTGTCTGGGAGAGCACCGCTCTTTAAAGGACTCCAGCTCGGAGCTCAAACCAACAACAAAATCTTGTGCTCTACTTGAAATACTTTTGTGGGGGGCTTTTGTGTTTTTTTTTTTCTTTTAAGTTGCTGTCCCTAAACAGCGCGGCTTTTTCATGATCAGTATTGATTATTTAAAATTTAATATTTGAACTCATATTTTTATGGTTTCTTCTTTTTTATGGTTTCTAAACTACCCTTTAGTTTTATTTATCTTGGATGAAGTAGATCTAACTCCCAAGGAAAGGAGATAGAGCAAGAGCCTCTGGTGACATAATCTATGTCTATGTCTAATCATAGTCTATGACATAATCAGAGAGCTGCATTATAAATATTATTCCAATGACCAAAGTTAATCCACAGACAAAGCAGAAACCACCCCCACCCCCAACAAAAACTAATTTTTTATGTAAAAGGAAGACCTGAGGCTTTGCAGTATATTACACTCATTTTCTACCAACATCATGTGATTGGCAGAGATATGAAAGGTCACAGAAGTGTCATAAAAATCATACAAACCACTGTGTGGTGGGCCCAGAAACAGAGAACAATTCAAATAGTGATCAGAAATTGCCTTAAAAAAAACACAAGACTTTGCCAGCCTTATTCTTAGCTTCTAAATTTCAGAATGGAGGAAATGAGAGATTTAGAATGCCTTGACATCGTACTTCTCATACATCAAACTTTATAGACAGCTGGGAGGGCATGCATGATGGCATAATCAACCCACAGAAATTCACCATAACCCTCATTGCACCCCTAGCTAGCCATATGAGCTAGGGCTGCTGGAAATTGTAATTTAACAATACCTGGAATGTTCTTGGCATGTGGGGGTCAAAAACATGGTCCTGATGCAAGGTCATAATCATGGCAATCCTGTGGCTTTATCACTGGGTACCCATTTCCATTTTGGTATCATTAAGAGCCGTGGTGGGGCAGTGCTTAGAATGCAGTATTTCAAGCTAACTCACTGCTGAGTCCAGCAGTTCGAATCTCACCAGGCTCAAGGTTGACTCAGCCTTCCAACCTTCTGAGGTGGGTAAAATGAGGACCCAGATTGTTGGTGGCAATAGGCTGACTCGGTAAACTGCTTAGAGAGGGCTGTAAAACACTATGAAGTGATATGTAAGTCTATGTGCTATTGCTATCATTACAGATTACATGGATACTGCTAGCCGCAGGGTCTTTCTTTAATAATGTATGAAATGAAAGAAGATGGAGATGAAGGGAGGGTGCATATATGTAATTGTAAGGTTAGCATGGCTTAATACTTTGCTTAGATGTACCACAATGTTAGAACTTTCACAGGTTCACTTGTGGGCAAGCTTTTGGTATTCCAGTATGCTCATTTTTTTTCTTTCTTTTGGGAACAGAGTGAAAGAATGTAGAGAAGGAAAGTTCAGGTACAGGAAATGAAAATATCTTATGAGAATTTTTCTTTCTCATCTGTGGCTCAGTAACTTTTTTCATAGATGACTACAAAGGAGAGTTATTCCCTATCTGAAAATCCCAAGTCTTCCTTACTTTGGTAGGGAAAGACAATTTCCTTATAATTGGTTGTTCTGATTCTGGATGTTGCCAATGGCAGAGGTGGTATTCAGCAGGTTCTGACCAGTTCTGGAGAACCGATAGCAGAAATTTTGAGTAGTTTGGAGAACCGGCAAATACCACCTCTGACTGGCCCCACCCCCATCTATTCTCTGCCTCCTGAGTCCCAGCTGATCGGCTGGGTCTTCTTTTGTTGCACTGCACTGGAGAACCGAGCTGGAAAGCAGATTAGTGGGGTGGGGAGGGAATGGAGATTTTACAGTATCCTTCCCCTGCCATGCCCACCAAGCTAAGCCCACCAAGCCATGCCCACAGAAGTGGTAGCAAATTTTTTTGAATCCCACCACTGAATGGCACCAATGTATCTTCTTGTGTTATTTGGCCTCAGCAGCTAGAGTTAAGCAGCAGACGTATTTAACCACTAAGAATCTTTATCTGTGGTTTAAATGGACATTTGCAAATGCCAGTCATGACTCAAAAAGAAATCTGCTCAACTTTTCATCAACTCCCTGAATCAGTAGCTGATGGGAAGCTCTCAAGTTAATTTCCCACAAATGTTGTGTCTGTTTGGCAGTTTTATCATAGGGACCTAACTTTATGTTCCTTGGTTTATGCAATGACAATAGCACTGACTCAGGTCTGCTGCTTCATGTAGCTGTTCTCACTGACTCAGGTCTGCTGCTTCATGTAGCTGTTCCCACTGAGCATTTTTTTACTCCTTTTATAGGACTATAGATCTGATGATTGGATCTCCATGGAGTAACTGAGACTGGCTCATGCAGACAATCCTTTGTACAGGATTATAGCCTCTTTCCCCTTTCATTGGAGTAGATGTTATCCCATTAAAAAGAAGAAGCATCGAACATTATACTCCTCCTGTGTTGAGTTTATTATTCACAACATTTTCAAAGAAAGGAATTGCAACATCCACCCACCTACCCATTTCTAAAATGTACAATGATCACTAGGCCTGGGGAAAACAGGTCTATCTTCACAAGATGTTCTGTGTTGCCTTGCCTGCAGGCATGGGTTCAAAAGGCTTCAATGCAGGCAAGGGTGAAAACATAGACCAGCCTGTTGTCATAACAGGCTCAAAAGAAAGGTGAACAGAAGCAGAAAACCCCCTTCACTTTGAAAAGCAAGGGGACACATCACTTTGCAATGGACATTTTAAGGGATGCTTCATTCAAGTGCTCCTTTGAACATCTAAACAGCCCTAATTATAACTGAATTAGACACTCTTCTCTTTGTGATTTTGTTTTAAAAAAACTGATCACTAGTTATGTAAACCTCAGGATTATTTATCCAGTTGAGGCAGGGGTATCAAACTAAAGGCCTGTGGGCCATATCCAGCCCACAGGGTGCTTAAATCTGGCCCACAGGACCACTCTGGAAACAGTGAAGGGCCGGCCTGTGGTACTTCTGCCAGTGAAAACAGGCTCCCAATCTCTGTTTTTGGCTGGGACGGCCTCCTGCAACCCTCTGCCAATGATAATGGAGTTTCGGCGGGCTGCTCCTCCCAAGCTCTGTTTTCACTGGCAGGAGGTTGCAGGAGGTCGTCCCTATCAAAAACAGAGATCGGGAGCCCTTTTACGTTGGCAGAGCGTTCAGGCCATTACAGGTGCCCCTGACACAAGTGATGTCCAGCTGGCCACACCCACCCTGCCATGGCCACCCCAGCCCCCGAGGTCAAACACAACCCTGATGTATCCTTCAATGAAATCGAGTTTGACACCCCTGATTTAAGGAGTCATATGTCCATCCAACTTGCAAAAAAGTTATTCTGAGTTGCAACAATAAAAATGCCCCTAAATCAACAATGAGAACAAAACACGCAGTCAGGCTATATTAACATATACTCTACCCTTTGTAACAAGCTCATCTAATGTACTATGCCCACAATGCTGGTAGAAGGGAAAGGAATGACCTCCAGGAACAGGAAGAAAAGCTGTACCAAGACCATGATCAGATTAAAAAGGACTGGCCCAAGGATGTAACATGAGTAAATGTCCCACGCACGTCCATCCCTAATTCACACAAATATAAGGGGCAGGGAGAGGGCAAGTGGCTCATGTCCTTACATAGTGTCCAAGATGTGCTTTGATGTCACAGTCATTTCCAAATACAAAGGCCACACTGATCAATTTTATGTTTATTATTTTTAAGGGATGCTAACCCCATATCAAGGGATGCTAACTTACATATCAAGTGGCCAAATATCTTCACCAAGTTATACAACTGCACAAAACTTTTAATTAGATATGTTGTTTTATTGTCCTATTGTTTGGTTCTCCCCGCCTTTCCTGATAACAAATTGTTGTGTTAAACTATCTCTATTTTTACTGTTAAAGCTGGTCAAGGACTGTGATAAAAGGTATTATTTATGTACACCCTGTTATTTGTTGCAAATATTGCTTTTCTTCTGATAAAAAGAAAATTCCATGTATTCCATGTATTTATGTCTTAATTTCGTTAATCTAGTATCCTGATACTAAACTATATTGCTGTATATGTTTCATTACTTAATCTAAAAAATCTTTTTGATGGATAACATTGGTTCAAAATGTAGCAGCCCCCATGGTTTTGTGGAAGTCTAGATTTCTACATGTGATACCTCTCCTGCAAGAGCTGCATCTACTGCCGATTTGCTTTTAGGTCCAATTCAAGGTGTTGGTTCTCACCTTCAACACCGTATGTGGATTGTGACCAGATTATTTGAAGAACCATCTTTTCCCAACCAGATCTACCCAACCTACCTGAGGGAATCCCCCTCACCTTGGTCCACCTGGCGGGACCAAGAAGGGCCTTCTCTGTGATGGCTCCCTACCTGTGGAACATCATCCCCACAGAGATAATATCGGCCTTAGCATTCACACTCTTTTGCAAGGTCTGAAGACATGGTTCTGCCAATGGGCCTGGGGACCCCACAATGATATGGAGCACCTCGAGAGGCTTGTTTGATCATAGTCACTAAGGGGGTGGGGGTTGTTGCTTTTTGTATTGTTTTTGTCTTGGGATTTTATTCTTCTCAGCTGCTCAGAGTCACTGAGAATGAGTTGGGCAGCCATATACATTTTCTTAAATAAATAAATACATGTTATCAGCATATAATTTTAATACATGTGCTTGATTTGCCAATTCAATTCTGAAATGCTTTGTTGTATCATGGCAATGATTCTAACTCCAATAAAGTTAAAGGAGAAGAGAGGGGACAATCTTGATTTGTCCTTTTGATTATAAAACACGTTTGTGATAAAAAAAAATTAATTTACCATTACTTTAGCAAATTTTGGCTGATCGGGTTATTCTGATACTAAAGACAGAAGATTGTAGAGATGTCTCATCTCCCGCCCAGTATGAAAAATGCTGTAATAATAATACATTAAATAGCTAACAATTTGTTGCTTTTTTATGACACTCAAAATAAGTCTCCTTAGGCAGCCAATTCATTACAAAAGTCGAAAGCCTATAATAAATCTTGTTTATATTGGAGCATAAAGCAATAGCACTATTAATTATATATCAAGCACGATAGTTTCCATTGATCATAGTCACTTTCTTTGTGTCTATATATGTCAAAGTGCTTGATTATTTGCTTACTTCTAAGAATCATATCATAAGAACAGTACTGACGCCTTTGAACATTGGTGTTGCGGAGGACTCCAGAGGATACTATTTAATTTATTATTAGATTATTATGAGACATCTCTACAATCTTCTGCCTTTAGTATCAGGATATGGTGGACTGCCAAGAAAACAAACCAATGGATCATCAAACAAATCAACCCAGACTTCTAACT
Organism: Pseudonaja textilis; assembly: GCF_900518735.1. The sequence continues at coordinate 10,070,002 of NW_020769315.1, forward strand.
CTAGGCACAAATTCCCATGCTTTAATTCCCATCTTCTGGGGACACATACAGGTAATTCTTGACTTACCACCACAACTGAGCCCAAAATTTCTGTTGCTAAGTGAAACAGGTGTTAGGTTAATTTTGCCCCATTTTACAACCTTTCTGGCAACAGTTGTTAAATGAATCTCTGCAGTTGTTAAACTAGGAACACAATTAAAAGTCTGTAGAGATTCTCAGTCATCCAGTGCATGGTTTTTCCAAAGGTGCTTTTTAAGGAGGCAACTGGACTTTCTTGTTTTGTCATAAATAATACAACATTATAATATTATGTTGTTTTGTCTTTTTCTTCATCCAAGAAGCTTCTTACCTTCCCTATCCTGTCAGAGATGAAGAAGCTTGTTGGATGACAAGCAAAATGTCTTCAAAAGAAAAAAAAACAAGAAAGTCCTGTTGCCTCCTGAAAAAAGAACCTCTGGGATAGGAAGACAGTTATTAAGTGAATTGGGCTTCTCCATGGACTTTGCTTGTCAGAAACTCGCAAAAGGTAACCGCATGACCCAGGGACACTGCAATGGTCATAAATAGGAGTCTGTTTCCAAACATCTGAATTTTGATCACATGACCAGGGGGATGCTGCAATGGTTGTAAGTGTGAAAAATGGTCATAAGTCACTTTTTTCAATTCTGTTGTAGCTTCAAATGGTCACTAAGTCAACTGTTGTAAGTTGAGGACTACCTGTAAAGTTCCCAAAGTAGGAATGTGTCCTATTTTGGACACGTTATGTGAAGATCTAATTCTCTGGAAAAGGCTTTAATGCTGGGAAAGGTGTAAGGAAAGAGGAAGACCAGCAGCAGGGTGGAATGGACTCAGTTACATTGGTAATGAGTGCATTGTTGGGAGACTTAAAAAAACAGGTTAGGGATATGTCTCACCATGCAGAAAATCTATGTGGTTGTTAGGAAATGACTTGATGGCACATCATCAAATCAGAGTCGATTCCAAGAATCTTAGAAAAGCACTAGGCAGGATAAAACACTTCAGTAGTGTAGAAGGCTAGAAACTTTTAAAGTATATAACATTCCTGTCAACTCATAACACTTTTTGTATATACATTTTTGTTATGTCTCCTCTTGGAAATTCAAACGAACAAACACAAAGCAGCCGTTTCACAATCAAATCAAACTGAAGGAAAATAACAAGATAACGGCTGGCAGAAACTGTTAGGACTCCCCTTCAAAATTCAAACAAACAGAGATCTCTTTGCAGAAACGTCCTCATTCAAAATAGTCATTTTGTTTCTGGCGAAAGGCACCAGCTCAGCTGTGTCCTTTTATACCCATTAAGGCAACGTGCTAATTAACTGGCTTGCCCTTCAGATTAACGTTTCCTGGTTCTGACGTCAATCCACGATCTAACAGTCATCAGATTCAAAACTCCTAACAGGACCGATCCTTCCAATCACAACACATTTTATAATTGTCAACAGAAAGAAAGGGGAGGGGAGTTTCAAAGAGCAGGCAACAGTGTGAAATCGAAAGTACATTCCATTCATATTTTCTTCAAAGAGTGATTAAATGCCTTAAAAAAAATCTAATTGGAGAGCATGATTGATGACTCTTGGCTATGGACATTTTTTCATTGGATGATACACCCAGAGGGGTGGGGGGGAAAGCAGGATCAAGGGTGACAATGAATTGCGTATCTCAGAGTTGCCTATGCCCAGGTTAGTGCCGGATGTAGAATGTTACCTTCAAATAAATCCTCTTTAGTTTTGGGAGTGTTAAGGTTAAGGTGTTAAGTTAAGGGGCCTGCATAAATGCAAGGGGTGTGCATAAGTGCACCATTGTGCTTACCGTTCCTGTCCTATTGTCCCCATTTAATTGTACCTATTTTCTGTATTCTTACTCATGTTTATACTTATACCTATTATTTTGTAAGTGATTGACAAATCAAATCAAATCAACAAATAAATAAAGTGTGGCTCAAGGCTCATGATTTAATTGGAGTAACTGCTGGAACCCTGACAATTCCAATGAGGAAACAAATGGGGGGAGGACAGCCTAAAATATCATTGAAAATAGATAGAGAGCTATCCACTAAATGTGGATTCAAAAGAGCACGAATGGGAAATCACCAAAATTTACCTGAAAAAAACCATAAATACTACAAACACAAATGCACAGGAAGGAATGTTTTTATTATGATCAGAATACCAGAATTGCAAACAGAAACACATTAAAAATAAAAAACAAAACAAGATAAAATATTACACTGGGTGGGCTCATTGGTGAACAATCAATCATCTGCCTAATTTTTCAGGTAATATAATATTTTACTAACTACATTCAAGGAGACTGAATCATACTGATTTATAAATGTACAGATTTAGATGTAACTTTAAAAGATCAAAATTTCCCTAGTATTTTACTATGTAAGGAGTTACAGAAGTAGACCCTTGAGTCCTTATAGAGGGCATGAACTGTTGTTTCAACAGCTCTTTGTCCACAGGGGCACAGTCAACTTATTGCATTGGCCCTTCAAAATTGCTGTGGGAGAACACTGAAGCATGCTAGAGTTAATGCTCTTCAGAATTTGGAAACAGTTATGTGGTGTAAGTATCTCACTTGCTTGTAAAAAAAAAATCAGGATAATGTTCAGACTGGTCCTTTGATAAGTTGTTAGATGTGCTGAGTACACGCTCATAACTCATAATTGCATAGGAGGTACATAGGCTCACAAAGTAAACTAAAAGCATTTCCCACTTATGTTTAGAAATGTGGGCAGCTGTTGTACTATTATTGAGTTCCTTTATTTCAATCTTTAATGAAGTGAAACACCTCTTCAAATGTGCTTTTTCAAAAGGCAACTGGACTTTGTTTTTCTTTGAAGACGTTTCATTTCTCATCCCAAAAGCTTCAGAACTTCACAATTGAAGAAGATTTTTGGATGAGAAACAAAACATCTTCAAGGAATACTAAGTCCAGTTGCCTTTTGAAAAAGCACTTTTGGGACAACCATGGCCTGGATGACTGAGAATCCCCATACACCTCCTCAAAGCTTTGCACAGCCCTACATTCATACAAACACATTCTCAACCCCATTTTGGATATCCACAGTATGGCAAGAAAGATTTCTAACAGCCAACTCATATCCCTTTCCTATTTTAGCCCTCACATTCTCCAGGGAATGGGTTGCTTTATGTCTTTCTAGTTAAGCTCTACTTCTATATATTGATATCCAACCAATATTGCTCAGAATAAACACCCTGCCATGGCAACAGAAATACTGATAAATTAATGTTGCAGACAGGCCAATGTTTAGACATTAGATGGCAGCATTACATAGCATATCAAGTCTTGTGAACTGTAAACTACAGTGATCATTTTACCGTAATTCAAGCTACTATATTCCAGTTTTGGGGGCTGTGTGGGTGTGTTGAGCTGATTATGAAATTGCTCTCTGTGCAACATTCACAGCTCTTGGCTCTCTGCACTATAGTAGAGTTTATGTAGGCATATATAAATTGTGGACTCTAGATAACCATCTGGAAACTAGAAACCAAATATAATATAGTGTAATCCATAAAATAAAAGAAATTGAGGGTTAAGTAATGTTTGCTATATTTTAATATGGAAAAAAACTAAATTGCCAGTGTTTTTCCTCCTCTTATTTCATCTTGTGATATAGATAGGGTTTCAAATATCTTGAGGTCAAGTAACTACTTAGCTTGGTGTCTGAGCATCAGGATTGCCAAAGATCAAAATCAAATTTCAGATCAACTTTAGGTGCGGCCCTTCTTAGGAAAGAAAATTAGATGAAAGAGAGTTGGAGAACAGGTTTTTTTCATTTATTTTATTTATTTGTCATATTGTAAAACCTCCCATCTCTACCACAGAGGACAAATATTGACACATATTCACATTTTTTTTCTTGTCTGTCCAACTCCTTAATTTTGTAAAACACAAAACCACAGATTGTGTAATTAAAAAACACCTGCAAAATTCAAGTGAGTCACCAATTTCTGTCTTTCAGATGTTCTGGGATTATATCTTCAAGAAATTCTACCCGGCATAGCTTATATTTAAGCCAGTTTATTTCATTTAAAAAAATAATCAAAAACATATAATTCTGAAGTAAGTAACCTGATGTCGTTGATATGTCAATAAAAGATAAGAGTCAGCCAGCAGATAAATGAATATTATAACTCAACAATACATAGAGGGTCAATAACCAACCTTCCTTCCTTCCTTCCTTCCTTCCTTCCTTCCTTCCTTCCTTCCT
>NW_020769315.1:10079430-10110417 GCF_900518735.1 Pseudonaja textilis
TATCTATCTATCTATCTATCTATCTATCTATCTATCTATCTATCTATCTATCTATCTATCTATTCCTTCCCCATTCCTAGCACCATGACATTCAGCTTTCTGGTGTTTGATTTTCAGTGTACAAAAAAGAAAGTGCAAAAGTGATGAACTGTCCACAGTGAACATGCCAAGATATGAATAGTGGTTGCTGAAAGAAAATGCCAACATTGCAATAAATCTGAATGTAGCTCTTGATTTCTGTGGTTGTGGGATGTGACCCAAGAAAACACTTACCTCCTATTTTGTCCTTTTGAAAACATGTTTAAGTGATTGGAGCACAGCTCTGCTTTATTTTGGAAATCTGGAAATCAATGGAAGATACAGTATATCAAGGAATCCTAGACATATAAGTGGTGTCTGAAAAACAGAATTTTGTGCTTTAAAGAGACTGGCTTTTGAATATAGGATATAAAGACTCTTAAGACAAAACTGACTATATACAGCAGTGAAATTAAACAAATATGAATTAAGATTTAATTGTGGTCCTTTCCAGATATGCCAGGTGTAGAATTCTGAATATTGTGGTACTTGTATTCCCAGTTGGAATGGGGGGCATCAGGTTAAAAATGGTTTAAGATTTGCACCTTTTCAGTAAACGTAAGTTTATCTGGGAAAACAAGAATTGTTTGACACAAGATTAATTTTCAAGCAAGCACCTTTTAGGTCCTTTGAGAGTTTGGGGTATATTCTCGCATAATGACAGTACTCTTGAGAGGGAAATCAATGTTATTTTACCTCAAAATGAGCATTAAATGAGAAAGGCTGACAAGATGAGGTAATTAACTAGACTTAAATCATGTCACCTTTTACTTACATTTCTTGATGATGTGGATATATAGTTCTAGTAAAAACTGAACAATTGTAATAGTTTGTAAGAAGGTATTGCAGAAAAAATAGATGTCTTTCTCTGAAATTCTGCCCAGGCATTTGAAGGGCTAGGGGACGTATTCTGTTTTTAATTCCATGCCATCCCATCCCATCCTTCTTTAACAGAAGAAGACAAACTTTTTGATGTTGGATCACATCAAAAGCCCATCTTACACAACATCCTGTTTCCCACAATGAACAGCCTTTCATAAGAGCAATTCTTGCATGTCACAGGAAGGTCTCAAAGATGCTTCTTAGCAACTCATGAAAAAGACAGCAAGTAGGAAAGATAAAGAACAGAAAGTAAAAAAGAGTTCAAATGAGAACTGTAGTCACTTGTGCAAAAGCATCCGAGATGAGTGGAGGACATCTTCAGCAGATGATTAAAAAACAAAAAGTTCCATCTACCAGAATAAGAAAACTCAACAAGATTATTTTGAAACTGCTCAGTTTAGTCAGTTTGTTTCATTCGGAAGAATTTTCAGTAAGAGCACTTTAGAAGATAGGCTAAAAAAAATAAGTTTCTTTGATAATTCTATAAAAATAAACTAGCAGATCTATTGCTGATCTTATTTAATAGAACTGGAACATGTGAATGGACTTTTTGGCCTGAATTGGAAGAGACTTGTTAAATCTAATCTAGAATTTTAAAACTATTCTTTGGAAGGAAATAAAATACTTAATTTGTAGCTGTTTCTTTCAATTCCTCAACCATTTGGGGAAAATTACTACTTTCTTTTGAATAGAGAAGGATTGGAGAATTTTTTTGGTGGTTGTTCTGTAGCTCTTAAATTTATGTCATAGTTGATGCATAATTATTGTTATTCACCGTTCCTTGTGGATTTCAGCAATTGTCAGTTTTGTATGCAATATGCACAATATAATTTACTGACATCTTAAATGCAAATCATCCCTATTCATCTAGACATAGCCATAAATATGGGCATGAAATGGGGGAGAAAGGTAAGTGGGGGAATTACCTTGTCTGTTATAAACAACGCTTGACCATCGAGATATCTGAACCTATCCGATCATCTCAAAAATATCATTCTATGAAAACTTATAAGCCTTTTGCATTTAATAACATAAATTTATAATGTGCACTTTATAAATGTATGGTCTTAATTTAATTAGTTAAATTTTCAACCTGGAAAAAATAGGACTGTTAGAAGATAACGTTTAAAGACTTAAAACAAACAACAGTTTGGAGCTGACAGCACTTGACTTATAAATTAAACAATGGTTGACATTTATATCATAGTGCAAGTCTCTAGATTTTTTGACATGTATTGTCTAGTTGCAGTCTTTGCACCTAGCTGGTAAATTTAATCAATATTGTACCATGGATGGATAAGACTTAGAATTAGTAGTGAAGTTCTGATAGAAGTTGAATTGGTCTCAGGCATGGTAGCATCAGGCTTGTCAGATGCTACATCTTTTCTATCCTGCTCTACGGAGTGGAGAGTTGGTCTCTGACAGAAAGCCACTTGAAGAGACTAGAAGCATGTGGATTTACAAGTGACTGTTACATATAAGTTGGGTTGACAAAATCAGAAATGAGGTGATAATCCACCTGGGAAAGCCCAGGGAAATTATCAAAATCATAAAAAAGCGAAAGTTACAATATTTTGGACATGTGATGCAAAATCCAGAAAAATGCAGCATAGTTCACTTAATCCTCCAAGGAAAGATTGAAGGAAAATGAGGTCCAGGCAGAAGAAGAACATCATGGCTTCAAAATCTAAGGGACTGGTTTGGACAAAACTCAGCAGCATTTCTTTTTGTGCAGCTGTTGATAAAAATAGGATCACCAATATGATTGCCAATGTCCGATGAAGGATATGGCACAACAACAAAAAGATGGTACCATACCACTCTTATTTTTGATATTCTCACTTGGTTCTCAACCATTTATTGAAGTCCATTTTAGATGTGGAACCACTGTAATATGCAGTTGTATACATTACATACATTGGAGGGGAAAGATCTGGATTCCTCCATATCTTATCCTAATTTGTGGGGGGTGGGAACCCTCCTTCATGGCACAGCAGTATATGTGGGTGGTTCCCCCCCACCATTGATTCTGAACTGCTGAAGGTTCTTCCTTCATATAATTGATTTTACAAATAATATTTTTTTCTTCCTGGTATGAGACATGCACTGGAAACTACAGAAATGATTTGCTTTTTAAATAAAATGATTTACAATTGGAAATGATCTCTACCCATAGATTGCTGCTGCTACTTTGTAATATACATTTCTGACTACAAACTACTCTTTTTTTGACTATGGAGGCTGAAGCATACATTTTATGATATTTTGTCTCTTTGAATAAGGATTCAGATATACATGCCTGTCTTTTATGCATTCAGTAATTCATTTTTCTTGTTTGGATGTGATGAAATGGAAATCAGAAAAGCTTGGGGTGTTGTTTCTGTATGTTTCTCTTTAAAAAATGGCAGTTTAATTATATGATTTTTATGTGGGCATATAGGGTGCAAAAGATTCCACAGGATACTGCATTTACTACATCAACTTATTACTTTCATTTAAATATACTATGATATATACATACTTACATCTAAAGATAAATATTTTTCTCTGTAATATAAAACTCACAGATCCAGCTCAAACTATTACATTTTAAGAATAAAAATGAAATTATCATGATTTTGTAAAATTAAGAACCCAACAAATTTCATTTTAAAGATTAAATACTTGCAAACACTGTGAATAAAAAGATCAGAATACATCTAATAGGAACACTACTGCTTAGGCTACTGCTACTACTAGCATTGCGAGTTTTGAAAATAAAGCAATTTTTGATCTGCACATTAGTTACTGGAATCGTTTTCTTTGGAACCATCAGATTATTATTAATAGTATATTGAATTAAATCATTTGTTTATTGAAGCTTTGGAAGAGGAAGAAGTTAAACAAATAGTTAACACTATGTTTAATCTGTTGTATAATAAGGAGCTAGACAATAGAGAAGGACAGAGACAGATAAAGTCCTCATTATTTGGTTAAGATGAAGTATACAAATTATGCCTGCTAAATTCCTCTGCTGTCTGTAACAAAATGTTACAGGGATCCTTCCTTGGGTACCTCTTATAGACATATAGTATGTTACACAAGCATGCATGTACACGTGCACACATCAATTTGTTCTCAACAGCAAACTAAATTTCTCTTCATATTTAAGCGTTTATTTCCATCTATTTTTCATAGAACGATAAATGAGTATAAATAAATGAGAAAAATGATGTTTTTCTTATATTGTATCCCCTGAAAATTCATTGAAGTTAATATGAGAAAATGTTTGGGATTTCCATCTCTTTGATTTCAATTCAACTATTGGAATCTATATTCAGTTAACTAAAGATAACTAAAGATAAAACTTCTCTAATGAGTAGAGAATATTGCTGAGCTAACAGTTTCTTGCTTACTTTGAGATCCTAGGAATGAAAATTCACATATATTCTTTTTTATCCATAAACTCCAGCAGGTGTCACTCTGGGGACTGCATTTTAGCAACTTAAATGGTTTTGAAGACAAAATTTATTGAAAAAAATACACCTACTATATAACCTTCTCTTTTAGAAACATTTTCATCACCAGCTTTTCCCTCTTTCTCTGTTCCCTTTTGGCTTTATCAACTTTGTGGTTTCTGGGGTAGTTTGCGTAGACAGCAGTTATATCGGCTACATCTTAAATTAAAACAAATTAGGCACAATTACAGTTTGTATTCATCTACTTAAATTGGTTGGCATCCAAATTGGGTACATGGACTAGTTATCTTCAGTGCATGCAGACTGGATTGGAGATAGACTGAGCAATGAAGTAAGGGTGATTTAAATGTTTGTTTACCTTATAAAACAATGCTGCAATAAAATGCCCCTTTATAAAAATGATATTGCTGACATGCATCAGCTACAGAGGAGTGTTCAGATAGTCATAATAATATCAATTGTCAGTAGGAAGCAAAGGCCTTGCCAATAAATAGTTGTGCATTATGAATATTATAAAAGGGTTTGCAGGAAGTCGTATGATGTACAATGTAAGTTTTTTAAAAAATATATAGTTTATTTATTTCCAAAGTTAAAATAAAAAAATCGGGGGGGGGGGGAGAAAAAACAAACAACAAACACTACCAATAAAAACAAAAAAAATGTGTACAAAAATGAACAAATGATAAATCTAATTGTTAATACTGATACTAAATATAAAATGTCCACTCTGGTTGAAAAATATATTGGAAATACCTGGTACATTTTCTTTTCCTTACGTAATAGCTCTGCAAGTAATTATAAAAATATTTAATAAAAATACCATTATGTGTAGAAAAGTGTTATTGATGTGGAAATCTATGTATCGTCAAAATTGACCCACTATCACTGTTTTAAAAAAGCAGTCAGCAGGTAATCTCAAAAATAAGACGAAAACAGGTAACCCCAAAACTAATCTTCAAAAACCTCTGTTAACCATCCGTTACTGTATTTAACACTCAGAAAGTCCACAATCAGCATCCAAACTCTTATAAACGTATCTAATCCATTGCCTCTAATCAATGAGGTTAATTTTGCCATTACTGCCAGTTCAGTCAATTTTAAAGTCTATTTAAACTCAGTGTTCCTTTTTCTTTTCAATACTTAACATAAATAGTCCTTGCGGCAGTCATTATGTAAAGAAATAATGTCCCAAACTGGTTTTCTCTCCACAATACTTAGAAGCAAGACTTCAGGTTCCATTGGTATTTGCATTTTAAAAATTTTCTGTATTGTTATTATTATATCTATCCATTATGATTTAGCACGCTTACTGTACAGGACCATCAGATATGGTAAAATGTGTACCTGAAGTAATCAAGTTTTTTTAAAGGGCATATCTATTTGCTTTTCCACTTGGGTGGTGCAGTGGTTAGAGTGCTGTACTACAGGCAACTTCTGCTGACTGCCGGCTGCCAGCAATTTGGCAGTTCAAATCTCACCAGGCTCAAGGTTGACTCAGCCTCCCATCCTTCTGAAGTGGGTAAAATGAGGACCCAGATTGTTGGGGGCAATAGGCTGATGCTGTAAACCTCTTAGAGAGGGCTGTAAAAGCACTGTGAAGCGGTATATAAGTCTAAGTGCTATTGCTGTTGCTTTCAATAAATGGGTGCGAGTCTATGTTTCTATTTGCATGTGTGTTGAAACTATCTTAGGGGCTCAGTGATGAACTAATCTATAAAGTTAAGCAATAGAAGGAGGTTTTCTGTCTAGAATTTTAATTGTTGTTATGAGAAGTGGCAAAGGAGATTCACTGTATAGAAACAATAGCTGAATTGTGCCTAAAGTGAAAGGGATGATAAATCCTACTGTTTATTGGGGGATGAAGGTAAGCATATTCTTATAAACATACATACATACAACTTGTATGGATGTAATCATTACAAATTGAAGTTATCATATCTAGTCCAAATAAATTGGGGAGTTTGGTCCATTAAGGCGAATACACATTTATTTGGGAAAATCTTTAATTTGTAGGAAACAAATTCAGGCATAGGCTATCCCTTACTATGCGTGAATTCTGAAAATATAATTCACATTTCTTCATTTCCTAGGAATAAAATCTGCCAAGCAATCAGACAAAACCCATGCATTATATCTTTTGATTTGTGGCTTTGGTGATTAGGAAAAAAACTGGATAATAGAAAAACTGAGCTGTAATCATAGAATAACTGAATTCTACTTATATTTGCTGCAAAAGAAATTGGATACTTCTCCTTGCTATTTCTTTCTTTTTTTATGCAAGTTTGTCTTTTTTCTTTGTTTTCTTTTCTCTCTTTTCTGCTTTTTATTAGTTTGCATTAGTTTGTATGTTTTTGTAAAACTTTCAAGACATTTTTTTTAAAAAATAATATATATAATATGTGACTAAATTTTGAATACAACCAAGTGCTGCTGTAGCCTAGAAGTTGTGAAATGGCTTGGCAATTTATGGCATGCTGATATTATATTATTATTAGAATTTCTAACCAACCAGTCCCTGAACTGGAAGGATGCAATGAATATAATTAATCAGTGGAACATCCAGAAGTTGTAACCTTGGGCTACATAAAACATTCCTGTTTCCTTTCTTTCCTCTGTACGTCCATCCTGTTCCTCTTTTATTTTGTTCCATTTCCTCTGCACCAAAGGTACAGAATTAGTCATTCTGGCAGGCATTTAAAAACATTTTAAACTATTTTCTGTTAGTGTTCAGGTATATTTCAAAATCACTAACAACTGTATGGTTATTAATATTGCTGATATACTGTTGTTTAAATGCTGCTAAAGAAAAATATTAAGTAATTATGCAATCCAAAAATAGCCTCATCCACACATACACATTTCTGTTTGGTAGGACAAGAAATGTGCAAAAGATGAGCATCTTTCTTCAGCTCAGGATGTCATAGATTAGATCCAAAGATTGTCCCATGGTAGAATTGGTTTAGGCTTCAACCTGTAGTATAAACTCAGCTACTGTGATTAATAAATATGATTAACTAATAAATAAATTAATAAATATGATTAATAAATATGACTGGCTCCCATGTTCACTTGTATCTTTAATAGATCACTAGAGATGTGCTATGTTCCTTCTTGCTCCAAATGCTCTACTATCATCCCAGTGTCAAAGAAGCCTTCCGTCAGGGAACTGAATGACTACAGATCAGTTGCTCTAACATCTGTAGTTATGAAAACTGTTCCATATTAGCAGGCTTGAAACCCTGCATTCCCATTGGTCTATTTCAACCGCTACCTGATTGGACAGCCTGGGAGGTTATGATTGGCTTGCTAAGAGTCTGCTGCGATTAGTTAAAACCAAGCACGGGAGACTTAAAGCGATGTCATTGGCCGCCAAGCCACAGCGAGCTCTATAAAAGAGCCGCGGCGGCTGCTATTGCTTTTAGCCTGATCTAGCCGAAAAATAAAGAGCTGTTGTTACTGAACTGGAGTCTCTTGTCTCTATGAGCCCGACCTTCTGAACTTAACACTGGCGACAAGGATGGGATAGAGAAGACAACGAGACAATTCAGCACGTGGCAAACAGCGCGAAACAACCATCAAGATGGCCAGCAACGCCATGCCACCCGCACCCTTTAATCCAGCCACTGAGGACTGGGAGTCCTACATTGACCGGTTCCAGATGTTTTTGGAATGCAGCAACCTGAAATACGCCAATGGCAACCGGAAACGGGCCATATTCCTAACACACTGCGGGCCCGCCGTGTTTAAAACGGCCAAGGCTTTGGCGAAACCCGCAGACGTCAAGGCAATGGACTGGGACGACCTCGCATCCATCCTCCGAAACCACTACGTTACGGCCGTGCCCACCCTCATTCGCTGGCACAACTTTTATCGAAGAGACAGTGTGAGGGCGAGAGCATCAGCGAATTCGTGGCTGATCTAAGGGACCTAGGAGGGTTGTGTGGATTCACTGACCTAGAAGAGGCCATGCGAGACCGGGTCATCCTCGGCCTAATAGACCCCACACTACAAAGCAAGTTGATGGCAAAGGGCAGTATCTCCCTCGCCAACACCATAGCCGAAGCAACTGCAGCAGAAGCCAACCGCAAATCAGCAGCTCAGATGCAGTGATCAAACGGAACCGACCGCCATCCTGTCAGCGAGGCGGCTTCAACATCGGAGAAACACACCACCACCACTCACCACGGCAACATCGAATCCCCCTCTGACAGCGACTATGAGGAGGAAGAGATCCACCGGCTCCAGTCGGAACGTGATCGATGAGACCGGCAGGGTCGTAAGTCGGGATTCCAGTGCGCCGGATGCAGAGGCGATCACCCCCATTCTGAATGCCGTTTTCTTGATGCCATTTGTCAGCATTGCGAGAAGCGGGGGCACATCGCAAAAGTATGCCAAAATAAATGTAACCACAGCCCCCGGCGTCAAGGCGGCAGCCCTAGATGACGAGACGTCATCCCCCCCCCCCAGGCATCGAGATCGCCAGACTGACAGCCAATGGAGCTGAGACGGCCAGACCAAATGATTCAACGAGGCGCCGCGGAAAGAAGAGACCCATCAAACGGTTGTCATCTGTCATTCTTCAACCATAGATGCCCGAAAGGTATGTGTAATGGTAAACATCAAAGACCAACCATGCTCCATGGAGGTGGATTCTGGATCCTACCTCTCCATGGTCTCCTGGCACATCATCAAGCGCCTAATACCCAGCATACGCCGACACGAGCTAAACGACCAAAAGCTGATCCTCAGAGACTACCAGGGGAACCGCATACCCACAACTGGCATCGGGCACTTTAAAATCATGTTCAAAGGCCGCACCAACATACTGCCACTCACCATCATGGACAAAGACCACACCAGCTTGCTCGGGCTACAATGGTTTGAGCCTTTAGGAATAGAAATGGCTGGTATCCACCACACAAACGAGGAAGATTGGGAAGCAACACTTGCATGGGACTTCCAAGATGTCTTCGACAACACCTTAGGCAAGTACAAGGGGTCCCCAATCTTCTTCAATCTTAGCCCAGATGTCGGCCCTATCTGCCTCAAACCACGTTTGAGTGCCATTTGCACTCAAGCCTAAAATAGACGAGCAACTAAATAAGCTCATTGCCCAAAGGGTATTGGGCAACACCTATAGTCACCCCTATCAAACCAGATGGCTCCATAAGAATCTGTGGGGACCATAAGGCCACCCTCAACCATGCCCTGCAGCAAAGTGCCTACCCCATGCCAGTAGTCCAACACCTCCTGCACTCACTGGGGGGAGGCTGGATCTTTGCAAAGCTCAACCTGGCACAAGCCTATCAGCTTGTGTCGATGCAGAAACCGCCAAGGCACAAACGATTGTAATGCACCGGGAGGCATTTAAATGCAACTGCCTCCAATTCGGCGTCAGCGTAGCACCCGGGGTCTTCCAAAGCCTCATGGAAAGGATGCTGCAAGGCATTAAGGGAGTAGTGCCGTACTTTGATGACGTATTAGTGTCAGCGGCTAATAAAAAACAACTAGAAAAACACCTAAGGGCAGTACTCCAAAAATTTAAAGACTCTGGCCTGAAAGTAAAAAAAGGGAAATGCCAACTATGCACTGAGAGGGTCGAGTTTTGGGGGTACCTCCTAGACAAACACAGAATTCACCCCACCGAGAAAAAACTCAAAGCTATCAAAGAAGCCCCCAACCCCCAAAACAAAGCGGAGCTTCAGGCGTTTTTAGGACTCATTAACTTTTATAATGTTTTCCTATCCCAAAAGGCAACCTTGGTGGAACTATTGCATAGACTGTTGGACAAAACTGCCTCCTGGATTTGGGGAAAACGGGAGGAAAACACCTTTCAACAGATAAAAAACTTCTTATCTTCCGACGCAGTCCTCATCCAGTATAGTGAAACTTTACCACTAACAATTACATGCGATGCATCACCTTTTGGAGTGGGGGCAATCCTCGGTCATACCTTACCGGATGGAAAAGAGGCACCCATTGCCTTCTTTTCAAGAACTCTGTCCAAGCCGGAAAGAAACTACAGCCAGCTGGACAAGGAAGCCCTAGCGATCATCTCCAGAGTGAAAAGGTTCCACGAATATGTCTATGTAGGACCTTTTCAATCATTACTGATCATAAACCTCTGCTAGGCATATTGGCGGGCAACAAAGCCACCCCAAACATCCTGTCACCTCGCATGACGAGGTGGTCTGAGTTCTTGGCCGCCTATAATTACCAGCTCACACACCACCCCAGTAAAGACATTTTGCATGCCAATGCCTTAAACCGCTCGCCCCTTCCAGACGTGCAATACAACCCAGCACCCACCACACAAGTCCTCCAAATAGAAACCCTACCCAGCCCACTCCTCACCATGCCAGACATTGCCCATGAAACAAAAAAAGACAGGCAGCTGGCGCGAGTCTTGAGCTGGGTAGAACGGGGTTGGCCGGAAAATGACAAAGACAAATGTTTTAAAGCCTTCAGGAACCGGCAAATTGAACTCTTTTCTCAGAAAGGGTGCATAGTTTGGGGAGATCGGGTGGTGATACCAGAGACATTGCAAAACACAGTACTGGATATGCTGCATGAAGGGCACCCGGGCATCATCCGGATGAAAGCCCTGGCAAGAAGTTACGCTTGGTGGCCAGGGATTGACAGGCAGATCGAAACATGGGTAGCCGCATGCAACAGTTGCCAACAAACGCGATCCCCCCGCCCCCACAGCACCACCCCTGGAATGGGAAACACCCAGAGGCCCCTGGTCACAAATCCATCTTGATTTTGCCAGCCCCACTCACGGACACACATTTCTGATTACCGTCGATGCCTACTCAAATTGGCTGGAAGTTTGCACTATGAAAAAAACAACTACTGAAGCCGTCATAACAAAACTTAACAAGCTCTTTGCCACACACAGTTTGCCAGATGTGATAGTGTCCGACAATGGGCCACAGTTCACGGCACTGGCATTCAAACAATACCTGGCTGCCCGAGGCATCAGACATGCATTAACATCACCCGCACACCCGGCGGTGAATGGGTGGGCAGAACGAATGGTTCAGTTTACCAAAAAAAAAAACCATACAAAAAATTGAAGATGGCAATACCCAGGAAAAAATTAGTAAAATGCTGCTGATACAACATATCATGCCTAACACAACCACTAACAAATGCCCAGCAGAACTACTTATGGGCAGAAGACTCCACTTGCCAATAGACTGATTGCATCCCACATATAATCCAGAGAAACCCCCAGGCTCCACTAGCCGACTTTGTGCTTTCAACATCGGCGACACCGTCTTTGCGAAAAGTTTAACCAGGGACCCTCTCTGGGTACCCGCACGGATCACCCAAATAACCGGACCCCGGTCATACCGCCTAGAAACAACCAATGGGCGAAGCTGGAAGCACCACATCGACCAGCTATGGTCAAGGCTAGCCAGCACAGACTTTAATCAAGAAATCAGAGGGGCGGGGGAACCTCAAGCATTGAAAAAAAAAAAAACCTCAATGCAAGCAGAACACCCCACAGGCGGAAGCCAAACAATAAACCAACCATACTCACCTGAAAACACAGAACCGTTGCAGATGGGTGCTTCACCTGAAAGGAGTAGCCGGACAAGCTCGACCAGCACAGAAAATCCAGGCGGGAACAGTGGAATGAACGACTCGACCAACCTGGGCAAACCAGGTGGGAGTTGCAGCTATAGGCCCGGCTCACCCTTTTAAGCGGTTCCATTGGGATGTTTGAGAGCGACGCGAAGCCTGTCCAAACTGGCCAACGACCAGAGACTAAATGAAGCACGCAAGTCATGTAGGCAGGTGCGGAGACCCACCTACCTACACGACTACGTCACCCCGCCCCTTTGACGGTACCAAGAGGGGAGGGGTGTTCCATATTAGCAGGCTTGAAACCCTGCATTCCCATTGGTCCATTTTAACCGCTACCTGATTGGACAGCCTGGGCGGTTATGATTGGCTCGCTAAGAGTCTGCCGCGATTGGTTAAAACCAAGCGCGGGAGACTTAAAGCGATGTCATTGGCCGCCAAGCCACAGCGAGCTCTATAAAAGAGCCACCGCGGCTGCTATTGCTTTTAGCCTGATTTAGCCAAAAAATAAAGAGCTGTTGTTACTGAACCGGAGTCTCTCGTCTCTATGAGCCTGACCTTCCGAACTTAACAAAAACCTTTGAAAGGCTAGTGCTGTCCCACCTGAAAACCATCACGAATCCGCTGTTAGATCCCATGCAGTTTGCATATCGAGCAAATAGATCGATGCTGCTGCTAATATGGCTCTGCATTACATCCTACAATACCTTGAATCTCCAAATACCTACGCAAAGGTCCTCTTTGTAGACTTCAATTCAGCATTCAATACCATCATTCCAGGCATTCTTCTAACTAAACCAAACCAATTAGCAGTACCTGAACACACTTGTAAGTGGATCATAAGCTTCCTAACAGACAGGAAGCAGCAGGTGAAGGTAGGCAGAATCACATCTGATACCTGTACAATTAGCACAGGGCCTCCCAAGGCTGTGTGCTTTCTCCACTTCTCTTCTCCCTATATACCAATAACTGCATCTCAAATTATCCATCTGTTAAAATACTGAAGTTTGCAGATGACACAACTGTGATTGGTCTCATTCAAGACAACAACGAATCTGCATGCAGACAGGAGATTGCACAACTTGCCTAGTGGTGTACTGGAACTGAACACACTCAAAACCGTAGAAGTGGTGGTAGACTTTAGAAGAAACCCTCCCATGCTACCACCTCTTACATACTAGACAACACAGTATCAACACTAGAGACCTTCAAATTTCTAGGTTCTATTATGTCACATGACCTAAAATGGACACCTAACATCAAAAACATCATCAAAAAAGCACAACAAAGAATGTTCTTTCTGTGCCAACTCAGAAAGCTCAAACTGTCCAAGGAGCTGCTGATAACAGTTCTATAGAGGAATTATTGAGAATATCAGCTACACCTCTACAACTGTCTCGTTTGGTTCTGCAACCCAACAGGACAGACACAGACTTTGGAGGATAATTAGGACTGCAGAAAAAAAAATACTACCAACCTCCCTTTCATCGAGGACCTGTATACTGCACAGGTCAAAAAGAGGGCTGTGAAAATATTTACAGACCCCTCACATCCCAGACATAAACTGTTTCAACTCTGTCCCTCAAAATGATGCTATAGAGCATGGCACACCAGAACTAGACACAATAACAATTTTTCCTCTAAAGCCATCACTCTGCTAAACAAATAATTCCCTCAACACTGTTCAACTATTTACAAACTCTGCACTACTATTACGGTTAATCTTCTCATCACTCCTTATCACCCATCCCCTCTCACTTGTGACTGTATGGCGGTAACTTTGTCACATGTATCCTTATGATTTATATTGATTGTTTCCTAGTATGATTTGATTGCTTATTGTACCCTATGGCTATCATTAAGTGTTGTAACATGATTTTTGACTCTTGATGTATGTATCTTTTCTTTTATGTATACTGAGAGCATTTGTCCCAAGACAAATTCCTTGTGTGTCCAATCACACTTGGCTAATAAATAATTCTATCTATCTATGATTAGTAGGATGTATGAAGGGGCTTCCTAGGCTCACTTTATTAACACAATTATGGTTTACACTGTGTGAATCCAATTTGTCTAATTTTATGAAACGTTAGAAACAATCATTGTTGGATTTGGAACATGCCATGCTCTTAAGATAAGACTTCAATCACAATGTACTGTTGCTTTAAATATTCTTTTTCTTTCTTGCCCAATACTGTGGTACCATGGTGGCACAGTGGTTAGAATGCAGTACTGTAGGGCTAACTCACTGCTCACTCCAGGAGTTTGATCCTGACCCTCTCCAGTTGATTCAGCCCTTCATCCTTCTGAGGTTGGTAAAATGAGGATCCAGATTGTTGGAGGCAATATGCTGGCTTTGTAAACTTCTTGGAGAGGGCTGTAAAGCAGTGTAGAGTAATATACAAGTCTAAGTGCTATTGCTACATAAAAAAATAAAGACAAAAAATCTGAGACAGGTATGGTTTATTAAATCATGTCTCCTTCGTAGCCCCAAAACTAGGAAGACTCGATAATCCTATTACAGGCTAAGCTATTTCTTTTGTTGGGTCTCATTGTTCTGTCTCCCCAGTTCATTGTCGCATACTATTATACAAACGCTTCTGTAAAGATTATACCATTTTTTTCTAACTTCTCCAATTATGTGAATTTTACAGTCTTCACAAATCCTTTGATGTATTCTGGTATAATACTGTCAATTTGACTTAACTGTTACAGAAATCTACAAGTTTATATGAGTCATATGCCTTTTAAAAGTCATACTTACTTCCCTCGGCCCAAAGTCAAAGGGAAGAATGATGGGTCCTTGTCTTTTGATGTACCATTGGCAGCTATCAATTTTAGAACAAGCTTGGTAAAGTAGAGGTGGGGAAAGAATTTATAAAAATTCTTAATGTTTTTTTTTCCCTTCTGAAGTCTGTGGTTTTTTTTAAATTTGATATCCTACTCTTTTTCTGTGAGATAACATATACTGCCATATCTTATAAAACAAAGCTCTTCCAACACTGTTATTCTATTAAGTGCTTTAGAAAATTCAGTTTCCTTTTATTACTTATCAAATATATTGCATATGCCGCTCACTTTGCAGTGCCTTTTCATTCTCCAATGAATATTATTATAAATGTGTGTACAGATTCATAAACACAGGGAAAGTGAAATAAAATACACCATAAGGAGATACACCATTTTGCTTTTATTGCAATATTTTCCTTTGGTTATATGCAAATAAACATCTGTACACAATACAAAACAAAAATGAAAAAATATACTTAACCTGTTTTCATGTTTTCTGGAAAGATAGAACTTGATCATACCTGTAGAACAGTTTTCTTCAGTGACATAGATATGGACATGAATTTGCTGACAAATTCATTTCTTGGAGTCCTGTTGCAACACATGGAAAACTACATCTCAAAACAACTATATGGGTAGCAGCATAGCGGCATTCTCAGTGTTTGGCAAGCTTCTGCTATGGGTGGATGGAGAGGTCAGAACGGAGTGGGGAAGATACCTGACCCTTGTGAAAGCATAGCTGATGTTTTAAACTGATTTTGGCATTTCATCAGTTTGAAGCTCTCCACTTGAGCCTTCTTTTTCAATTAAAGTCCTTGATGTGAAACTTCTCCCAACTCAAAAACATATTTTAACCAACATTGGGCATGGGCATGGGAAAATAACCCAAGGAACTAGGGAAGTTTCTCAGATAATGTGTTGAAGATAAGAGCAGCTGATTAAGCTGTGTCAACAAGAGAACAGACAATGTGGAAAGAAACAACCTGATTTTCAAACGAAATATGCCTCAGAACCACATGCAGCATTGGGTCTTTGCTGAAGTTGAGAAGGCTAGTATTGGCACTGCCATTCAGGGTTGTGAAAGCCTATGTGGAGTAGACTGTGAAGGAAAGAGTGTTGAAGAAGACAACTATCAGATACAGAAGAACAGTGTGTAGGGGACAGCTCATATGATGTTGAAAATTTATGAAATCCTCTTTAGTCAATCGAATCCCTTATCTGAAATTCTATTTGAGCTTCAGAAATCCCTATAAGGAACAGAGGAAGCAAGGAAAGTGATTCTCTTCAAAATGTCAAGCAGAGAAAGAAAAAAGGCAAAGAAAGAGTTAAAGGATCAATATATAGTTATTTTAATTTTTTATACATATATTATTTTAGTCTCTGCTTCTTAGAAAAGGCTAGTCATTGTTGCTAGGTTCCTAACTGTGGCTGCTTCACAAAGCTGTAGCCAAGTGTGTTTTCTATTCACTCTAATATTTAAAGTTACACACTGTGCTACTAAATTTTAAATGGCTTCAGTGCTGGTCAATGATTGTATAGCATATACTGCTTCTTTTGGATTTGGGGAACTATTACAGGCCTTCCAGTTAAGAAGGTATCACATCCTGTAATTCAAGATACTGGTATGATTCATTGCCCCTTGGAGATCTTTCCTTGGTAACTTAAAGGCAGCGATTGGGATGAAAAAGAGGAGAAAGCTAAAGCCCTAAAAATCTTAGATTCAGAGGCTACTCAAAAAAAATGTTATTGGGTGCACTTATTTCCCAATATTCCATTCCATTCTATTCCATTCCATTTTTATGCATTTATTTATTTACTTTTATACTTATTTATTCATTAATTACCTTTTTATGCCACTGATCTCACTATCACATGACTCTGCGTTACATTATGCTCAGATTAATAATCAGAATTAATTAAGGTATCAATGGATATGTAGGATGTGTGTGTACATTTGTGTGTCTGTATGTCAGCCAAAATGCTGGCAGTGGCTGATTTTTGAACCATTGCAGGTCTGCTAGAGTGTTTTAAGTCATCATTATACACTTATGTATTTGTTATAAATAGCTCAAATGCTACAAGATTATGGTAGACATTTGGGCATTCTTATCTTTATACATAATATGTTTTTTTAAAAAAAACAATCACAATAAAGAAAATACAAACTAAAAAAAATAGAATGAAAAAATAGAAGATGCATGAAAGAAAAATAGAATAAAATAGAAAAGAAAGATGGAATAAAATAGAAAAGAGGGAAAAATAATACAGTAAAGAAAAAAGAAAAATATATATAAATAAATTGTTTTCACTTCTTCATAAGTATAAGCATTTTTAGTAATTTATCACCCCCTGAAATACAACAATATTCTTCCCATATTGCATCTCTTATCTATAAACAGATCTTTAACACCTCATCATTTCAGTCTTGATATTAGCAAATGTCAATTTAGATGACAACATATTTATGTTAACCTTGAAGAAATATATGAACTTTATATTCCTTTTTTTCCTTTTAACAATATTAATTTTTAGTCCCTTCGAATAATGTCCTACAACTTAATTTCTTGTCATTGTTTTTCTATGTCACAAAATTCTACCAAACTTGACAAGCCTTTTTTGTAAATCCAATATTGGAAAATTATCCAGGTCACTCTCTTGGCATTTGCATACGTCTTTAAATTATCAAGACATCAGCTGCTTTCTTTTTTTAAATGTTCTGAGCAGCACACTTTTCTCTATCATTCATATAACCTGTCATTTTTAAATCCACTTTCAAATCTGTCTCAGTCTCGTCTGGAAAAAAAATTGTCCATGATATATTTTAAACACAGTCTGTCTATAGAGACAGACACTCTTAAAATTACCTTTTGGGTTCCTTGTTCAAAAACATCCTTCAATACGTCCAATGTTAAAATATTTTTCTCCATTCTGCATTCGTAAGTCAAATTTAAGTATTCTTTTTTAATTGTAATCTTTAGTTCCTGCTAGTTCCTTCTAGTATTCAGCCTTCAATGTCCCAACCTATCATTAAAAAAAAAAGAATTAGAAGAAAAACATTGTCCCACCGGGAAAACTCTTATAATTAATTCCAAAATCTTACTTCATATGCATCTGGACTCTTTATCTATTTGTAACTTTCCAAAATCATATTTTGCTGCTTAATCGAAAAAGTTCTTACACTTATGTTTAAAACATCTTTCACTAAGGATTGAAGGAAATTCAACAGATGCTGTAAAACTTGTTAATCCAATAGTTCCTAATAGCTAAAAAGTAATGGATAAGCAATTTCAAAAATGACTGCAGGTAGTTCTCGACTTACAACAGTTTGCTTAGTGACCATTCAGAGTTACAATGGCACTGAAAAAAGTGACTCATAACCATTGCAGCAGCCCCATATATTTACATTCAGATGGTTGACAACTGACTCACATTTATGTTGGTTGTAGCCAGAGGTCGGCTGCTACTGTTTCTCACCGGTTCTAGCGAACCAGTAGTTAACATTAGGCACAGTTTGGCGAACCGGCAAATTCCACCACTGGCTGGCCCCATCCCCACCCATTTTCCAGCCTGTTTTGGGGCCTTTTTCAGGGTGTTTTGGGGCATTTTCTGGGCCATTTTCAGGCTGTTATTTGGGCTGTTTTCAGGGCCATTTTCTGGGCTAAAACGGCTTGAAAACCGCCTGAAAAATGGCCTGAAAACAGCCCCAAAACAGCTTATTTTGGGGGCATTTTCAGGATGGTGTTTGGGCTATTTTGAGGCCATTTTTAGGCTGGTTTTTTAATCTAAAACCAACCCTAAAATGGCCCCAAAATGGCCTGAAGATGGCCAAATGCCAGCTTATTTGGGGGGCATTTTCAGGCTGGTTTTCTGGTCCAAAAAACAGCCTGAAAATGCCTCAAAAAGGCCTGAAAATGGCCCAAAACAGGCCGAAAAATGGGTGGGAGCAGAGCCAGCCTGTGGTGGGATTTGCCCCAACCAGCTGAATCCATCTCTTCCTTTGAGGTGAGTGGCTGGGAGACAGAGCTGGGTGTAATGAGTGACATCACCCACTCAGTCACATGACCAACTGGCCATGCCTACCCAGCCAGAGAACTGGTTGTTAAAAAAGTTACAGCCCACCATTGCTTGTAGCATCCCGGGGTCATGTGATCCCCTTTTGTGACCTTGTGACAAGCAAAGTCAATGGGGAAACCAGATTCACTTTAACAACCGTGTTACGAATTTAACAACTGCAGTGATTCACTTACCAAATGTGGCAAGACAAGTCATAAAATGGGGCAAAACTCACTGAACAAATTTTTCACTTAGCAACATAAATTTTGGCCTCAGTTGTGGTTGTAAGTTGAGGACTACCTATAGGGTTTTTTGGCTAAATGAAATCTTGTTATCTTAAAATCAAACTGGTGTTTGAGTGTGGCACTCAATGTTTTGAGCATAGAATATTTTATTTAAAGGCTTTTTTTTCCTGGAAGTCATTGAGTCAGTAGATGGAGTTCTTTTTCAAATCATTTTGGCTGCAACATGCTTTGTTTTCAATTGTTTGATGGTTGTTACAAGAATAACAGTGGCATAAAAACCTTTGTATTCTTATTTCTTATTCTTTTAATTTTAACAAAAAAAAATCATGGTATTGGGAGTGGGTTTCAACACAGTGAAACATCCCCTTATGATATGTAGAATAATCATAGACAACTAGCAAGTTGGGAAAAACACTAGAATAGATCTATGGAGATTACCAGTCATCCGGGTCATGGTTATCCCAAAGGTGCTTTATCAAGAGGCAACTGGACTTTTGGTTTTTTTTTTCTTTGAAGACATTTTGCTTCTCATCTAAGAAGCTTGTAAGCTTCTAAGATGAGAAGCAAAACCTATTCAAAGAAAAAAATCCAGAAAGTCCAGTTGCCTCTTGAAAAGGCATCTTTGGAACAACTAGAATAGATCCTACATTCTAATGTCTGTCTACAGGCAACTGAAATGAGATGTTGATTTGATCCACTCCTGCCTTCCAATTGATGCAAATGGATGTAATCAGGAAGGAACATAGTGGTTATATTCTATTCCCAACATATCCAGTTTGGAGCAGAAAAGTTCACTATCTAAAACCTTGAAGAGCTACTTTAACAGCTTATCTACTTTATTGAACTAGCTAGATCACTGATCTGTTTCAAAACATCACACAGCATAATGTATTCCTAATCCAGATCATAGTTTATTATCTTAGTAAAAAATATGCTTCAGTACTTCAGAAATTTCATATGTTCTGGTATTATTCATAAACCCTCACAAGTGGCTGCATATATGAGGTCATAAATTATAGTTTGGGAATTGTAAATGTCGAGGACATACAATATTACAACTTTTCCCAATCCTGGTGCCATCCAGATGTGTAAACTTCTGTTCCCAGAATTCTTAACAATAAATTATGCTGGCTGAGAACCTATGGGAGGGGAAATCCCAGGCTGCAGTATTGTATAATTGTTGCTTGTTTCTATAGTCCATGGCATTTTGGCAAACCATGTTGTCAGCTGCAAAACTCTCTCCCCCCGCTTCTCTCTGTGTGTGCGCACACATGTGTATATGTGTATGTGATATGGGAGAAAGTACAAGAGTGGACATAGTCTAAAAAAGATCTTAAAATAATCAATCTTGTCTATTTTTGTTGCTTGAAAAGGCAAGAAATAATCCGGGGAATGCCTATCATAATATGTGCTCATGCTTTTGTTACACTTAGAAGTGGGCAAGATTTTGCATTCCAAATGTTGTTGGACAGCAGCTCCCGTCATTCCTAGACTACTAAAAAAAATGTGTGTTAGGACTCCATTGAATTATGATTAACACATGGTAAGTAAACAGCAATCTAGGCTACATTTAGGAGGAAACATGAGTAGCTAAAACCTATATTTTTATCTTAGATACTACTGCTTGTTATTCTTGCCCATCACAATTGAACATTTTCCCAATTAATCAGTAGCCCATGCAATAGTCTCACAGATCTCACAGATTTCCTTGACAAGTCAAATTGTTTGTTAACCATTTGTAGAATTTTCTAGTTTCTTATATGTTCAGTATTGATAAAAGACATTAATAAAATGTCGTTTATATGGCGAATACTGTTGGGCTTTGTACCAGGGTTTAGCAGTTTACAGAACTCTAGATATTTAACTCTGATGACAGATTTAACTCCCTCAGCTAGTTTTGGCAGCATAAAATGGCTAGATTAGAAACCTCACCGCAGACAAAAGATGCAGCCGCAATGCCTCACATCACATCCACATTGAGTGCCCAGTCCATTGCAAAGAAATGAGGCATGTTATGTACCTATAAATTAAATAAATAAAAATATTACAGAATAATAAAATATTATTATTAGAGGTACCTATAAATTTAATAAAATAAAAAAATAATATAGATATATATATTATATTCCAGGTTATTTCCTTCAGCCTTTCTGAATTAATAGAAACTGGGCATCTCCCTTGATGGCCTTGAGAACTACCAAAACTTAAAAAACAGTTTCTGTGGTCTGGAAAACAGCCTCAGCTCTTACAAAAACCTAGCTGCTCCTTACCTTCTGTGTCCCTAAGCAGAGAAATGGAAATAGGTTTTGTGTTACTCTTAATTTTATTATATTTTTCCATATTTCCTTTCTTTAGAGCAGATATGGAAACCACTACAAAAATGTCCTGGAAAAAGGCAGAAGCTGTACTCTTACTCTTTGTCTTGGATTATTTATAGCTTGCTGATTTTTATTGTGCAAAAAAAAAAAAAAATCTTAAAGAAAGGCCATTCTAATGAGATTCCCATCCCAATCACCAATAGGAAGTTGGAACAGCTTCTTAACATAGCAGCTAATTTACCTGAACGGAACACGTTCACTGAATCATTTTGAATGCCTGTCTTTTGCTTCTTTCCAGCCTGCATCACCCTGACCTCCAGTTTTATTTTCCACATAATCTGCACATTTGCAAGGAAACATCTTTGCATTTTCTTCACTCCTGGGCTTTCCCCCATCAACAGAGCAGCCAGTTTCCCTTTCCTTTCTCAGACCCATTTGATAAGATGACTAATCTTTTCCATACAGTGAAGTCCACATCAACAAACACAGAGAAGGACAATTAAGTGTACAGTTGTCATTTGTTTAGAGAGAACCAATGCTTTAGGATAAATTTGTTTAAGGAAGAACCAATATTTTATAATAAAGACTGCACAAATAAACCTGTTAAGAGTTCTCTGGTCTCCAAAATGTGCATCTTCTTATAGATATAATGTTGCTAGAGAACTGACAGTAGTGTGTATATTTTACAATCATTGCAGCTTCAGCAACCTGGTAGAATAATCAGGCTAGACATTCAGAAAGATACTGTTTCACTCTTCTCCTTTGGTACACCAAAAATTGTATTTGATTTAACCACATATATTTTTGTTTTCCAAACTCAGCATGCTGTGATTAATCGAAATTGTGGTTGTTTTAAACATATTTACTTTGAAGGGTATATCCCATAGCTACTCTGTTTAAAGTGGCAATTGTTAATATATAATTCTGGAGGAAAAAAGAGTGCATAACTGAGGGAAAGGCTTAACTAATTCACATGTAGTTGGGCAGATGTTTGGAATCTATAATTAGCTAATCTATGATTAGCTAGTTCACCAAGTTTGGAATAACATTCTCTGATATAACCTGCATCTAACTAAACATTTTATTCTATTGTTTTTTATTTTCTATCTCTCTTTTTCAGGCAAGTGATCAAATGCAAATGTGTACAATATGCAGGACATGTTCAATATGCATATCTACGGTTAGCTATGCTGTTGAGCTTTTGGGTTGATTGATGCAGAAATTATGTTGCTTTGTTTACTGGTTAGTCTTTTTAGATAGAGAAGTCTGTTTTTGCTATTATGTCAAGCACTGAAGTGAATCCATCACTGTTGTGGTCTCTGCTTCTATGAGAGGTTGATAGGCCAATACCTCAGCCTGTCAAAAGTGTACTTAACTGTTTGCTTTCATTATTTGCTCTAGGAAATTTGATTTCAAAAGAAAACTATCCTTTGTTCCCCCACCACCCCACCCAATCCATTGATGAAGTATTCAACATGGATTGCCATCCCATCTCTTTTTGTAGCGTTAGGAGGAAAGATAATGGAAGAGAGAGCTTACAACAACATCCTATTTGTTCCTATGTCACTTGGACTGTTTTGAATTTGTTCCATGATTTTTAATTGAGGTCTTCCCCCAAAAATGTATCCTTACTTTTGGTTACTTCCTTCCTCCCCAACCCCAAATCTTATGTTTGGTTACTTCACTTTTCCCAGTATACTACAATCTTATCTCCTAACAAGGCAAGTTGTAGAGTTGAACCCAATACTGTATTGTTGTATTAAAACAGCAACTGCTTTCATATTAGATTTCTTCCAGGTTGATCTTAGAGGGAGGTGAAGATAGCAGTGTTTAAGCCAGAGCAAAAACTGAACTGAAGAATCAGTATTCTTTTGTGGGGTCCTTGGCTCTATTGTCTTCTATTGGTACCAGTATTCTCCTTCTCCGACATTCTTATTTTCTCTTTCAAACATGGTCTTCTCTTTTTTCCCAGGGAGAGATAACTTGTCACAAAAAATCACAATAAGTACATTGCTCAGGGCTTTTAAAATTATGCTAAGGGTTAGAAAGGTCATAAGTTACCCACCTCGGTTCTAAAAGATCAGGCGTGAGGCTTCCTTATTTACCTTTCATTTTTCTTCCTTGGTCTGATAAGCTTTTTTTTTATGGCTTCTAATTGTGTTAACCAGGTTGTTGAGCAGACCATAGATAGTATTCATTCCTAAGAAAAACAAATTCTTATAGCATAATTTTGGATTCATAGCAACCCAATTTGAGAAACATAGCAAGCTGTTTTCAAATTCATGTGAAAATCAAGATAGAATTAGCCTTTATGCTTATTTTTTTAAAACAATATATTTCATGATTTTTTTTATCATAAGCTCCATTAAACAGTCTTGGAAGGGAAAGGCAAAATGTAGTTTGCATATAATATGAATAAATAAGCATAAACTAAAATTAAATTTACAAATTCTACTTTCTGTGTAAAAAAGAAGTTGGAAGTAAGCCTGAGGCAAGTTTTCCATTATTTGATTTAAACAATTTATTATTAATTCAATCTTGGCATATTTGTTGTTGAGAAATTGAACTAGTGTAGCTTTCTCAAAGATAAATATGAACTTTACATTACCAAATACAGTTTCTATGTTTCTACTTTTTCAAAAGTTTAAAGTACATGGAAGATATAAATTGATATTTTTTTTTATGTGAGAAACTTTGAAAACTTGTTCTTCCATTACAGATAGTCCTCAATTTACAACCACAATTGAGCTCAACATTTCCATTTCTAAGTGAGACATTTGTTAAGTGAATTTTACCCCATTTTATGACCTTTCTTGCCACATGTGTTAAGTGAATCACTGCAATTATTAAGTTAGTAACACATGGTTGTTAAGTGAATCTGACCTCCCCATTGACTTTTCTTGTCAGAAGGTCACAAATGGTGATCACAATAACCCAGGACACTGCAACCGTCAAAAATATGAACCAGTTGCCAAGTGTCCGAAATTTGATCATGTGACCATGGGGATGCTGCAATGGTTGTAACTGTGAAAAACAGTCATAAGTCACTTTTTTAGTGCTGTTATAACTTTGAATGATCACTAAATGAACTGTTGTAAGTCAAGGACTACCTGCTGTTGATATTTCTGGTTTTTAGATTTTCCTTTAGATGGTCTTTAGGTTTTTAATTTAGCCTAAAGGTGATTAGCTCTTTTTAATATCTACTGTCCAGACATTGCTGTCTCTTTACAATATTCCTTACACAACAAAAATTTAGGGGAAAAATTTAATGCAAATAATTATGTCAGGACCAATGCCTTCAGTTTTTTCCCAATTATCCCACCTCTTTAGCAGTCATTCAAATTAGAACAGAAAATAGGCGACTGTCAACACCCCAATCAACACCCCAAAATAAAAGGCCACACAGTCAGGCACCATATAAATATTACACATAGAATAGCCCAAAGCACATACTCACGTAGAGAAAAGTTCCCAGAGGATGGGCTCGAACATGTATCCAAAAGTTTGGAAGACTAAATGTCTGGTCCTGATGACCAATCCAGTTTGGATCCTAAAACAGAAAAGAAAAATGGCCATGACTTGCTCTTGATATGCAGAAAAAAACAAACAAATAATAAATAAACTTGGTTACGGTTGTTATTATATTGGGTCTTTTTCTTTTAAAACTTTTATAATGTTTATAACATAAACACATCGCATATATTTCCTGTCTTTCCTCATGGAATTAAATAGAAGAGAAGAGAAGAGGAGAGGAGAGGAGAGGAGAGGAGAGGAGAGGAGAGGGGACTTTATTTTAAGCCAAGTGTGTTTGGACACATAAGCAATTTTTCTTGTTTAATTTGTTCAATGTGAAATCCACATTCAAAAGAGACCAGAGTACTGTGCTTAAAACAGTTGGTCAAGGCAAAGGATTTTCTGTATCTGTTCCATCTCTTTCCCATAATCTGTTGATTATGCATCATCAAGTTTATATCAGCCTTAGCAACCATATACATATATTTTCTCCAAGAGGATCTGTCCCTAACCTGATCTCTCAGATCTTCTTATGATGCACTAATTACCATTTCATTTTCCTTGATGTTAGTCATCCTCTTGCCTTTTCTCCGACTTTTCCAAGCTTTAGAACTTTCTCCAGAAAGCTAAATATTCTCATAATGTACCCAAAGCAAAATAATTTGAGTCTGGTCACTCAGGCCTTGAGTGAGAACTCTGGGTTGATTTTTATTAATTGTACAGAAGGCCTCTTCCTACTTGGATCTAGTCATCCTGTTTAATTCTTGTCTGAAAATTATACAAGCCTGATCTGAGTGAGAATATCAGAAAATAGGATTGATATACAAGTAATCCTTGACTTACAACTACAATAACGACTGGAAAATTCATCCTTCAGCAGTGTGATCAATAAGAAAGACATCAAAAAGTTGACTTGCAACTTTCCCTGCCAGTTTCCTTGACTTTGCTTGCCAAAAGTCAGCTGGGAAGTCACAAAAGGCAATCACATGAGCACAGGATGTTGCAACCATCATAAATACATAACAGTTGGCAAGCACCCAAAGTCATGATCACGTGACTATGAGGATGCAGCAATGACCATCAGTGCTAGTCATAAGTCATTTTTTAAAGTGTCATTACAACTTCAAATGTTTGGTAAACAAATGGTTTAATTGAAGACTGCCTGAAACTGAATGGTTCAGCTTTAAGCCTGACAACTCTGATTTTAGAAACTAGTTTAATACGTGGACCATACTGATGATTTATTATCAAATGTCAGTTTTAAAAATCCATATGAAACTACTCATTTAAATAACTAGGCATATTAATTTCTTCCTATCTTGTTAATATGAGAAGTGCTGAATGTCAACTCATAAAACATTCTTATGCCTGAATACATGTTCTAGATTATTTATTTTAGAAGAGCTGAACAGAGGGTTGGAAGTGAGATTTGGACAAGTAAATCAAGTGAAACAGGAGGGAAAACTAAGATTCACCTAAATCAAATCTACTAAACTTAGCAGGACAATTTTCTTCTAAATATTACTTTTGGAAGATCTATCTTTGTCTAGGAACAGAAAAATCCAGCATAAATTTATTTTATACCAACATGCTATGTTCCATCAAAGCATATAACCACCATATTTCAAGCTGTAGCAGTGAACAGAATTCACCTTGTAGGAATTAGCATCCATTCAGGAAAGCCTTGTAAAAAAAATGGCCAGAAATGGCATAAACAGCTTTTGCTTATGCAGTGATTTCCATTCATTGGTCCTGGAAAGTTCTGTGCTAATTTCCTGTATCTTCATCCATATTATTTCTTTAATGAGAATCCAAACAGAGAGAACAGTCCATTTCCGGACTTTGTTTTGTAGGTATTCATTCATAAAACCATTTTTTTCCAGTTTCACATTCTGATGGAATAAGAAATATCAAATTCCATTTTATAATTCAAAACCATTTTATCACAAATTGTGAATTTACGTGTGGTTTTTTTAAAGGTTACTGCAAAATTTGGTAAAAGCTTTCTAATATTCAAGCCTACTTTTTGTGTCAGAATATGATAGAGAGGAATTTGCCAAACATTACTATTTTTAAATAAACTACACAAAGAGGGAAAGTTATAATACGCTTTCCCAGTTCATGTGGAGCTGCTTATTTAATTCAGTTGCATTGCAATGTGCCACTGGAGTACAACATTTGATGAGAAAGTCCACTAAGATAAAAGACTACAAGCCCAATACTACCTTTCAGCCTAACCTACAACACTGTCATGCCCCTGTCGGAGTCTGAATCCAAGGAAGAAGGTGAACAGATGACAGGGAGTGGGAGTGTAGCACTGTTGGCTGTGGAGGAAACTGGGGAAGGGCAGAGTCCAGCTGGACAGAGGAGAGGTAGAGCAAGGGAGAGGGAATTCAGAGGAAGACCCAGGCCCACCCTCTCTTCAACCTAGGGCATGCAGGAAGGAATGGAGAAGAGAGAAATGTGGGTTGCCTGGCTTATGGGGGAGGAAAGGGCCCTGATTCTTTTCATGAGCTGCAGCAGGGAACACAGTTTATAAAAAAGGCAAGCTGTGTGTGGCAGGCTGTTGGGAGCAAACGTGACTTTATCTTGTGTTGCTGTGGCTTATCTGTGTTCCTGGTATCTTCCCAACTGTGAGTTTTGCCTTGCTTTCAAGTCTGAAATTCTTGCTCCTGCCTTGCTACACTAATTACTTCAGTTTGGCTTGTTTGGACTTTAAGTTACAGTTTGTGTTTACCCTGTTTGGGACTTAATTTTCTCTAGTCAAAGGCTGTTCCTGGGAGAGTTTTTCTCCAGCAAGAATGTAACCTGGACATTGGGGGCAAAGTTGGAGAAAATAAAAGGACTCTTATTGATTATCTGACTGTGTTGCCTTTGTGCCATGCCCCGGGTCATCACATACACTAAGTTATTGTGAAACTAAAATGAGAATGAGAATTCTATTTATTCTGCATCCTTAAATTCCTAGAGTAAATATAGGACTATGGTTCTCAACATTTTCTTCACCACATATCCCCTTTAAATACCTTTGGGGCCAGGGCCAGGGCCATGGACCCCCAAGACTTTAACTCCAGATTTAAATCATAACATTTCTTCAAGCCTTCATGGACCCTCTGTGATGACATTGTGGTGCTCCAGGATCCGCGAACCACAAGTTGAGAATCTTTGATATAGGATATGAATGAATGAGTGAAAAATAATAAAATGGGGAAATTCATAGAACATTTCAATGTTTGTAGTCCTTGAAATAGGGACTAGGTGAGGCTTTCCTTATGTAATGAGATGTAGAATGTTGGGTTTACAATTCCCCAAATTCTCAGCCAGCACAAGGAAGAATGTTTGAACTTACTTTCTCCAATACCACAATCCCAGATTTCTTTACACAATAGTGTCTTCTGTTTGACAGATGGAAGGGAACGTGTGCCTGGTATCATCTCTTTCCTTTAAACAGGTGATGGTGAATCTCCAGATAAAATTATACTAATAATTCAGATGACCTAGTCAGGACTTCACCCAAACTTGTTGCCATCCTCCTGAGGATTGTTCTAGGGCATTTGCTGCTTAAGGTAGAGGAGATATGCCCCCTTTCTGTTGATAGGTGAGCTAATAGCAGTGTTGACTCATTTTTGTCAACACTGTGGATCCTTGGTGCTCTCTGAGCTTGGTTGTTTGTTTGAATATGTTTCATCATCCAACTAGGTAACATCATCAAATCTAGAGGGAGTAGGAGTTGCTTTCTGTTTATATACAACAGCTTGCCCTGTCAGTTTTAGTGGGAGGGTTGTTTTCTTCTTGGTAGATCCTTGACTAGGCTGTTATTTACTGTATAATTGTTTTCCAAATTTGTAGTTCCTTGATTGGGGTATTGTTTATTGCTTGATTGTTGTTCTGGTATTAATGTGATTTTTTTCAACGCTGTAAATCTGATGATTTTCTGCAAAATATTTAAGTAGCTAGTTTAGCAAGATTATGTACAATGAACATAGTTGTTTGCCTTTGAGAGAATTGGGGTGGGAAGAAGGCTAAGAAAGATTCATTACTTAAGGTTATGACTTCATTTCCCAAATGGCAGAACCTAATCTTGATCTTGCTCAATTTTCATTTGAGAAGATTGATTTGTTACTTTATTTATCTATTTACAAGATTTATGGCTATTACAATCTACCAACTCCGAACAACAGTAACTGCAAAAATGTTCCATTGACATCATTGTTACAGGACCCAAAATTGTTGGGGGTAATATGATGACTCTGTAAACTGCTTAGAGAGGGCTGTAAAGCACTATGAAGTGGTATATAAGCCTAAGTGCTATTGCTATATAGCATAATGTTCTTGCCAACACTCAACTTTAATTAAATTCAAGAGGTTTGTGATTCTCAAGTACTTAATAAAGCCTAACTTGGTTCTAAATATTTCTAATGTTTTCATACTAGAAATTAACTCACCTGTCTTCATTTCAGCCATCCCATTCATGAATTATCTTTTCAGATTTTAATTGGTTCATATCACAAGAGGCTTATACATAGTAGAAAAGATGTGAAAGAGAACAGGAGACTATGAGTTCTAGTCCCACCTTTGACTACTTACCTCAAAGGGTTGTTGTAGGGAAAATTGGAAGAAGAAATATTATATATGTCCACTGACTTGAGTTACTTAAAAAAATAATAAAGACAGGATAAAAATCAAGTCAAATAAATAAATAATGAAGTCACTCAAAGATGCATATTTTTAACTCAAATTTAACCACTTAGATTTGCAATTCAGCAAATTGATTATAATAGGATGAAAAGCTCACCCACGTTTTTCACCCAGTAGCAAACCATTTTCCTCCTGCCCATTGGAGAGGCTCTGAATCTAACAATAGTCTTACTGATGTAAGTAGCATTAGCAGAAAAATGTAAGTAGCATTAGCAGAAAAAGAAACTGCTACGATTGTAGCAGTTGCCAAATAAAACTAATAGGCAGAAGGGAGACTTGAACTCTTCCTTCAGAATTCAATACTGTATCACAGTTAATCCTTATATATTGTTGTCATGGAGGGAGGCAGTAATAGCTTTTAGTGTGACTACATAGCCTCACTTTCTGCAGTAAAATGTATTGTTGAAGAATGTGAGTGCTTTTACCATCATTTTTAATCCAAAAGTAAATACTATTCAACAAAATCTTGTGCAATTGTCTTTCTTCTTCAATCATCTCTCCCTTTTACTGCTTCACCTTTTAACAAGGAAACTCATTAGCTTTTCTCAGTTGTCTTTCTTAGGCAACAGAAATATCAACTCAAGTCAAGTAAGATTATTACAAAAACCAGAGACTAGAACAAGTTAAGAATACTCAAGAAATATCCAGTTAAAAACTCTAGAATAAAGTAAAAGATAACAGATAAAATATTATTTATTATTTTATTCTAGAATTTTAACTGGATATTCCTCAAGTGTTCTTAACTTGTTCTGGTTTCTGCTCTTTGATTGTAATAAATGTATTTGACTTGAAACAGAAATGTAATTTCTTGTACTTCTCCCATTTAAAAATTTCCAGAACAGTTCTATTTCTCAGTTAGAGGAGTAAAAGGAGGGTAGGCTGTAAAGATCTGTTCTGGATGTTAGGACAATGGGGGTTTTTTTCTTCAACTCGAGCAAAATAATTATTCCTATGGTCTTTGTCAATTCCATGCCCTCATATAGCATCAGCCAGAAGAAAGTGTTTTTTTTTTAACAAATTTTATTCAGTTTTTCACATAAAAACAAAAATCTCTTTTTAGTGGACAACGTATTTCTGGGTCATCACCTTTACATACAAATATGACATCAATTATACATTCAAAAATGCATACTTAATTCTATTATTACCTTTTCCATTCCAAATTTTCAGTAAGGAGAGAAACAAACACATTAATTCTGGCGTCTTTCATTAATCTCAATCAAAACATCTTTTTGTTTCATTTCAATTATTTCAAATATAATCCTTTAATATTTATTTTAAAAATAAAGATAAACAATATGTGTTTGCATAATAATAATAATAATAATAATAATAATAATAATAATAATAATAATAATA
>NW_020769315.1:10110427-10298238 GCF_900518735.1 Pseudonaja textilis
TAATAATAATAATAATAATAATAATAATAATAATAATAATAATAATAGGTTGCCAATGTCTCTCCTTGCTTTCAATAGTCTATATGACTTATTAATTTAGTTGGTTCTTTAGTCTGTCATATTCCCTTTCCATTACACATTCTTTTTATAAATTCTAAATTAATACAAATTTTAACACTAAAGAAAAAAAACAAGTTTAGGTTTCCCCCCTTTTACTGCTTTGAGTGTGACCCCTCAATGGTTAAAATATACCTTTATTCCCTCATCTTGATTCCCAATAAACCATTATTTTTAAGAAGTTACAATAATAATCATTACATCGTTTCATTTGATTCCGCAGCATATTTCTCCCCCTTAATTTTTAATAAGAGTTATCAATATCTATATTACCCTATTTTCAAAATATTTTTAATTGCAGAAATATTCTAATTACCCCTTGTCACCCTGCAGAATCCCCTTTTTAATTCATCAACCATTATCTCTGAAAAAACAATTTCAACATTTCACTATTTCTGTATTTCTTTATTTTATGCACCTGTTTCTTACTGCTTCTCCTCCCCCTCTTTTCCCCATATCTTTTCTCATTCCAGTTTATAGTTCCTCTCTTTCTTAATATCTTCCTTTCCCCTTTTCTGCTGGGTCTTTCTGTCTTTCCCAACTTCACAGGTATTCCCCCTTTTGATTGCCTTCTTAAGTCTCAACTTTTTAGCCTTCCTTCTTTCCCCACTTCTTTATAGCGTTCTTTGTGTTACTTGTCTATTTAAGATGTCTTCTCCTTGA
This sequence comes from Pseudonaja textilis, assembly GCF_900518735.1. The sequence goes on from NW_020769315.1 coordinate 10,111,208, forward strand.
GCCGACTCCTCCTCCTCTGAACCTCTTTCATCTTGTTCTTCAATCGCCATTTCCATTTTTTCTAACACAGAACAAAGTGATTCACCTCTTTCCTGTAGTAATTCTCTCATATATTTAAGTTCCATTTTTAATTCCCAAAGAGATATCATCATTACACACTCTTGTATTTTATGATCGTTAAAGTCCACAAAAAAACCACTTTTACTTTCCTTCTTTCTTCTTTCTTCTATACCAAAAACATCAATCAATCCCACAGTCAGTCTTTCCTTGCTTTTTTCTTTATTCTAGTTCTGCTTTCACTTTATAAGTTTCTTACTTTGTTTCAATATTCTTTAATATTTTATCCACACAAGTTCATTCAGAAACATTGTTGTTTCTGAACATTGTTTTTCCCTTGTTTGAGCTCAAGTTTTTGTCAAAATGTGGCACTCTCCATTATACAAAGTCTTCACCTTTTTCCCCTATTTTTTTATTTAGGGTTTTTCGAACCTCAGTATTCCAACACAGTCCAGTCTCCAATTTGTAAACTTTATTATTATTATTTTTTGACAATCTTAAGTCCAGCTTTATTTTATGCCTGTTTATTGCCAAAATATTTTAGTCCAATTTAGTTAAATCTTTAGTTCTGGCTTCTTCCTTTCCTGGTTCGAAGCCCCGCTTAGCTGTCAGAAATATTTTCTTATTTTTTTTCCTGTCCCTTTGTAATTTTGCTGCTCACTTTTCTTTTCTTAAAAATTCCATATTACCCTAATCCCCGGGTACTTTTGTTTAGTTGCATCGCCCAATTGTCTCGGTTCAGATGTTATCCACCTCTTTCTTCCCTCCTGCACAAGTCTTAATCCAGCTGAGTCCTCCTCTTCAGGGTGGCCATTTTAAACCACTGCTACAGTCATCTTCGGGGGGTGGGAAAGACCAAGCCCAGGAGGGGAGATGCGGCTCCCCTCACTCTGGCTTGTGGCTTTCCCTTACTCCGCCACCCCTCCAAGGCAGCTTCAGCCCCTAATCGTAACGATTGGGGCTCTCCAATGAAAGAGCACAGACCATAGCCACAGAGAGATGCGATCTATGGTCTGTCAGCGAGGAGGCTTCACCTTCTTCCCAAGAAAGTATTGTTTCTGATTGTCATAAACTGATGGAATATTAAATAGGATTATCTCCTCCTGATAATAGTCCTGTGAATTAAATCTAGAGAAATGGCTTGCATAAACCAAATCAAAAGTCTGAGCAAGAACCTAATTCTATTTTTTCTCATTAAAACCCAGCCCTATAATTACATTTTAGGAGGGATGTAATTTAAATCACAAGGGGGGAGGAGGTGTAAAATGAAATAATTAATCTAACTTGCTTCCCAATGTTAGAAAACTAACTCTCTCACACACACACACCCATATATATAGCATAGGCACTCACAGGTCAATCTAATTCCTCAATCCATGTCAGTTTATTGCTAAATGAAACATTTTTGGCTGTCTGTGAGGATATTAATTTGCATATGTGTTTACTTAATTGGTTTATTTATATGCTAGCCAACTTTAAAATTGTGATGTCAAATCAAAAACATAAACCAACAAGGTAAAAACAAACCAAAGGAAAATGTGACATAACCAAGGCCAACCAACAGTAATTCAGTTTCCAACCAATACAGATGTGCTCATCCCGCAACTTGACCCGATACCTAGGCCTTTTGGAAAACGAACAGGGTTAGGGCAATCCAAAAATTGGGAGTATGTTGCTCCAGACAGCAAGCACTGCAACCAAGAAGGCAAACTCCTAGGTTCTACTAGATGTCAGTGTTTCGTAGAAGGGGCCTGGAGTAGGCCGCTTTGGTTAGATCTCATGACATGGGTAGAGTTAAATGAAAATGGGTTTAATAAATGAGTGTATCTATGTAGCAGGGAATATTTACAATATGGCTTTGTGGCAGTGTTAAAAAATGTCATTTCAGACACTTCTTGTTGATATCTTAGGTGTATAAACCTACAGTCCTATAATGTTTAAATTAATTTCTGGGTCACTTTTTGGTCCGTTGTCACATTTCATTAACTGAACATTTCATTCTCATGACAGGCAGCTCCAGTATTACATTGTAGTATGTTTGGGCATCTACCAAAATCAATACATTAGTAGGAAAGGCTTACCACCAATTACCTCCATCCATGTTGGTGTTCCTTCCAAACATGGTTGTTTGACTGAAAGGTGCTTTTTCAAAAGACAATTGGACTGTTTTTTTTCCTTAAGGAAAAAGAATATGTTTCACTTCCCATCCAAGAAGCTTCAGCAATTGTGACTGAATGGTGAGGGTGGGGTGTGGAAGAACAGGTTCTGGCAGGATGATGGGGAAGGGAATGGAAGAATTGTATCTCTTTGCAGTCATCTGGTTTTTAGTGCTCTCTCTGAGAGCCGTTGAGGCCACTTGGGGATTTATCTGTGCCCTCAGAGTCACCTGAATCAGAGCGCAAATTAGTGGGAATTAAGGGCCATGTGAATTCTGGAAAAGGCACTGCAGACTGAGAAATAGCTTCTGTTTTGACACATCCATAACTGTACATGATCTTTATAGCATAATGTTACAGGATGATACTATGTAAATTCAACAATGCTCAGTGCATTTGATTGTGTTCCTCTGCCCTAACAATTGTTTTAATACTTTACAGCTGCTGGAAACCACAGGTTTAGTGTGCCAATTCTATGCCAGATATCTTTTTAAGTTTTGATATCTCTCCCAATTACATTACTTCAGCACTATTGTTGGTCTTCAGATAAAAAATTTATAATAACATTTTTGGGTGTTTCAGTTTTTTTGTTTTGCTGTATGTATGGCAATGCCTTGAGAGGACAACACCCTGTTCTTCCTTCATACACATTTCTGTTGGGTGGGGGTATGTTGCCTATGCACAGATAATATTTTTATGTTTTTAAACTTAAGGGTTACTTTTAATGAGTATTGCAAGTATTTCCATTGTAAGACTTCTCATTTAAGAAGTTACTTAAGTATATAAATAATGTATTGGATCTGGGTTGCAACACTCAGTACAATAATCCTATAGCAGCAGAGATGTACAAAAAAACAACTCTTTGCTACCATCAGTGTTATGGATTTTTGTTACCCAAATGTGGTAGCCTTTGTAAAAAATCAAAGATATTGTCACAAAAAGGAACATGTTCTCTTTTGCTGGGAACCTAATAAAGTTTTTGTACAGAAATGTCTCCTTTGATCTGGTGTATTATGTGAATGATATAGCATGAACGTGATGATTTGCATTAAAGATTTTGTAATTCTTGCTTTCCCGACCACTGTGGTCCTGGTGAAGCTATAGGTAAAGGTAAAGGTTCCCCTCGCACACACATGCTAGTCATTTCCGGCTCTAGGGGGTGGTGCTCATCTCCGTTACAAAGCCAAAGAGCCAGCACTGTCCGAAGATATCTCCGTGGTCATGTGGCAGCATGTCTAAACTCCAAAGGCGCATGGAACACTGTTACCTTCCCACCAAAGTGGTCCCTATTTTTCTACTTGCATTTTTACATGCTTTCAAACTGCTAGATTGGCAGAAGCTGGGACAAGTAACGGGAGGTCACTCTATTATACAGTGCTAGGGAATTGAACAGCTGAACTGCTGACCTTTCTGATTGACAATCTCAGCGTCTTAGCCACTGAGCTACCACATCCCCTGGTGAAGCTATATTTGTACACAATTAGAACCAATGTTTTTGGATAAAAATGTTCCAGTATTGAAATGTTACTGCTACTTTGTGGCCTATGAGATGTATATGAGTATTGTATTGTAGCACATCTATACAGTATTGTTTCCTTAGCAGCTGTGAAACCAGTGAGGCATGGAGTAGAGGCCACAGAGACTTATTATCTGCTGTCCCCCAAGGCCAACAAAAGAGCAGCCAAATATTAGTTACAGTCAAAGTGGAAACCCTAGCATTTAAATTCTGGAACACAGATCTGTATAAAAGCTTTGACTTCTTTGTACTGTAATAGGCTAATCAGCTCTTCTGTTTAAGATTTCATTCTTGTCTGCTGTCAAATATTTTTATCTAGCCAAGTCAGGTCTGAGAGTCTCCAGCCAGATGAAATCTAAGTGCAAACTGGCTAACTGCAATGTCCACATCTGCCTCTCTTTTGCTGGATGAGTACAGGTAGCCCTTGACTTACAGCAGTTCATTTAGTGACCGTTCTGTTATGTCACCAAGAAAATGCGACATATGACCATTTTTCACACCATAGCAACATCCCCATGATCATATGATCAAAATTAAGGCACTTGGCAACTGGCTCATATTTATGCCGGTTGCAGTGTCCCGGGGTCATGTGATCCCCTTTTGCGACCTTCTGACAAGCAAAGTCAATGGGGAAGTCACCTAACAACCATGTTACCAACTTAATAACTGCAGTGATTCACTTAACTATTGCGGCATGAAAGGTCGTAAAATTCACTTAACAAATGTTTCAGTTAGCAACAAAAGTTTTGGGCTCAGTTGTGGTCATAAGTCAAGAACTACCTTTATGAGCATTTGCCAGTTGTTGTGTTTTTAAAAAAACATTGATTTAGCAAATGTGATCTTCACAATTGCAGATCTATATTCTCTATTGTCATTTTTCTCTCTCTTAGTGAGTCAATGCAAGGGAATTGTTACTACTTTTTAATTCACAATTTAGCCCACATTTTAGTATAGTGTCATCCAAACTAACTAGGACTAATTGCTTAGGTTCAAATATCCAACAAGGTCACTTATGTTATAATATGGAGCTTGTGTGATATATGCCTGTTTGCAATACTCTCTCTCTCTCTCTCTCTCTCTCACACACACACACACACACACACACAAACATTCATCTGCAATGCCTCAAAACGTTTTGGGAAGATTTCCTTAAGAAAATTGCCTCTCTACATGGTGAACTGTTAAAATTCCCTAGTGTGAATCATTTAGAAACGACATTCCACCTTGTGCTCACATAACTTCATAAAACAATATAGAATTTTAATCACTTCACAACTGCCATATTTTGAACCAAGAAGAGAATTGTAATAGAAATTATCTAGCCCAATCTTTTTTTATGTAGGATCTACAGTCTATAATTACAATTGTGTAACAGTGTACAATAAACTTCCCTTAACTGTTTCATTTCTGTAAATCTCCAGAGCAAGTCTACCAAAAACATTTGCTTAACTGCTTCCAGACATGGGTTTCCAGATCTGAAACTGGATTTGATTCAGATCCAGATCCAGATCCAGATCCCAGATATGATTGCCTGCCTTCAATCATCTTAAGTCTGATCAGAATAACAGTGTTGGCAGGAACCTTAGAGATCTTCTAGTTCAACCCCTACTCAAGCAGGAGACCTTATAACATTTCAGACAACTGGTTGTTCAATCTCTTCTAAAAAATCTCCAGTGTTGGGACGCCCACAACTTCTAGAGACAATTCATTCAGTTTAGTTTAGTTAGTTTAGTTTTACTTTTATTGTCATTGCACCTCGTACAACGAAATCAAACACCATCTTCAGTGCACGTCATGATCATGACCATGAAAATAAACACAAACACACATCCTTCACCCTTCACACACTGAACCGGAACCCCCCCGACACCACACCAACATTGCACTATACAGCAGTCATTGTCTTTATCTGTCAGGAATTTTCTCCTTAGTTCTAGGTTGTTCTTTTCCTTGGTTAGTTTCGATCCATTGCTTCTTGTCCTGCCTCCAGGTGTTTTGAAGAATAGGTTGACCTCCTCTTTTTTGTGGCAGCCCCTTAGATATTGAAACACTGTTATCATGTCACCTCTAATCTTTTTCATTAAACTAGATGTACCCAATTCCTGCAACTGTTCTTCATACGTTTTAGCCTCTAGTCCCCTAATAATCTTTGTTGTTCTTCTCTGCACTCTTTCTAGAGTCTCAACACCTTTTGTATATTTTGGTGACCAAAACTGGATGAAGTATTCCAAATGTGGTCTTACCAAAGAATTATAAAATGATATTAACACTTCATGTGACCTTGATTCCATCTCTCTGATAATGAATCCTGGACTGTGTTGGCTTTTTTGGAAGCTGCAGCACACTACTCACTCATGTTTAAATGATTGTCTATTAGGATTCCAAGATCCCTCTTGCAATTACTGCTGTTGAGCCAGGTACCACATATACTATACCTATACATTTGGTTTTTCTTGCCTAAATGTAGAGCCTTACTTTTTTCACCATTAAATTTTGTTGGGCCCAGTGTTCAAGTATGTCAAGATCCTTCTGTATCTTCAGCCTATCTTCTGGAAAGTTGGCTATACCTGCCTACTTGGTGTTGTCTGCAGATTAGATGAGTTCCTTATCTATCCCCTCATCTAAATCTTTGATGAAGATATTGAAGACTACTGGGCCTAAGAGAAATGCCTTGGAGTGCCCCACTGCATACTTCCATCCGCGTAAATGCACTTCGTTAAGGACTAAACAGTGTGGTTGGTTGGTGGTCCCATTCTTGAACTCTTGATCTTAGTGATTTCTTCCTAATGAGTAGCCAAAGTTATTTCCCTCATTTTCCATGCATTTGTTTTAGTTCTGCTCTCAACTCTCCCATGTTCTGAAGGATAGTTTTCAGATATGTAAGCACAATTTTTTTCCCCTTAATTTCTTTTCCTCTCAAGACTTAGCTGTCTTAACATTTTTCTGGATGTTTATATGTTGCTGCCCAGATTTGGAATTAGTATAGCTATACAATAGTCTGACTTGTACAGAATGGAATAAAAATATTAATTCTTGTAATTTGGTTGCTATCAAATTCTTTGCAGCCGATTATTCACCGTTCATCTGTGAATTTCATTGCACGCACACCTTTATTCCAACTGTACTTTGCTGGAGTCAGTTTATTCAACATTTTTTGGAAGCAGCACTGCTGATAGGTACTTCATGCACACTTCTGAAGAGAGGTAGATCTGCCTAAAGTGGAAAATTAAGTTTGATTTTTAATGGTGGTGAAGCTAAACTTTTGCCCAGTAGGCTTGACACTCATAACAGTCCTTGACAAATATGAGTCAGACTGGAAGAAAGTATTATGATTGAATGTGGTCTTTTGTCAGAGTTTTTACCATTAGTAAATATAAGGAAACAAGAGAGATTCTTAAACAATAAGTTATGAGTGTAGATTTGGAAACAGGTATAAAACTTATGTCCAGAGAATAAAATACTAATAAGGAGCTGTCTAACTTATAACCTCATAGTTCCTTAGATACTGCAGAGCTTTATTTTGAATTCACTTTAATGTAGTACTATCTCTCTTGTTAATGGGACAGCTTAATAAGATTCTCTTTGAGGAATTCATTCACCACATAAGTTAGGTACAAGTCAAAACAGCTAGCTGCAACTTAAATTACCATGAATAGCTTTGGAAAGATTACACTTTTTGTAATTCAAACTTTGTCATCTGAATTATTATTATGTCTCTTATTATCAGATTGTACCCAGTCATTGCACATGATCCAGCCCCACATGTGCAGCAACTTTTAAAGCCCAGCATGAAATAGCTGTAAGCTCTTAGCAATATTTCTAAAACATTACAGTAGAGAGCTTGGTTGCTTATCACCTTTTGCATAAATATGTACGTATCGGTTTTGCGTTCAGTATTTTGACCATGATGGTTCATAACTGATTGATCAAATATTTCTTTCAATATAGGTAGTCCCCACTTACTGACTGAAATTGGGACTGGCAACTTCATCATTAAGCAACAGAGTTGCAAAGTGAAATATCTTAATATGATCATGCCCAAATTGCAATGTCAGTTCATCAGTTCTGGTTGTAGTTGTTAAGGGCAACCATACAATCTCCTGCCAGCTTCTCCATGTTTGTTTATTTGTTAGAAGTTGGTGGGGAGGGTAGCATATGCTGATCATGGGATGCTGCGATGTTTGTAAATGCGTCTGATATGCTGAAGGAACAAATAGTGATCATGTGACTTTTGGGATACTGCAATGGCTGCAACTTTTTGGACTGGTTATAGATCTTGTTCAGTGCCATCATAACTTTGAACACTTTCTGAACAAGTGGTCAGTATTGACAGTACATTCCTGTAAATGCAGCTTAGAAATATATTACATATTTTTTCTTATTAAATATTTCAAATTTTAAAATAGTGAAACACGTTCTCTGCACTGCTATTCAATGAGACTTAAGATCTTAATTGTTCATCTGTTTTACATTTTGTCTCCTCTATAACTCAAGAGACTTGAGTCAAACTCAAAGGTAAGAACTCTGTTACATTTCGATTTTGTGTAGAAGGCACTTGGTATTTTCCAATGTAATCTTCATTTCATTCATTTTGTTCACTTTCAGCAAATGATTTTGTCCAGTCAGATCATCCTTACTGGGATGTTTTTGTGAATTCTGAAATTTAACCAACCAGCAGCTCTTAGAATTACATCATTTAAGGAAGAATTCATTGCAACTTGGTAGAATTATTGCATCTTGTGGTAATAAATAATGTAATATTTATAAATAGTATTGGCTGCTACATGTACATAAGGTTTATTGTTGTAAAAGTACAATACATCTTCTCTAAGAAAAAAGATTCTAAGTGCTATGTCCACAGTTCTTTTCATCTTATTGTACTGTTTAGTCTAAGTTCGTCTCCTTTGTGTCAAAAATAAAATTTCTAGTGTGTGTAGTGGGAATGGGTGGGAGGAAGCAGGTAACAAATGGACTCCCTCATAATTCTTGGATTATAGCATAGCTACACACTGTTTTGAACTGCTTGCTCATAACCATATGTTTTTTAATGCACAATGCTTTTTATTTTTAGTTTAATTTCCTCTCACAAATGCCTTTGCTAAATTTCAAAGATTTCCCATTCTGTTCTAATGGTTCATTTTTAGCTTACTTCAATATTATTACTTTGCACAGTCAGGTAGAATGACAGGGTGGAGTAACTTTGAAAGGATATGGGAGGAGGTAGTCTGTTTATACATTTGGGGAATGCTAATTGGACTTTAGGTGCCAAGTTTTAGATGCTTCAATCTTTCCCAAACCACACCTTAAGTATGTGAGCTTGACCCAAATTCATTACAATCTTTTGTCCACTTTTCAAAGAACAAATGAAACTGGCAGTCTTACTTGTGAAGAAAACTCATCTGTGCATGCACGCAAGTTTTTGCTACAAGTTCCTACATCTGTTCATTGCCCCATTGTTTTTTTCATTGTTGGCTAAAGGAGATATATTCGAATTGTCCCTCAAATGAAAGAGGGTTGTGTGAAGCGATTATATATTGATAACTTTTGACTTATTTATTGTGCTATTAAATAGGCAACTTAAGGTTAAAAGTTAACCTTGCAGGTTGAAGAAGTTGGGGGGGAGGATAATTTTAATTCATAAATAAATACAAATAATTAAAATAGAGATCTATGTTTTCAATAACTTTATAGCGGTCTGGTAAGTTATCAGAGTATTAGAATTAAGGCTATTGATGGTACCATTTTGAAGGGTAATGGAAATAGGAAAATTTATAAGTCTGCATAAGCACTTTGCGATAATTATTTATTTTTTGCTGGAATTCATTTTTCATCTCTAACTTCTGACTCTGGTAGAAAGATAAGACACCTACAGGTAGTCATTGTTTAATTGTCACAATTTGGACCAGCAACCTGGTTCTTAAGCAAAACAATCACAATCACAAACTATGCTGACAATGTTACTTCAATTTTCCTTTGCTTACACACCTGCAGAGGTTGTAAATGTCCTCAAAGTTACTTATGCATCACTGTTGTAACTACAAATGTTTGTTAAACTAGGCAGTAGTTAAAGAAAGACTCTCCATATGTTTAAACAGTTGTAACTGCAATAACAAATGGGTTAAAAAAACCCATTCTTTTCATATTATGGCTGTGTGCACAGGTTTCCATTCAATATGGATTAGAATAGCATAATTTATGCTAACATCTCTGACAACATGCATTTTAAATCATAAACAACTTAAAAACTGCACAATGTTAGATCTTATCACCAAACAGCAACAGCAGGTGGAAGAGTGCCAGTCCATCAAAAGCCTAGGTACGCTGGTCATTTTCAAATTAGCCACAAAGGTTTATGCAATTCAGCATCAATCACACCAGATTAGGGAACTTGTTCTGCAGATGCAGCCTTGGGCTTGCCAGTTAGTAAATCATTGATGAATGCAACAATCTCAAGAAGACATTGCCAGTAGACTTCAAATGATTGGCAAATAGCCATGGGAAATCAACTCACCTCAGCTATATAGACAAGCCCTTGAAGCTACCATGCCATTTGTAAACAAAAGATGAAGATATTCTTACCAACAATGACCTTTTGCAGAAAGCTGATTAAAGGTTGCATTATCCAATGCGCCTTCTCCCAGATATGGAGAGAGAGTCTGATGTGGAGCAGGGTTGCTATTTTATATTAATGACTCCAACCCATGTGGGTAATTTATGAGGACACAGCATTAATTTCATTATTACAAGCCAGTAATTGTGTTTTGAGTACAATTAAGATAAATACAACATGATAATATTTAATCATTTCTCCCCACTTAGGCTTGTATGACAAACCAAGTTGATAATCTTGCTAGCCAAAGATAAAAGCATCAATGCTTTAGCTCAATTTCTTCTGGATTCCTAATCACATTTATCATTTTGCTCTCACACTTGATTTTTACAGTTGTGTTACAATATTATTTTGGTTGTACCAGATTTTACTGGTTTTTTTTTTTTGCATTAAAATTATTTTATTAAACAAGAAATCTAACTTAATGGGAAAGGTAATTGTAAAATTTCATTAAAATTCTGAGGTCAGTGATTGATTTCCATCTTGAATGCATGACCCTCTGCTTTGAAATCTGTACTACAGTGACTCAGCTTCTGATGGATAGACACATTAACCTCTTATAATTTGATAAAGTGTCGTGTCTATCTTGTTGTTTGCAAAAAATGTTTGTTGACTTCTCCAGAAATTGAATTGAATCAGATTTAAAATTGGTACATTAAATTACAAGTTTCTCTAGGAACATAGATCACTTTTCTACCTTTGTATTGTTTGTGACCTCCTGAGTTCTATTCTCCATGATTGTCTGTGTAATGGTTTTGTTTTCGATTAAGTTAAACTGTCATATTATTAAAAAGATATGTGACCTGAATTAGTTGTACCCAAGTCAGTGGCATCCACAATGAAAGCCACTGTCTTCAAAATGGTGGACACATTGCAGCAATTAAAGCTTCACTCCTTGGGGTGCATGCAGTATATGCTAAAAAGGGGCAAATTGTTTGCCCAATTGCACCTACCATTCTGAAGCCAGTGAATATCACAATTAATCCCTTTTAAAGGAAAGCACTTTTATTTTGTCTTGGATTTTCTGTATCTCGAAGTTTAATAGATTCATGCAAACAAGGTCCAAGCAGAGCAGGTCACCTGTTCTCTATAGTTTGCAATTTTAGACCAAGATTTATTGCATGGCTCAAAACTTATAACTATATTTTTTTAAAAAAAGAAGTGGAACTGTAAGACCACTGCCATAAAACATGCCAAAGTATAAAATTCCCCATGATGTTTACATATAAATTTTAATTGTGTTTCTGAAAAAGAAGCTATGTTTAAACTATCTACTTTCTTCATCAGCAAAACTGGAGGGTATTTTATTCAGCAGAATTAATGTGTTAGTTATACCGGTAGGCAGTTTTAACTACTATCCTTTAAACTTCTGAGCTCTTTTAATGAGATGATCCAATGACAGTAACTTTGTTTGCAAATTGACTTTTTTTTCATTCCCACAGTAATTATGTCTAGTAATGCACATGTGTTGCTATTAGGAAAAGTGAATATTTGGGAAATGTGTTTTTGTACTGTTTGAAATCACTCAGACATGACATTGCATTTCTTTTTTAACCAGTCTTTGTTTTAAATAGGTTGGGGAAAAAAAAATTGGCACCAGGTTATGCAGGAAAGAAAGTTATTTTAACTGTCTATTGAGGACATGTTTTTAAAACAGGAAAAAACATAGCCATGAGTTGATAATAGTTCACTGAAAAGGTTAGCACAACTAAAATGGGTTTGCCTTCTTTTTTAAATGGAACACAACATCTTACACGAATTTACGGTTTAAGAGCTGTAATGTGTAACAGGATAGTTTTCTTTCTGTGAAGTTCTGGTTCTAATTTGAAATACATGTTAACTAATTTCTTATGTGTGAACTAAGACAAAGAAAAAAAAAGAAAACCCATGTTTAAGCTAAGATGGCCCTATTTATTTATTTAAAAAAATAAAATCTACTCAGTGAGTACAAGTAGAAAAAACCAAGAACTCTTTAGAAAAGAAGACAGTGTGCAGTGATTTTTACTATGTACCATTGTATGCTTGGATATGTACACCAGAACAATATTTTTTAATCAAATATTGTGCAAACCTTTTTTACTTAAGGGCATGTCCTACAGTATTTCAGAAACTAAGAGTATTTATTGGATGTCTTACATTTCAGCACAAAGTTGCAGAATCTGAGAGCCCAGAATTAAATAGAGTCCTTCAAAATTGCAACCAAATTGTACTTTTCAATGCAGCAGAAAAACAAAAATGACAGTAGACAAATGTTTTAAATAAACATTCATTATATTGAAATGAAAATGGTTAGAAATAATTATTTCAATATAGTTAAGTAAATATAACGAGGCAGCCAGTTTGATGTAATATTTGAGAAACATGGCTAGAAACTGGGAGACTCAGAATTCTAGTTCTGCCTTAGGCTTGAAGCCAGATGGGTGCCCTTAGGCTAGTCACTGTCTTTCAGATCTAAGAAGCAGATAATAGCAAACCAATTCCAAAATCTTGCCAGAAAACTCAGAGACTGGTCCAGGCAGTCACCAGAAGTCAAAAATGACTCAAAGACACACACACACACACACACACACACACACACACACACACGATTTTGGTCTGGCCCTTTCTACTTTTGGAATTTAGTTCTTGGCCTACTATCCAAAGACCAAGCATTGCTATCTGCTCTCCAAAAGTTGGAAATTCTTGGTTGACTACTACAGAATATTACCGTACTACCATTATGGAGACTGGATATTGACCTAATCCAAAGGTGATTCTACATCACAAGGAGTCATTAAATAACTTCAAAAAGATGCAAAGACAGATCTTCTTTTGAATATGCATGCATATACTGTTAGTAGGCAGAATCTTTGGTTTTATTGTACAAACTGCAGGTTTAAAGACTTTGAATCACAAATTTGAATTCTATTGACTCGTCAAATTGCAAATTGAAATTGTATGATTCACTCGCATTATAAGTTTTAATAAGAGGCTGCTATTACTAATTTCAAGCTAACCACAGTTATGCCTTATTCAGAGAAATCTTAGTTAAAAAGAATTCCTCTTTGGACATAGCAATATACTCAGAATCAAAAGCATATGTTTTTGATCCTTTGATAGCCAACCAGAGAATAAAGAATTGCTGTACTGTGCTGTCCATCATCTCAGCCTGAGCCAACTGTTTCGCCATTGCCCTTCTTGTAATACTATTTCTACAGTGCTTTCCTACTTTTATTGCATTTCCTCATCCCCTAGTATTTTGGAAGTATTCTCATCAACTGGAGGCAACTTTAACTTCAATGCATTATCACATTGAACTAAGTCCCACTGTAGGAATCGATGGCACAGAATCCATTTAGCATACTAGTAAATGATGTCAGTATAGTATTACTTTGTGAAAGATTGGTTGTATGTGTAAAATGCACATACGTACACACACACACTAACACTCAGAACTTTATACTATGCAAATAAATAGCAGATTTATTTACTGGCTACAAAGTCTAGGCAGTTGTTGGCTGAGCACTTTTTTTAAAAAAAGAAAACTTCTCTTTTCCTTGTAGTTGAAACATTTGAGATATTTATTTAGTAGACTTTTATGGCTACCAACTCACAAATTTCAATTCTGGGTGGCTAACATAGGGTTAAAACAAACAAAAAACAAACAAAAGATAGGACCATCACCATCTCAGGCAGTATGCTGTTCCAAAGGACAGATGCCATGACAAAGAAGGCATAGAGTGAATCCTGCCAGATAACATACTTAACAAAAGCTCATGCTCATGCTCATCCCATTGGATCTGAGTCAGGCTGAAACAATCAGAAATATGCAGTCATGCAAGCAATTCAGGTTTGTGCCATGAAGGTAGTAACCAGAAGCTTGAATAGCACCCAGAAACCTACTGAGACTTGGTGCACCTTGCAAAATAAGGATTTTATTGTGGTGCTTACTGAAGTACAACTAAAATTATTATTCCTGGATGTTCTTCTCATCTACCTAACCTCTCCTAAATATTCCTCCTCCCCAGTCAGAAGTGACATGGAACCTATAGAGCAGTTGTCAAGAAGGCTTTTGCATACCTCCACCTAAATTATATTACAGATGCAAGATATTTCCATGGGATAGGTGATACCTTACATTATCATCAGTTGGTAGCAGGGCATCATACTATTATATTCCACATTGTTTCAGAGTCACAACTGAAGAGAAAGTGAGGGGTTTTTTCTGCTATTTGCATGAGTTCTGCTATTTGCATTTTAACCACAGTGAGCAAATTTAAGAATGTATTTTCAGATAGTCAGCCAACAAAGCATAGCAGGTTCTTCAGCGAAGTGGAGAAATCTCAACGGGATTGGGAATAATGCTGGGATAGGACTGTGTAGGCAGATATTTTAAAAGGAGAGCAGCTGAACCTGTGGTGGGCATCTCAAAGAGGATAATTAAAGTGCAGGGTTTTTTGTTTTGTTGTTTCTCCGTTTTTACTATGATTGTTTTATTTATTGGTTTTATTGTTGTGAGCTGCCAAGATTTCTGAGAAGTCAACAAAGATCAGCAAAGTAAAAGAAAACCTTACTGAATATTTATAAGATTTCAAAGTATGTTTAAATGGAATGAAATGGAGATTATGGAGTGTTTTCTAAAGCTTTGAATAGCCATAGCAATTTGCTAACTTTGAACAAAAAACAAACCCAATTTGTATCAAATAAATACCAAAGTATTTAACAATTAACATTTGCCCCTACGCATCGGTCAAGCTTCTTGTCATGATTATATTATAGGTGTGTAATTAGTTTTAGAGTAATATAAATTCATTTATTAAAAGGTCAGAATTTTGTGATAGTTGGTTAAGGATATTAGACAGACAATAAAATTATTATTGTTTCACATTTATTGGGTAGTAAATTTTATTAAGATTAAGTAATCATGCATAGGATGTTTACCAAACCATACCAAAATTACTCCATCTCTATTCTGTTATGAATTACCTTGTCTGTTTGAGGAAAAAAATGCCAGAAAGAGTATCCAGGGAGTCAACTGTTTGTTTATTGACATACATCTTATGCAGGTCATGACCGTTGGTGAAAAGAAAACTGAAGATTAATGGAATACATGAGAAAATGCTACATGAGTCTAAATATATGTAGGTATTTAGCTTTCCACAGTGCAGGGATATTTTTGTATTACTAGTTACCAATGTGGCATATAAAAATATGAGTATTGTGCTAATACAAGCACCATATTGTTATTGGTAATATTTCTTCCTATTTTATGTGATCAAAGGAAGGAAGGAAGTGCCTTGATGAATCTTACTAAGCATTCTATCCTGACTGGTATCCTTTCAAGGATTAGTCAAATAGTTCTGGGATACAAATAAATGGAACACAGGAGAACAGCTCTATCATCACTGTTATAATTTGTTTTATTTTTATCTTTTATCTGTGCCACCCCAAGTTTGTTTGGTACACAGGCATCTATGTAAATCTGTTTAATATAAAAATAAATACATTGGTTTTTCCAGTACCTGAAATAAACAAGGCAAAGGTACTCTCATGCAATTTCATACTCATTTAAAATTTTAATCATACAATATAGAATGTATAATGCGTTGAATCAGGTCAAGCCATTTCAGGTCAGACATTAGAAAACATCAAAGCCACAGGTAGTAGAGGAGAGAATTCTGTTCAAATGAATGGGGAAAATCAACATTGCTGGAGATCATATTTGTTATGAATGGTTGAAATGGTAGTACTGTAGAATACTGGGGAAGAATCACTGGTAGGATTCAAAATTTTTTACTACCAGTTCTGTGGGCATGGCTTGGTGGGCATGGCAGGAGAAGGATACTGTAAAATCTCCAGTCAGAGGTGGTTTTTGCTGGTTCTCTGAACTACTCAAAATTTCCGTTACTGGTTCTCCAGAACTGATCAGAACCTGCCGAATACCACCTCTGGGAAGAATAAACAGGAAAGGAAGAGGGGTTTAAATGATTTTATGAAGATGCATTATATAGACTGTAAAGACAAACATGGGAGACTTGAATGAGAAGAAATACTGTAGGCAATATATTAAAAGTAGAAGAATGAATGAGGACATCAATATTTTTGTGGGAGAGAATAACCATTTGTTATCCAATTAAATGTAGACTATTGTCACTATCACTTAATTGATAGAGATTGTTTTTCCATTATTCATTGCTAATTATATGTATTTATTGTGTTAAATGTTTTTGAACTATAAGATTAATAAATGTGAACAGTGTTTATTTCTCTAAAGAACAATTCCTAAGTGCAAATTTCTTCACCTATAAAAGACCTGTGTGTATTATAGTTGCCTCTATGATAGATAGTTGAAAGCAGAACAAAATATTAGCTAACAAAATATGAATCAAGTTGTTATATTAGGTTGGGTTATCCTTGTTTCCTAGGCTTTAAGAGAAATTTAAAGGGAACTAGACATCTATTGATAGAATTTCCTGAACTGCTTTCTTCTTACATATTTTTTATCATAAATAAAGGAAAAAATAAGAAACACTTCCAGTTTCAAAAATTGTTATCTTCTGACTTTTCTTTTCACCCTTTCTATGTGTGCCTTCATCTTTTTTACTGGCTATGGAACTGAAGTAAATTTAATGTGGATACAAACTCCTGCAAATTCCCATAGTCAACAGTGCAGGAGTGTGAGAAATGAAGATCAAAACCAGATATGTTAAATATGGCTGAGTTACCATATTGGAATATTCTGACATTATATTTTTAGAGGCCATATTAGAGGAGCATTGAGACCTCCCCTTTACTGACCTATCATTCTTATTTCATTTTTTTCCCCAAGCTTCCCAAACAAAAGGAAACAACACAGACAAATTGGCCAGTCTTTTTCAGTTTATTTGTTTTCCCTCAGGGTTAAGACAAAAAAAAAGTATCTACTGCAGTTTGCTACTATTATTTTAATTCTGTTTAATAAATACTCAGAATACAACTTGGCCAGCATTGGATGCTTTAAGTTTCACTGGCTGAAGTGGGAAAGTTAAGTGCAAACTTCAGCTCTCCCACTGAAAGTTGAGTCATACCGTAAGTTATATATGGCTACTGAGGGGTAAACCAGACTATGTTCAGTGGGATATTTCCCCAGTGAATGAGTTTAGAATCGTAACCATAACATTTTAAGATGTTTATATTTTGTTTTGTTTTTTTCAGCTACAATTTTTTGCTGAATTGTAAAGCTACATTTAGTGATGGAAACCAGTTGGACTGTACAGCTGTTGCCTCTCTTAGTTCTGACATTGGTGAGTCTGTTCCCTCTACATGCACATCTGCAGGTATTTATATAATAGTATGTATACATGAAAGGGAATTGCTCTTAAATTTTGCTTGCTGTTACCTAGTTAGCTGGATGGATAGTTTATTGATTGATTAGTGGTGGTGCAGTGGTTTGAATGCAGGAGTTTGATTCTATTTTATCCTCACCGGCTAAAGGTTGACTCGGCCTTCCATTTTTCTGAGGTTGGTAAAATGAAGATTCAGATTGTTGGGGGCAATATGCTGATTCTGTAAACCACTTAGAGAAAACTGTAAAGCACTGTGAAGCGATATATAAGTCTAGGTGCTATTGCTAGTATTATGATATCAAATATAAAACAAAAATAAAATATGGGATAATTCCAGGATAAAATAGATGCAAGAAAAATACAGTAATAAAATACATATGTGTAAAATACAAAGTAGCAACGCTCCGGTACATACATTATTTTTGCAGGGTACTCCAAGTTGTTCAATATAATGGATCCTTTGATCAACCTCCTTAGCTACAAACCTAGCAGGAGTAACTGGAAAGATCCAAGGTAGCAATAGCAATAGCACTTAAACTTATATACTGCTTCGCAGTTCTCACAGCCCTCTCTAAATGGTTTACAGAGTCAGCATATTAGCCCCAACAATCTGGGTCCTTATTTTAATGACCTCAGAAGGATGGAAGTCTGAGTCAACCTTGAGCCTGGTGGGATCACTCTCCTGGCAGTGAGCTAGCCTGTAATACCGCGTTCTAACCACTGTGCCTCCATGGCATCCAGCCTTATGATCAGAATATCAATCACAGCACAAATTATGTTGTATATAGCACATATCCTTTGTGTGGATAGTCTCAGTTTTGGCTTCTTGAGGAAGGTTTCTGCTTGAAAGAAGTCAATTTTGGATATCTACTTGTTATCAGCCTTTCTCAACCTGGTGCCTTCCAGGTGGGATATCACTCGAAGAGTTCTGGATGAGAATTTTGAGAGTTGTAGTTTAGCATATCTTAGAATTCTAATTTAATGAGATATATTATACTGTAGATCAACAACATCTGTAACACTAACAAACATTGCTCTTAGAGTTGTTCCTGAGAGCAAATATGAAATAATGTTATCATTCCAAGATCCCAATTATATTACATGACATTTGACACACATTATGATGATGACATGTATATTTCCACTTGCTTGTCTTACATTCCAACAGCCCCATTCCATAGACATCATGCTATTTTATGTTTTAACCATGTTTTATTAAATAATACCCAGTTGACTGGGTTTCCATGACATACTGTGCCATTAATTATGGGTTACAAACCACAATGGCTGCTTTGACATTTCATGCTAAGCTAAAAACAAATAAATTATACTATGGCTTTTGATTTCTGATTTTTTTTCAGTACAGGTAGTTCTCACTTAATAATGGCAATTGAGACTAGAATTTCCATCTTTAAGCAATGTTGTTATAAAGTTGGTCATGTGACCAAACTATTTAGCAATAGCATTTCCAGCAATCCCCAGTTACCATTGTTAAGCAAGAATCCTGTGGATCATTAAGTGAGGACCTCACATAATCATAAATTTTGACTTTGGCCAGTTTCCCTGTTGACTTGGCTTTTCAGAAGCCAGCAGAGATTATTGTAAATCACAATTATATGACCACGTGTGCTGGACAATCTGTGGCATTTGAACTCCCTGGGTCTTTTCTTACAACCAATAGCAGTTTGTTTGGCAGAAGAAAAGATGGAAACAAATGCAATAGAAAACCTTTGCAGGAAATAACAGCAGTTTTTCCTTTCAATTGTCTCAACTGAAAGGAATTTAGGATTCTTAGTTGGAAACTGCAACTCCATGTGTCAAAGCTAAGATAAGCAGACACATATAAATAATACAAATCACAATATTTTTTACTAAAATTTTATTGATAAATAATATGATTTATGTTAAATTTGCAAAATACAAAGTGATGTCAACATTCCTTGCTAGAAGATAGTCAAACTCAAGATATTTATTGTTCATTGGAACACTTTTCTAGTCAGAATGTTAGCCAAGACAAGAACTGGAGTTTTATAGTTTATGAAAAAGGTATCATAACCTCCTTTCTGAAACTTGTAAGGCTTTTGCAGGGGTAACAGAAAATCACTCTAAATGGCAAAATAACAATAAAAGAATATTGGTGCAGAGGGGACCTTAAAGCAGCAGTGGTGTCTGCAGGATGATTTACAGGTCAAGTAGAACTCAGAAGTGAAAAAAACAAATTGTTACTTTATTACAAAAGGTTGCAATTATTAAATATGCTACAATAAGTGGACAGAGTTCTGGGTAAAGAGTGTTAGGGATCTAGACTATGTGAGGTGTGGCCTTCTTACTGAGACCACTTCATGACAATCTGTAAGCAGCCTCCCTTTTCATGATCCTTCAGAAGGATCGTGGAATTTTGCCTTCTCAAAATTGCAGTTTGGAGAAAGAGGCTTTTGCAGCCCTGTGAAAACAGGCTCCATTCTCACAATCCTTTGGAAGCCTCATTTAATGCTAACATAGCTGATTTGAATAATTTACAAAATTAGGCTGAGGTGTCCGAAACTCAACACATTTTAGACAGTTATACATGAGGGAAGGAGGGAGGGAGAGAGAGAGAGACAGAGAGACAGCAAGAGACAGAGACAGAGAGACAGAGACAGAGACTACACCTTTCAAGACATTCTTCAGAGGAATTTTTTATCAGGTAGCATCACATTAATAGATTCACAAAATAATGTGTATTAAAAATTGTGAACCTCTTTAATGCTCTTCTGCCCAATTACTTGGTGTGCACCTTTACATACTTCAAAATGGTTTCATCCAATTCAATCCATCCAATTCAATTAACACTCTGTATAATGTTTGCAATTATTTTGGTAACTGTGACAATCTAGTTTTTCTCATTATCTGTCCAGGCTTCTGTCACAGCAGTTCCAGATGAAAAAGAAGGAAACTGGTCCAGTGAAATGGGAATTAAGAACCATACAAACCATCAAGCAATACTAGGTGTAACGAATAATAAAATCATGACAGCACAGTTTGAATGTTATCAGAAAATTATGCAAACTACTGAAGAATATGAAGGTAAAACAATATATATCAACTTATTTTGATCTTGTTATTTTCCCTAAATAAAGCATTCTGTCTGTTAATTCATGCAAATATAATTTAAAAATGGTTTTTACCTACTAATACTGTGCTTATTGTATTTCTCTTGGAAATAACTTAATACTTGAAAGTATAAGAGCTTTCGATTCTGGTTTTCTTCCTGTCTAAAGGAGCAGATTTGATCTTTTAAAGTTCTTTACAAGAAAGCACTGGGAAGTCTTATATGTTCCAATAAATTTTTCAGTAAGGCATTCTAGGGTATTCTTATTTAGCGCTGTTTAATTTAACTGAATCGTGAGTTTATTTATTTTGAATGTGATAGTGCAACAACTATTTCGTTTGTTGGTTTATCTTTTGCATGTAACTGGCTTTGGGTTGTGTAAAGGAGTCAATACAATACAGATAAATTAATGAATAGAGATATTTGTTGAAAAATATTTTGCTGCTGAGATACAGTAGTTAAAGGCATACATTAATTTGATGGGCAGTGATGGGCAGTGGTACATAATTGTAACTTATCTGTTATGAATGAAAATCTTATTCAGCGTTGTAATAAACAGCAGCTTTATTTACACTGCAGAAGTAAAATTATTAATGTACAAACAAACCTTGAAAACCATTCTCATTGGTTTAGCAAAAGAAAGGGCTTTTTAAAATGGGGAGGAGGACTTTTTAGCAAATCAAAATATTTACATTAAGGGTTTATTTTTTGCAAAATGGGCAAGACATGAAGGCAAGCGTAACAGAATAATCGCTCCAACAGTTTGTAACTTTCCTTCTTATACTTCCTAAATTCCAAGAGAAGCATCCTAAACAAACCCATTTCAAGCAAGCAGAGAAGGAGGCCTTAAGCAGATGGAGAAGTGTGCAAGCGACCACAGCAACAATGGGCAGCAACAACTCTTTCTATCACCTCCCCAGAATAAAGTTCATCAGTATAAATCCCAAGACACTGGAGAAACAAAAGAAAAACACTGTAAAGAATTTCTTCTGCAAAGAATTTTTAAAAATGGAAAAATTCTGATAAAACATTTATTTCAGACAAATGTTTGTTTCAGACAAAAATATTTAGAAGCTTCCCTTCCCCCTCTCAGGATTAGCCTTGAATGTGAGTTTCCAATAAAAGTGATAGGTGTCCTAGTGATACCTGCAACTAAGAAACCTGCACAAGTGCAGAAGCTGAAACACTGATTTCAGCATGCAAAGAAAGTGTTCAGAAGTTGGGAGGGTGAGATGGATTTGCTTCCCTTCCCCTGCTTCAGTTGGTTTATTTTGTTTGGGGAAATTTATTGGAAAACAGTTGTGTTTCCAGGCAAGGTTCTTGCAAAATTGTAGAGTAACAGTTACAGGGTAAGAAAGCATGATCGTGAACAACATTGTTAAAACTTTTTTGTTTTTTTCTGCTCAAGTGCAGCATTTTTAATAGTCAAGATTTAGATGATGGTTTTAGAAGTCAAAATGGCAAACTTAGAAAGATGTAAACATCCAACAAGTTGTAAGTAAGAGCACAAAGCAAGAGCAATGGGTGGTATTTTTTCTCTTGGTAGAAAGGGGTTATACAACCAAGGCTGATATGGAAGCCTCTTTGGAAGCAAATACTGCATGTGTCAATCATAAGGAGTTTGGATTGGATCCAAATGTTTGCTTCTTTACAAGGAGAGGATTTTGTGTGTGTGTACAGAAAAAAATGTACCCAACCCTGGTAAATTAGGCTGAAATGCTTCAAATGATGCCTCTTCACTTTGTAGGTCCACATTGCAACAGAACATGGGATGGTTGGTTATGCTGGGATACTACTGCAGCAGGACAAACTGTAGAACAAAACTGTCCAGACTACTTTCAGGACTTTGACCCTTCAGGTAAGGATTAAGACGTACTGTATGTCTATTAGAGAAAGCCAGTAAAAATATTTTCGGAGCGCTGAGAATTTGGGTAGAATTATGTAAATTCAACATTATGACATCTTATTACTTCAAATGCATTTGGTATCATATGTCACATGTCAGGCCCGCACAAATTATAATGTGGCCCATTAAATGTCTGTCAAGCTCTGGAGAGAATAGTTCCAGGCAGGAAGCACAGATAGGAATTTAATCAGACTCCAGGATTGTTTTCATGCTTGGCTACTAGACTGTGCCCAGTGTGATACCGTGTTTCTCATAAAATAAGGCCAGGTGAGTGTGAAAGGGTCACCGCCACGGCACAGAAGGGCGGGGGGAAGCTGGAGCAAAGAAGGGCCGGGGAGAAGCTAAACTGTCCTTTCTATTGCTCTGGTGAGGACTGAATATTTGCAGGGGCTGGTTGGAAAGGCCTAATTTTGGTATGAACCTTGAGTCTTGGGGGGAGTTGAATGACGAAGGCACTCTGCACATGATCCGAGGCAGTCCTGCCACAGCTCACGGGTGGTGCTGCTAACAGTTTGGGGGAGTCTGAGAACTTCAGCGATGCCTCCTTTTCCCTCTCTCTCTCTCTCTCTCTCTCTCTCTCTCTGAATGCCTGAAAGAGCGCCCGTCATTAACCAATTAACCAACACCAGCCTCGGAATCCCCTATTTCGGCATAATTCGGGATGAGAGAGGAGCTGTAAAATCAGGAACTTGGTGACGAGGTGCAGGTTCTATTTTTTTTTTGATTGAGTTCAATCACGAGACATTTCTGGATTTCATCGGATGTCCGAGGCATTCAGAAGAACTTTTGAAAAACTTGCAGGTCTAACTTTGAGAAGCAATGAGTTCAGTCCTCTCAAATGGCGGAGGTTAGGGACAGTCTTTGGAGACCTCCCCTCTCCTTTAGCTGAGGGAGACCTGGGCGATTTTAGGCCAAAAGCTGCCCTGGAGAGACTGATCAGAGAATAGGCAGGAAAGCAAAACAAGAACACATTTGGGCTAAATCTCAGAATTTTTATCCAGACATAGATACACATGTGCTTTCTCTCCTGCCCTGCTGGTAGATTCAAAGATAACTAATGCATACTCCCCTCACCACAAGGCCGTTTCTATCAGCTGATGGAAGCTCCCCAAAGACAGAGTCACCAGCCACTTCTACCGGCCAATAGAAGCGGCTGGACTCTGACTTTGGGGAGCATCCATCGGCCGATAGAAATGGCCTCATGGCGAGGGGAGTGCGCACAAGCGCTTGCCCCGAGACCGCTTCTACCAGCCGATAGAAGCAGCTGGTGACTCTGCCTTTGGGGAGCTTCCATTGGCCGATAGAAATGGCCTCGTAGTGAAGGGAATGCGCATGGGCACTCGGCCCAAGGTCGCTTCTACCAGCCGATAGAAGCAGCTGGTGATTCTGCCTTCGGGGAGCTTCTATCAGCCAATGTTTTATCGGTAGTAGATCAGGGTATTCTAGCCTAGGCTACCTGCATGGCACTCCTAAAGGCAAGTTTTCTCCCCCCCATTCCCTCCCCCCCCCCATTTCTCTTCACCTCGTGTAGTTCTAATGAACAATGTGAGAAATGGTGGGGGAAACGCATGGTTTAAATAGGCCTAAATTTTGGGGGTGGGGCTTAATTTCACCTCATGCCTAGAAATCATGCTGGGCCTTCCTATTGGTGGAGGCCGTATTGTTGGAGAAACACGGTAGGTCATATGTTGTATATGCAAGAACAACATTATGGGTCTTCTTTATATTTTGAAGTATCAGATTTATGTTCCAGATGGACATTTGATCAAAGATGTTTCAAATAATTAGAAAAATCAAACTGTTCCAAATCTCTTGAAATAGTTTGGAATTTGCATGTGCAGAACAAGTATCCATAGATAGATTTGCAACTAGTTGCTTGTTGTCTCTCTTCATCTAAGTTCAGAGCTAGAGCACGAAGTCAGGCATTTAAGCAGGGTATTTCAAGCAATTGAGGAAGCTTATTAAGGAGAGCTTCTATTTCAGTTAAGAAGTTGCATTGATTATAATCCGTCATTTACAGTAATTATGTACATTTAAACCTGTTTAAATGCATATTTTATTGCTACAAAGTTAAAAATAGTAATTTATGGATTTAATGGAAGGAAGAGGAATGCAGATCAAAATAGGCAAGGAAGTGTTGAGAAAACATCTGGTTACATTGAATGAATTCAAGTGCTGGGGCTCACCCCAGGGTTGGTGTGATCTCTGAACTGCTGACTCAGTGGAGTGTAGAGTGAATGTCTGAAAACTGAAGAGCTATCAGTCTTACAAGTGTGTTTTTTTTAAAGGGG
Organism: Pseudonaja textilis; assembly: GCF_900518735.1. Next base: position 10,136,139 of record NW_020769315.1, read on the forward strand.
GGGGGACCCAGGAAGTGATGTCTAATCAATTTGACATCACTACCTGGAAAATCCTAGTCATCAAGTTATGGTTTAGCCAGCAAGTGTAAGATAAATTACTGAAGAAGGGTTAATTTGTTAAGCATTCCTGAGAATGTGTTTGGTAGAATTTTGATTGAAAGGGGGTACAGAAAGTGATAACAAGAAAAAAACAGAAGAATTTAGTAAGGCTTTCTGCCAATTGGTGGGCTAGATTAGATTTTTGCTGTTTAGGGGATTGTTGAAACAGCTGAAAATTGACAAAATATGTAATATATATTTCTTGCAAGACATAAATTGGCAGTATATAAAGGAATTGCTATATGGAAATAATATTTATGTAATTATTATGGAAGTAATAATTCAGTGAAGAGAAATATAAAAGTAAATTGAATGCAATGGGAATGTGAATGAGGCTCTTAAGAAATATGTATGGTAAATAAACATGGATTGAATACAAAAGTGAGTGACCAATCAGTAAAAAAAAATACATTGAAGGTCATATATAAAAAAAAATGCAGATCCAATTATCACATGCCATATTTGAGGTGGAAGAATGGAAATGGTTGTGGTTTGTTGGAATTTATGAGATTAAACTCTAAAGAACAAATGGTAATGTAATGTCTGAAGCATTGTCTCAAGCAAGATGGAAGCAAGGATGGTTTGCAAGCATAGGAAAGTATGGAATAAATACAGTTATTTAAATTAGTTTAAGCAATCTTTTCTTTTTCTTACTTTGTTCTTCAGATGTAATTGCCTTACTATTTATTATTCATTTTCTATGCTCTGCATAATGTTGCTTACACCAAAAGGGAATAATGGTGATGTGAGCATATGTACTGTATATGTGCATTTCAATGCTTTTTCCTGTTGCATTTATTGAAATGTTAACTCTTTTGGCACACAGAAATTATAATTCCACTTTTTTCTCCTTAATTTTTCTCCAAAAGAAAAAGTTCATAAGATCTGTGAAGAAAGTGGACACTGGTTTGTGCACCCTGAGAGTAACAGAATTTGGACAAACTATAGCCTTTGCACTCATCAAATATATTATAAATTGCAGGTAATTGCATTCTTGGGAGAATAAAGGATTTTAAAAGCCTAACAATTGTGAAATGTCCACTGTGTTAATTTCTTCTTGCTTGCCACTGCATTATATTTCAGTAAGGTTAATTAATTCACATTGCCATCCTAGAATAAGTTACCCTGGAAGAGGGCGCATTGAATTAAGCAGGGCCTATTTCTCTTAATGTTTATTAAGGTGTTATTTTATTAAATAAAATACAAAGAAGAGAAGGAAAAAATAGGAAATTAAGGGAAAGAAGAGGAAGCTATTGAATTACCGTGCAGTTGGTTTACAAATTGTATAAGACCGATTGATACAGTCCTTGACTTGACCCTAGAAACTTCATTCCAGAGGTGGGGGGCGGGGAAATAGCTTTGTTTGGGAAGGGCTAATAATGTGCAAGAAACCTGAGAACCTGTTCTATAAGAGCAAAAAATGGAGCAACAGTAGCAGCAGCAACAGTGGAAAAATACTGTTTCCATTTAGGACAAGCAATACACATCCTGTGTGACACCGTCCCACCCCCCAGGCACTTTGCTACCCATCCTATGGCTATATTTTTATTCTGGCCAATTAATCCTGTAGTGTTTTCAAGTACAGCAGAATCAAAGGCAGACAGCAGACCGATGCAGAGGTTCACCAGTCATGCAGCCTGGTTTGAAATCTGATCCTCTATTCAAGTTCTGCTCTGTTTTTTCGATGCATGAGAATCTGGGCAGCTAATCCTATGGACTTCCAGAAGTGACACCCAACCTGGAATCATTTCAAGAGCAAGCAAGGCTAATTTATCTGCCTCTTCTCTCTATGTGTGGATTATTCAGAGCTGCAATGACCAGATTTGACTGCTAGCTCGGTGGCTTTGGATCTGTCATGGGTGCTTTTTAAATTATACTCAACTTGATTGAGTCAAGGTCAAAAGATTTGAAAAGCACTGGAACTTATACAGTTATTCCCAGTAAGAGCTGAGGAGAAGTTTTATTTTGAAAAAAATATCCAAGATACAAAAGTGAAACCTGCAAACATGTATTAGTGATTTCTTTTTATGTCTATTGTCTTGAACTACACCCTATTTCCGTTTCAATTTATACTATGCACTATTCTACATACTATAGTCTACTACTACAATTTAATAATATATACTTACCTGTTCTTAATATGTTATATTTTACTATTTCTACTATAACTATACTATTACTATTGCTTCAATACTATTATTACTATGAAACAAGGTTTTAACTCCTAGAGACACTGGTCTATCTTTAAATCCTCTCTTCCATCCACTCCATTCCTCTCTCTCACTCTCTCTTTCTCTCTCTGACCGCCCCCCCACTGCCTTTCTCTCACACACACATACCCCTCTTCTATTGTGTGGTATACATTAGCTTGTGTGATATATTGGTGAAGGTGACAGACCAGGTGTGGCAAAATCCTTGCTTTCATCAAAATCAACCACAGTCCTTCTCAGCATAGCTTACCCCAGAGGAGGAGTTGTGAGAGTAAAATATGTGGAGCAATAACAGTAATGGTGTGTTAGCACATTTCTTTAGAGTTAGAATCTCCCCTATCCAAAAAAACCATGTTTGCCTAAATTTAATTGTGCCCTTCCTATGAACTCCCTATAATTCCTGGCACAAAAAGATTACCAGTCCTTTTGGCTGTGGAACATTAAACTCCTAACCTTGATGGGACAGCTACAATGAAACAGAAATATTTGATAGAGACAAGAGAAGTCAAGTTTGCTGTCTATCTCTTTGTTTCAGAAATATGTTCTGTTTTCCCTGCATATCTGATTGCCTTAATTGCATTTGTGCTAGTATTTGTTTATTTCCCCTCCTCCTGAAAACACGGTGGAAAATTCGTATTTGCCATGTCATCTGTAGTGTATAGATTTCCCTTCTTATGCTGTTTACAACCATACTACAATACACATGGCTTTCATAAAAACAGTTTGGAAGTATGCTCACTTGTAGAAAATGAACTCAATATGTATGTATATACTTAGTATATACTCAGAACGTATGCTCACTTGTAAAAAGAAATAGGGATGACATAGAAGAAATTAGTGCAGTCAAGTAAAATGTATAGAAAAATAAGTAAAATATTGTTAAGCTACAGCATAGGAGATCATGTTAGTATCGCTGTTGTGTTTAACAAAATAATGCTTGAAGTTTACGAGCATAGAAGTGCTCTTTGTTTTCAGAGAGACTGCACTACAAATAAGCAAGGCAGGATAATTGTTAAAAAAATCAGCTCTCATTAATATTTTAAAGAGTTAAGATCTGATATAATTTATCCCTTGATAACATTCTTTCTGATAATTCATGGTACCTATCAGGACAAAATCTCTCAAAATATTATACAATAAAATAAAGAGAAGTTCTAAGCTTGACATAAAACACATGCTTCGTTTTTAGGATAGAACAAAATGCTTGGCGCATTTGGATTTTTTTCTGTCAGTTCACAGCCAACTTGGTAGAACATTTTGAGCAGGATGGCTCCAAGCTCAGATTTTGTTTTCAGATTCTCAGTTCCTACAATAAAATACTTAAAATAAAGAACAGAATCACATTTTCTTTAAAAGAGTGGCAAAAGGAAGTCATTTTTTAAACAGTTTTTTAAAAGCCCCAGTGATCAGAAAATCAGAAGAAACAAAAGTTCCTATTTAAAACTCCCCAGAAATTCTTAGCAGAGGGACTTCAGAATGAGAGACCACCAGTGGAAATGGTCACCCTTGTCCTGCCAACTTGATCATCCTTAAAGAAAAAGGAGATAGATTTTGGAAGATAATCAAACTAGCCTCTAACTAGAATTTCAGAAATTGTTGTCACCAACCCTAGCCTACCTTGCCATTAATGAGATATGCTGAAATGTTTCTCAGGTATTAGATTTGATATTCTTGTTCTCGAGCAATTATTTTGCAATAATGTTTGGGCTAATATTTAGTAAACTATACTTAAGTGCTCATTCTTCTTTCTGCATTTTATTATAGACAGCTCTGAATCTGTACTATATCTCTATAATTGGCCATAGCCTTTCAATTGTTTCACTTCTCATTTCCCTTGGCATATTCTTCTATTTTAAGTAAGTATAATTTTCATTTCTAAATTGCATTTACTCCTATAGCATATCCAGTAGTCGTTACCTGTATGTAATTAATATGTTATCTCTGGCATTCTGAGTACTAATTTACAGCAAGAGTTGTTAAATTGTGTTCATATTGTCCTAACATTAAATTTTTGAAGTTACCTCACAGAAAACTGTTGGGATCATATGACTTCAAAGTCTGTACCTGATTTTATAGCAATTTTGAAAAAGGAGAAACATATGAAGCCACTGTTAACTGGGATAGGTATATAGAGACCAAACCTGCAAGTACAATATAGCTTATATAATACAATTTTTCTGGCAAGTTGTACGCCCAAATATGAATTTGTATACAGCCCATATGCATGACTGACTGTTAGTGGCAATTGATTTAAACTGCTGTGGTAAATGTCCTTCAAGATTTCAGAAATCAGGAGAAGGAATAATTAACCTACAAGAAATATACACTGTGTCACAAATCACTCTGACCTCTGTTTTGTTCTCTATATCAGGGGTCACCAAACTTTTGGACCTCAGGGACCACCAAACTCATAATTTTAAATCCCAGAGACCCTGGGAAAATCCCAAAAAAAGTCTGCAGGAAAATTCCCCACCCCAATTTCTTATCTATCAATCATTCTTTATTTGGGATTGCAGAATACCATCTTCAGTTCCATTCTCAGGGGGAGAGGCTTCATGCAAGGAAAGCAGCAGAAGCAGCAGAAGTCTTTCTTTCTCTCCCCCAAACTCTGTCAGAAATGAGTCTTGGTGAGACTTGTCACACCGGCACAGCTTCTTGGAGCAGGATGCCTTGCAGGGTCCAAAAGACTCATTTCTGGCAGAGTTTGGGGGAGAGAAAGAACGACTTTTGCTGTTTTCCTTGCATGCAGCCAAAAGCAGAAGAAAGAAGCAGAAAGAAGCAACCCGGTGGCCAGGCCTGGTGCGTGGGACAAGTGGAGCAAGTTCCCCCTCTGCCTTTCCCCCCCTCCCCTCACTACCTCGTCTTGTTTGCAATGCAAGTGCTGCAAGCCTTGTGTTCCCACAGACCATGTGGGCAATTGCTTTGGGAGGTGCTTTGGGGTGACATTTCTCTGTGGACCACCAAAATTTTCTCATGGACTACCAGTGGTCCCCGGCCCGCTGGTTGGCGACCACTGCTCTATATTATATAAACAATTTATTGCTATTCCAAAACTTGAAAAACTTCAGTGTAAAGCTCTTCTATCTCATCCAAGTAAAATTTTAGGAACTTTGGCTTACATCTAGAATACATCTTCTGCCTTAATTTTGTTTTTAAATGAATGCTGTTTATATACTTGCAATTGTTTCTTTAATGTACATTGATCATATTCAGAAAAATATGTAGTTATCTGTTAACATGCATCTCGTTAAATCATTCCTTCTTTGTGGGTGAAGAATCTCTGCTTTTGTTCTGTTCAAACCAGAAATCAATGGTGATCAGGTTCAAAATAAACCAGGATACTAAACAAATTTCAGAATATAGCGTAATATTTTCTTTTGTCTTGATACTGATCACTGTAGTTTTCTAATGTGGACAACTTTCCCAAATTAATGGCTTCCTGGAATAATTAGGTTACTATGGCCAATTTTTAACTCACAATGTAGAGTGAACATTTGTAGAATATTTTATCACACAAGACTTGGAGCAATGAGGGTAAGTTAATGAATTCAGTTCAGAGAGTCAGTTGGGTGACTGTGGGCTCTTTCTGGCTGGTTTAGAGGGTCAAATGTTCTTGAACTACAAAACAACTTTCCAGTTAGCAATTAAACTGCTAACAAGAAACTGTTGTGTGCAAAGGAAAAAAATAGCCACACATTTTCTGCCTCTCTAACCTAACTTTCTCTTGCTCATTTTCTTTCAGGAGCCTCAGTTGCCAAAGGATCACATTGCATAAGAATCTCTTTTTCTCTTTTGTTTGCAACTCTATTGTAACAATTATTATTCTGTCAGGAGCTGCCAACAGCCAAGCAGTGGCTGCAGATTACCCAGTAAGTGACTGCCACATTAATGTTTTTGCTGCTTCATAAAATACCTGGCAACATAATCTACTAAACTCAGGGGAATGTCATTCTATGTAAATATACATAGCTTGTTAATTAAGCAATTATAATAATCAGTGAAATAATATGAAAGAGGAGCAGTATTTATAGGAAATCTCATATGGTCCCCGAATATAATCCTGATTATTCTGTATTATATATTCATGGGTAATATATAGAAACCAGAAGGTCATGAGTTCTGGTCCCACATTAGAAACAGACCAACTGGGCAACCTTGGGCAGTCACTTTCTCATAGTCCTAGAAAGGAGGCAATGGCAAACCTCCTCTGAAAAAGCTTGCCAAGGAAACTGCAGGGACCCATCCAGGCAATCTCCAAGAATCAGGCACAATTGAACAGAAGAAAAAAATATCTTGATATTAATCTATACAGTAGCCTTCTGTCTTTCTTTCTCTCTCTTTGGGGTCCTTTCAACTGGATATGTCCATGTTATTTTTTTCGGCAATATTTTTCATAAATGGTTTGCCCTTGTTTTTTTTTTTTTTCTGGCTGAGAGACAGAAAGACCGAGAGTGGCTAAAAGTTACCCAGCTACCCTAGGCAGGACTAGTACTCACACTCTTCCGTTTTATAGCCAGGTGCCTTTAACCACCAAAATATCCTTAATCCCATTGATGAGAGTGGTAGAAATTGCTGCTAACTGTATCCATGAACATCCATACCTTATTAATTTCTGGATGGAAGTGGCTGCCTAGTGGCACCTGTAGACTCTCAACATAAGGAAATAAGTATCTTGTTATAGTGGTTTGAATGGAGCAGTCTTAGAAATTTGTTTTCTCTTTGTGCTTCCATTGTTGCTGGTCCAATACAAATTGAGTTGGTTTTATCCCCTGCATATTACAAAAATATATATAATTATATTGGTCTTTTCTCCCATAGGTTGGATGCAAAGTGGCACAATTCCTTCACTTTTACTTAACCGTTTGCAATTACTTCTGGATGCTCTGTGAAGGCATTTACTTGCACACTCTGATTGTGGTGGCTGTATTTGCAGAAAAGCAGCATTTACTTTGGTATTACCTCCTTGGATGGGGTAAGCTATTTTTCTTCTTCCCCTCCCCCTTCCTAAGTATGTTAATATCACTTTCTGGACCCACTCATACTGTAATTTTAATTCAAGGGGAATTTTAATTTATCCAAAGAAAACCCAGCAGCAATTTGTAACCTCTGTCACTTTCTTTATGCAACCAAGAGATTCTAAATATCATTTTACATTACCACGCCCCACACTAGAAATATATCATTTGTGGCTTTTAAGTGTGTATTACTGACTCACAAATCTTATCTTAGCTAAATGGGGAATGTGTTGGGCAGGAAATGACTTCTTTGATTTAGAAATGTAGTCTTGTATTAGGAAAGGGCATAAGGTCATGATTATTCATTGTTTCCCATCTTAGGAGTGTTTATACAGGCAACATTATTTGTTGAAAAAAAATATATTACCCATTCCTACACTGGGGGATAAGCCCACCATTTATTTTTCCAGGAGTTCCTTTGACCTCTTTTGTTCCCAGAGTAAAAAGAAGCCACACCTCTTGAATAACCTAAGCTTTTCCCCCCTTTAATGGGTCAATAGGCGTTGATTTGCTTTATTCTCTAATTAAATTCCAAAGGGGAGGAACCCTTTCTCACCCTAAATGTCTTGCATCATCTAAGTGCACCTCCTGCCCCAAAGCCCACAATTGTGTTTACGATTGTTTATTTGTTGCTAATGCATCTGTGGTCCATCACTTTGGCTGACTAAAGATGCTATTTCAAGTTCAGTTTTGCATCATAGGCTCTGAACTTGTGATGAATTCTAGCCTATGCCGTCTCTCACAATCATGTAAAGCCTCTTTCCAACTGAAAATGCATCTTTAGAAAAGCAGATGTGAGGATTAATCAGCAAATATTATAGGCATTTAGGAATGGTTTCTAGGTTTAGCCAAAATAATATGCAAATAATAGGAAAGGAATTATTTAGGTTCATGTAAGAGGTGATCTCTGCACTTGTGGTATTTTGAGGGAATAGAATAAGCTTCAGTACTTCATAGTCTATTCTCTCCTGGTCTCCTGTCAGGGAGAGAAAGACTAGAAATAATTTCTGGGGTTTGGAGAAGACTGGGTTTTTTTTCCTGATATTGGAACCTCCTAATAACCATCTTTGTTATGGGCAAAATTATGGTAATAAATACAGGCCTACCTTGTGCAGGATTATTATCACCATAAGCTTTTATTCTTTTATAATGAGTAATTTAGATTTGAGCCTACTGTTTAAATCAAGGGTGTTGGATGTTATGTAGCCTCTGGGATCAATTTTTATTCTTTCATAACACATGCTTATTTTAAGATTAACAATCCATTAAATGTGGATCTAACTGAGAGCTTTAATTTATGGAGACCCATGTACAGAGACATTTTAATGTCACTTTAATTAGATGAATCAAGGCTTAAATCAAGGTGGATTTATAGCTTTAAATGCCAGTGTTATAAAAATAAATTGTTCTATATTAAAACATATTTATTGCTAAGGTTGATTCTAATTCTCTATGGGTATCAACTCATTTCATTAATTAGTGGTAACTGTGGTTCAATAAATCAACCATGAATATGTGTGTTCGATTGTTTGTGTGTTAAACTTATAGTTATTTCTGCTATTGCAAAAATATCCAAATGCAGATTTATATAATTCCAAACCAGTTCTTAAAATTTCTTGATCATTTATAGAAAACATATCTGTAAGATCAGCCATCAGGTGAAATTTCTTTAGAAAATCAGCCTTCTCTTGTTTGTTTTGCTGTTTGTATTTTACCTTTTATGATAAAATAAAATAAATATACCTAAGCAGAAAATTAGCCTTCCCCCAAATTAGGTATCCTAATTTGTGTGGACATCATCTCCCAGAATATTCTTCAGTAACTATTTGCAGTGGAGAATTCCATACAACACATTTCTGTCGGTTGCTGCTCTAATTCAAATGAGACTTTGACAGCATTTGAAAGCAATGGTGGCTGCCTCCAAGAAACCATACCTGCTGTTTTCACCACTTTGCAATCCTAGTCTCATGATGCTGTTGTATAACAAGGTTAGCCAAGAGACTTTTTTTCCCCAATTTTTTTATTTTTATGTTTTACACATCTCTTCATGTGAGCAACGTGATTCCAGATTACAATATTTATACATAGTCATAGTTACACTTTCAACTTTCTTAATTAATATCACTTCAAATTATTATCCATTTGACTAATCTTTAGATAAATTTCCCTTTCATATTTCAATTCATTAATTCAGTATCAAAATCATTTCATCCTCACATATATTTTCAATTCTTTATCCTCTATTGTTTCCATTTTCAGCATATCACCTATTTTATGCTACCTTATGTGTTGTTAACATCTATAACTTTCTCAAGACCAATATATAATTAGACAGTCAATGAAAGAAAAAATGAGTAAAAGTAAAGTAAGATTAATACATTTAGGATCCACAAGGTATATCCCCACATCCACAATATGTCTTATATCTATTCCAGAGATATTCATATAATCTTATCATATTTTTTCTTTGTTTCCAAAATTAAATGGGTAAATGGACGGCTATCATTAGTTAGGAAGCTAGGTTTGATAGCCGTCCATTTACCCGGAGCCAAGCTGCACTAAAGGCCTCCAATAAAGTAACACAATGTTGCCAGCCAATCAAGAGACAAAAAGAGCCAAAAAACAGACAGGAGATATTAGAAACACCAATCAAGCAGAACACAGCAAACTCCAAGACCAATAAACACAGACCAAGACTCCCAACCAATCAGGGTGAAGAAAAAACCATTCTGGCACAGCAATAGGCTGCCCCAAATTTAAATCTGAAACCACTATAAAAGCCTGACTCACAGATGAACACTATACAGAAGCCTGATGATGGCAGATGAGATTCTGCTAAAACGTCGCTACAACTTTAAAAGCACAACTACAATGACGTGGGAAAATATCCGAACAAAGCTGAATGCCATACATGTAAGTACCCACGAAAACTTTATATATATATGATTAATAACAATAGAACCCTCTTAATATCACTCATTCCATCTTCATTTTTCTCATCTATAATTGTCTAATAATCTTAAGGTAATTCCCAGTAAGTTATAAACTTCAAATCTCCCCAGTCTACATTTCTAATAAAAAATACAAAGATACATTCCCATGTGGTGTCCCCCTTTTATGCTATATCTAACCCTTATCTCTAAATCTCTCGGCCTTGTCATTTCTCTTAGTTTTAGCCTGTTTTCCCTTTACTAAGTTTTCCTGGCATTTCCGGTGGCACTTCCATCAAGGATGGACGGAAACCGTGATCGTGCACGGCTTCAATCCATGCTTACCCTGTTGGGGGGATCTCTTCGGGACTGAACCATCAGACACACCTCGGATCAGTGGGAGAAAAGGGGGAGACTGCCAGCTGGGTTGAGGGGAGCCGCATCTCCCTTCCCTGGCTTGGTATACTCCCCTGGAAGACAGGGAGAAGTGGCAGTTTTAATGGCTGCCCTGAAGACAGGAAGCTACTGGGACCTAAGTGTGTGCTGGAGAGGTGAAGTGGTGAGCGGCAAGAGAAGCTGAACCTTTTGTTTTAATAACCCTGAAAAGCAGAAAGAAAGATTCCTCACTTGAGAGTACAACAGTGGCAAATAGAAAACAAGAGGACAATATAAGGTAAGTAAAAATCTGGACTACAAAAGAGCTGTAACGAAATTAAGGACAGAATTGGGAATAATATACAGAACCTGGCATTAATTATGCATTGGATAAAATGCTTAACTTGCTTGGAATTGATTATATGTTTTAAAAAAGCCAATGGTTGAAATGCTTGAAAATTAGCATTAATTTAATTAGAAAAAAGGGGAAAAAAAGAACTTTGAAAAGTGGAAGTGATATGGAGCACCACCTAATAGTACAAGCCATTTTTTTCTGGATAGCTTTTTGGAAAATTACTGGTCTGTTAAATGTGTGAATGAGAAAAGACATGAAATAAAAGACTTTAACATAACAAGAACCCTGGAAGCTTAAAAGAAAAAATTGGAGATTGCAGCAAGAGGACAAAGGAAGGCAATATCTTGGGGCTGTTGGGGGTTGACTGTGCAAAGGAAAGAGAAGGACCAATAAGGAAAAGAGATATAAATGGAGTCTCTTGGCAAGGATTACAATTAACTTTAATAAAATAAAGAATAACACAATTGATTAAAAAATGGAAGAAGCAAGCAAAGAATTTAAGTTGGAACTGCAAACTATGAAAGAAATGATAAAAGAAAGAAGGGGTCTATTGGACACACTGGCAGAAAAAGTATTGTAATTTATAGCAGAACAAAGGAATTCTAGAGAGGAGGAGCTAAAGGAAGAGGAAAACAGCCAAGATGGACATGAAGATTCAGAGACATTGCCAAAAGACACAAAAGGAACCAAAACTAAGACATTGATGACAGAGATCGTAAATAAAAGAGGAAAAAGCTCCCAAGAGTAAGCAGCAGAAGAAGAAGCTGTACAAGAAGAAATTTCAAAAAAGAGAAAAGGAAAGCGGGGGAGGAAAGATGGGGGACTGACAGATGGAAATAAATGTAATATTAGAGGAAAAAAGAGGGATAAAAAGGTTAGCCAAGAGACTTGAACAGTCAGGTAATAAGCTCCTGTACACACATCCTGGAATCTACTTTCTCCATGAGACTAGATTGATGAAGCCAGACAGAGTTGGAAAATATCAGAAATCTGAATTTAAAACTGTGTACTCCAAAATATTCTTGTGGACATTTTAATTATTTACTGGTTGAGTTGATTGCATCCAAAAGGACAACTAACAGATATGGAGCATAATTAAAATATGAATATAAATAATGCTAAAATGAGGAGGAGCAGGCGCCAAGAATGGTTTTGAATCCGCCTGACTGTAATTTTGGCTGACCTGAGTCAGAGCAAACTGGCTGACATCCAGCCTGAAGTGTGTGTGTGTATTCTGAGGTTCTTGCAGGTATTTGTATGTGGGTCTTTGGTTATTCGGGTTTTCTCCCGCGTAAAATTGGAAGTATCTAGGCAACGTTTCGATGAAGTCTCATTCATCATCTTCAGGCTTGACTTCGGCTCTGTGCTTCTCAGAGTAATGTGAGCTTGCAGCTGCTTCTTCCTTTTAACTGCTAGTGGGGGTGTGATTTGATTGGGTGGGGGCTTGGCTGTGTTCTGATTCCAAGCCTAGATACTTATGTGAGAAAACCCGAATAACCAAAGACAGACATACAGACACACACACATATATATATATATATATATATATATATATATATATGTATATGTATATATGTATATGTATATGTATATGTATATATATGTATGACTACTTCTTCTATGGGAATTTCTCTACTGGCAGTATTGCATCAAAAGTTGAGATGTTTTACTGATGCAATACTCAAAATTCCCTTGCCACATTAGTTGAGTAGCAAAACTTGGTCGCAAGCCACTTGTGCTTTCTCTTCTAACAAAATTGGCTTGAAAACAAGGGAAAAGATGTTTGTGGTCAACTTTCATGGGCTGGGTTCCAACAAAGCACTTAGAATGTTTGCCTGGCTGCATGAAATTAATGGCCTCCCTCTGAAAACTTGGAGAGTTTGTGTGCTTATGAATGGATTAAAGGTGAAATGGGCTTTAACATCTGGCCAAAATTATATCTTAATGGCAAAGTAACTAAAACAAGCTTATTTAGTCAACAGAGTTTTGTTAAATGTTAGAATTAGTTGCAAGAGCATTAGTTTCAGGAGCATTAACAAACAGCCTTTCATTCCTAAACAGAAATAGCCCTTTAGTTTTCTTAACAAAAGCCAAGCAAATGATTTCTAATCGGGCTCATGGAACAAAGTCAAATTATTACAATGCTGACCTGATGTTAAATTGTTTTTTTTTAAACAAAAATGGAAATTGTCCATATATAAAGAGCCCTGGATAACCATGCTTGGATAACAGCAAAAAAAGATGATGATGATATTGTGATAGATCTGTGCATACCCATGATACAGTTGGTTAAGGCACTTGGGGGACGAGTTGTGATAGGAGTTGGGGAGGTGTTAATTGCTCCTTGAGTGAGGGGATAGTCCCATCAGCTTTGAAAAAGATTGTGCCTCCTCAAGTGGCCATCACTTGACCCAACTATATCATTTTCATCCATTCTCCAATCTTCCCCTTTTAGAGAAGCTTCTAGAAAATATAATCGCACTGCAGCTTCAGAGGACTCTCAGAAAAAATAGATTATCTGGATCTCTTTTGGTTGGGATTTAGACCTGGGGGAGGTACTGAGATGGTTTTGTATTGTGCAACATCTCCTTCCTCCAGAGCTGGTTCCAATAGTTATTGAAAGGGGAGGGAGATCTACTACACACTCTCTACAATGTGGAGTATTGCAGGGCTCAGTTCTCTCTTCTTTCCTTTTTAGCATCTAATGTTAAACTTTCAATAGGTCATGCAAAGGTTGGGGATTATATCACCAGTATGCTGATGATATTCAGCATATATCTCTTCCAGGCCTTTTGAGTGACGTCATGGACATCCTGTCCAATTACTCAGAGGCTGTGGAGGCCTGGATGGGGTAGAATAGACTTTGGCTCAACTCAAGCAAAACTGAGCAGCTTTGGGTGTTTGGATCTCATAGTGCTGGGAATTTTTCATATTTGGTTCTGAATGAGGTGGCATTGCCTCAGACCTGGTGCACAATCTGGAGATCCTGCCAAACTCACAGTTCCTGCTTGAAGAGGAGGCCTACTCATGGGTTTGTCATGTCACCATGGCTTCCCATCAGGACTACTGCAATGAACTCTACATAGGGCTGCCCTTGAAGAACATTCAGAAGTTTCAGTTGGTGTGTAATGCAGTTAATAACACAGATTGTTTCATGCATTTTACACATTACTTTGTGAGCTGCCAGTGTGCTGCTAAGTGTTATTACCTTTAAAACCTTGGGCCAGGTTACTTAAAGGACCATACTTTTCTATATGTCCCATCTCTCCCAGCAGGATGGCATGCAATGGGTCCTGTCAGCTAAGAAACACAGGCTCACAGGATTCAGAAAATGAGCATTTTCTGCCATTGCATTTAGCTTTTGGCATATTCTTCCCCTGGAGATTAGGATGGCCCTGATCTTTCTGGGCTTTCCTAAAAACCAGGCTCTGTGCTCAGGCCTGAGACCCTAAGTATGTGACAGGACCTGTCTCCTGGCTACTTGGATGATTATTGGCTTTCCTGACTGCTATGTATTTTAATTTTTGCACATGTACTTGTTTCATTTTTATCATTGTCTACCACCCAGGTGGCCAATTCACAGTTTAAAATCGAACTGTATACTATACAACGTTGATCTTACTTTGAAAGTGTATAAAAGTAGTCTTATCTTCCCTTCATTTCTATTATATTTGTACAGGACAGTAGCCAGAAGATGCTACTGTAGAAATAACTGATAAGGAAATGCCCAAAATTCAGAAAAACAAAACCCACAAAAATTACTGTGTATAACTCCTTAAAGATTAGCAGATTTATTGTAATATATGTTTTGATAAAATACAGCCTGTATTGTCCCAAAGGTGCTTTTTCAAGAGGCAACTGGACTTTCTGGTTTTTCTTTGTAGATGTTTCGCTTCTCATCCAAGCATCTCATCTCTTCGGCTCTGGATGAGAAGCAAAACGTCTTCAAAGAAAAATCAGAAAGTCCAGTTGCCTCTTGAAAAAGCACCTTTGGGACAACCATGACCTGGATGACTGAGAATCTCCATAGACATATATACCTCATACTGCTAGTTGGTTCTATTTCTAGATCACTTTAAGCATCTGTTGAAATGGACACCACAGTAATGACCCTGTTTTGGTACCATGGCGGACAATGTGGTACAAAAGAAGCATTTCCAAGAATGATAGTTTGCCACCTTTGTCCCAGTGCCAGTAATTTCATCTACCTTTGAGTTGGCTCTAATGCTTGTATGGTAACAATGGAAAAGGAACATAAGAATCTGCAGCCATGTATGAGTGTTGGTTAAAAATTTCCCAATCCCTGAATCTTTTAACCTCAGAGATTAAAGGCTGAGCTTAAGATCTTCTGCTTCCAAAGTATATACTATTCCATTAAGGTTTGCATCTGAATCTCTAAATCAGGGCTGTCAAAGGCCTGGGGGCTGCGGGATGCTTAGATCTGGCCCACAAACCTGGAAACAGTGAAGGACTGGCCCTTCTGAGCTCCATTTTTGCTGGCAGAGGGTTGCAGAAGGCCATCGCAGTTGAAAACAGAACTTGGAAGTCCAGTTTTTCTGGCAGGGCACTTGGGCCACTACAGGTGTCCCTGACACGAGTGACATCGAGCTGGCCATGCCCACACTGGCCCCTCCCACTCTGGGGCCCCCGAGGTCAAACACAATCCTGATGCAGCCCTCAATGAAATCAAGTTTGACACCCCTGCTCTAAATGAATGCAGTATATGTGATTAAGGTGCTTTGGTGTGATCCCTGGGATTGGGAGGGAGGGAACATTCTGGGGAAGCAGAACAGCAATATGCTAATGTCATCCTGGGGACCTTGCTTTCCTTAAAAGATTAAGAGAACCTCCCTCATTCCCTACTTTTTTTCTTGACTTGTTTTTGATATAAAGTATAAAAACCTACCCGCTTTTTAAAATTTTCCTGCTGAAAACTTTACTTGTTGCTCAAATTTGGTTACACTGACTGTTGCTCTCCATGGGTATGCCAAATAGCTAGATATCCAGAATGAAGGAAACTGCATGATAGGATGCCTAAAACAAAGCCAGCCTTGTCAATGCTGAAGATACATAATGGTTAATATATTTGCAAAGGGTGGTTGAGTGACAACAGATGGAGTACTAGATTATATATTCATTTAATTATATTTTTACATGAGTGTTTTTAGTCAAAAGCAATTAGTCCCATAAGGGAAGGAGAACTGGGGCCTAGGCAATCGGAGATAGACCAAGGCTGTGAAACTCATGGCCTGCAGGCTGGATGCATCACACACTGGAAATGGCCACACCAAGTTTAGCGAAGGGGGGGAGGGGAGTTGTGATATGTCACCTGGCAACACTGTGATGATGCAAATTTGACATCCCTGAGATAGAGGAAGAAGGTACAAGACTGAGGATCTGAGGGTTCTTCCGTTGCAGATTGGAAGATTCTTCCATCACGCTGCCTTCTGCTGCCAGTCATTTGAAGCTCCCCTCTCTCTTAAGTGCCTGGTCTTCCATCTACTGGGAGAGAAGGGTGATATTTCCTAGTGTCCTTGTGAGAATGGCAGACTATACCACTCTTGCTTCTGCACTCCCTAAGTTAAAATGTCTCAGTAAGAAACCCATCATTTGCTCTTCACAGGCTTCCCGTTGATACCTTCCTGCGTACATGCTGTAGCCAGAAGCTTATATTTCGATGACTAGTAAGTCATTCCTGTCCTTGAAAACATTTTTAATTAAAAAAAAAGTCTCTTAGGAGAAAGAGGACAAAATTATTCTTCTTTAACTTTTGTTTTTGCTTTTGTTTTAATATTCTGCAGCTGCTGGATCAGTTCAGAGACTCATCTGCTGTACATCGTCCATGGTCCTATTTGTGTTGCTCTTTTGGTATGAACTTTTAAAGACAATCTCTCCTTTTTTAAAAAAAGAACTTCCTTGGTTTTATGTTTCCTCAATCTGTAAGGATTAATCTTTTATTTAAATAGAAGTAGGCTAAACAAAAAGTACATTGAACATGGTCACCTTACATTTGAGGGTAGAGATTTCGTGTGAAGTTGCGTGTGTCAGTGTTTGATGTCAGTGCTGTGAAGTCTTTTTCACTGGTTGGAATCAAAAGAGTTGAGTGTCTGTACTATTGGGCCCCTGGGACAGATTGACGTTAGCATGGAGCAGGATCAGTTGCTCCAGCAAGGGCTGTTTCCACCAGTCTCCCTTGCCTCCTGGCAGGTTGATTTGTTTATGCAATAGCAGCACTGCGGTGCTTAGGAGTTCTATGGTTACCATTTATATTCATGTTCAACAGACATTCAGGTTTTTTCCCCCCAGCCTTGCTTACAAAAACAAAGTGATGGGTGGGAACGACAAAAGTCTTGTTTTTAAGATGCCTTCAACTTCAGTTACAACTTCCATTGTAAGACTATCTCTCCAGTAGCCTGCAGCCTCCCTAGCTTTTCCAATTTTCATCCCCATGAAGGGAGCCTGAGAGAAGAGTCTTTTCAAAACAGGAAGCAGAATGGGGGAACTGCAGAATGATTGAGAACATGATAATAGAAAACAGTAGGAGCAGCACTACCAGCCTTAGCCATTGTAACACCATAACCTTCTAAATACTCACCCAAGTCATAGAAAAATGAAATATTTAAACAAAAACAAAAACCAGATCTCTGATGAAAAAGAAAACTTTGGAGAAATGGAAAAAGCGATCTTGGCACTGGACACTGCAGATACTAATAGCAAAGGTCTTGGCTGGAACTTGTTGAGGAGTGGCATTCACAAGAACTGTGCCAAAGTCCCATCAACAATTTTCTCACAAGCTTGAACAAGGAGTTCTCATCCTCCGTTCTAGCAACTACTTGTCCTCTGAAAAAGTTTGCCTGAAATCAGGACAGTCATCCAAGTGCTTTTTGTGACTTCTATCTTTCACATGTTTGGGAAACAAGCACTTTCCTAATCAGATCCCGGCCTCAGCTGTTGCTTGTGTTCATTAGGAAAGAGGCTGAAACTAAAACCACTTGTTGCATAATCACTGGTTTTAATACTGAATATTGGATGTCATTTTGATTTCCCATAGTATAAAAGCATCCAACCAATTATCATAAATGAGTAGCCATAGGTTGCATATATAAATTGATACAGCTGTATTCTTGAATGCTTCCTCTGATTCTGGTCACCCACTGAACAGTTATATTACAGTATTGCAAAAGGGTATGGAAAAGGGCAATGAACATCATTAAAGGATGTCAAGCATTGACAGATCTGCTTTCAAATGACTGGTAACACATGCACTGTAAGTTCCATTATAGTTAATGGAATTTGTTCCAGGATTGAAGGTTAAGAATCAATGTAAACAGGTATACTAATAGACCAAGGTTTCTGTTTTGTTTGCATCATTGGGATTTTCATGTAATGAAGATTCTTACGAAGTGGATGGTTTAGGGGAAATGTACCTATTCCACTACTGAGTAGTCATAAAGTCCTCATTCATCAGGAACCAAATTAGCCAACTTGTACCTTGCCATTTCCTCCCCAGGATGCTTTCTACAATCACAGTTTTCCTCTATTTTTTTCCCCGACAGACAACTTTATTTCCAAAGAAAACATTGGATTAACTGATGTTGGTGTAGAACCTGGCAAATATCAGAGGAATTGGAGTTTGAATGATTAAATAATTGGCCACAGCTTGGTGACCAATACTCACAGAAATGAATGATAATCACATATGAGGATATTGGCTGTTGCTGTTATGGTCTTTTGATGGTCTACTTCCTGGCTCCAGGAGAGAGCTCAAATCAATAGAAAATACAAAAGGCAAAGAGACTGGGACCATGCAGTTAATCCTATCCCAGTTTCTCTTCAGCCTCCACTGAATCTGAAAGTGGGAGTGACTGTATTTGCATTGGCTTGATGCAGTTAGTTATCAGAACAAACCAGCCTCCTTATTTTATTCTTGCACAGAAAGCTGCAGTCAGACTGTCAACACAAATAAAGCTGTCCTCCTCTACTGAATGCGTGGAGGCTGGAAAAAAGAGAAGCCTGGACTGTGTGCACAGTCATATTCCCAAATGAGATTAAGCTTTTCATGGCATTTATACAAACACCAGAATTGTCTTCTATTGTCTCCTAAGAGACAATAAGAGACAATTCTATTGTCCTATTGTCTCCTAAGACAAAAGAATTGAGATTCCATTACATCATAGGAGCCTCCTTCAGTCTAACTTTGAGAATTGGAATCGCTTTGGAAGATATAGGTTTCTTATTCTATTTTCCTGGAGTTTGTTGTTAAAATAGTTTCATGCTCCATCAGTAAGTCAAAAGGCTCAAATTCTGATGAAATTCATGTCTCTTAAGACTATTCCATATTTGGAGGGAACAGAGGGGAATTCTAGTTATAAAACGTCAAGAAAGAGCATGCTTCTCAAAATAGGTCCTTGCATCACTTATATAGAAGATAAAACTTATACTGTACAGATTTTGATGTGGGACCAAAAAGAGATGAAGAACCAGCCATCATCTCTGGGGGAAGCAACAGCATCACTGTGCTCAATAGCTGCCCTTATATAAAGTTCTGATGACCGATGCTTCATAGTGACCATCTTGATAGGCAAAATCAATGGGGAGCCATCATAACTACGATACATTGCTAAGTGTCTGAATTTTGATCACATGACCATGGGGATGCAGTAACTGAGAAAAACGATCATAAGTCACTTTTTCAGTGCTATTATAACTTTGAATGGTCACTAAATGAACCATTGTAAGTTGAGAACTACTTGTATGTGTGTGTGGATATTTTCCTTTGATTTTCTTCTTTAAATACAAAAAAAGGAAAGAATCGGGACAATTACTAACATCATATTAATACAGAATTTAAAAGCAGGAGGGACAGGAAAAATAGAGGAAATAGACCACATATGACAAGATCCAAAACAATTCCAAAATGTTTGACCAGTTTCCTTGAAAATATTGAGTGTGAAGATTTCCATTGTCCTATAGTTATTCTATGTAAGATGTAGAAAACTTTTAATTTGTTATGTCTTACTTCAAGGTAACATTCTTTCATGATAAACCATATAAAATGTATTAGGGCTAAGAATAATCTAATAAAGTAGCCTGTCAGTCTTATCAGAAAAATTGATTTTTGACAGGTCTGGACTGGTCTGGTCTATCTAGATATGTTTCAGAGCTCTTTTCTGAATTTTCATTATTTACTGATACAAAGTGACCAAAGCATTCACTAATTGCTATCTTGGAAAAATATAATAAAACAATGCAAATAATCTTTTATCCTCTTGTGAAATAAAAGAGTCTTTAAATAATATAGTATGGTTAATGCCAAATACATTGTAATGTGCTTTTTTAAACACTTGCATTTTTTACGTTTTTTCACAACGATTTGGACCTTCTATCCCTGTCATTTCAACTACTGTCTTCCCACCACAACTCAGATATTTTCACAGTTTCAATTTGAATGTGCAACATATAATCTGTTAAAGAAAATCATAATCATTCACAGAAGACTCCTCTTTCCCTTGCAGGTGAATCTCTTTTTCCTTTTGAACATTGTCCGTGTTCTAATCACAAAGTTAAAAGTCACCCATCAGGCGGAATCCAATCTCTACATGAAGGCAGTCAGAGCCACCCTCATACTGGTGCCCCTACTCGGCATTGAATTTATACTGGTCCCATGGGTGCCCCAAGGTCGTGTGGCTTTAGAGATTTTCAACTATGTGACGCATATCCTGATGCACTATCAGGTATCAAGGGTCCAGAAGTTTTTTGGGAGTTTATAGCAACCTGTACAAAATGATCCCTTCGGGATCAGTTTTTCTAAAGATATGAAAGGGAATAAAAGTTTTTTTTTGTAGCCTGGTCTTTTACAATCATGCATAAGTTCCTTCTAAACTTTGTAGTTAACTGCTCTGTCAGATCTCCTAAGATCTGTTTTCTTAGCCAGATGAGAAAGAGAAGAACAATTTTCAGATTAGAATAAATGACATCAAAGCTGCAGCCACCAGAGAACTAGTGCATGAAAGGTATTATTTTGGGGGGAGATGTTTTAGAATCCCCTTGTTTTAGTCCTATTTAAGTTGGTATAACTAGGTTGGATCAATAAAGATTAAATCAAATGATATTTATAACCTGTAAACTGCACTGTCTTCCAGCTGCCTGTCACTCTTTCAAGAAATATTCTTGATAATTAACATTCCTCTGGAGTGGCATGAGTTGCAGTTCAGGAAATCTGCTAAAAGCATAGCCATGGAATGACTTCAGAGAGTATACCTGCTTTCAGTTATAATATTCATTTATCAAATACAAACATATGTAAGATGAGTAATAATTTCTTGTTTTACCCTGCAGGGTTTGCTGGTGGCAACAATCTTCTGTTTTTTTAATGGAGAGGTATAGTAATTCATTTATATATATCTCTTTTGTGAATGAGTTGGATTGCTGGTTTGACACCTAGCAGTGTTTGAGGTTTTAAAAGTAACTAGAGCTAATAATAGTAAAGAAAAAGCTTTTAGGATGGTTCCAGATCAAGCTTAAATCATTCTGCGTCTTTCATGGAATTTTCAAAAGATTGTCTTCCATAATCTATTAACTATCTTTTCCTCCCACTGCTGCTTTAGTCATTTTCACACATAAAATGCTCAAAGAGAATGCACTATACCAGAGGTTTCAAACTCACCATGTCACGTTGCCGTCACATGACGTTTTGTGACATTTTTCCCATTTGCGAAGCTGGGGTGAGTGTGGTGTATCTGGCCCGCGGCCCACGGGTTTGGCACTCCTGCACTGTACCTTTCAATAAGTCACACTGAATTTTCTGCCTGGAATAATTTCTTATCTGTAGCTGAAAAGGGAAACAACATCTTTCTAAAATATAAGCACCAAATATAATAAATAAATTTCTTGAAGTAAAAACAAAATAAATAAATAAATTTAAGCCAGAATTATCCATGAAGCCTAAACGTGGCTGATTTTGCAGTTATATTTTGATAGTTTCAAATTACAAGACCCTTACAACATTTTGATTAATTTTCAAAGAATAAAACTATGATTCATGACAGAAAATTGTTGTTCCCCAAATAATTATCATGAATGGGAAACACTCATCAGGAGCTGATGATTTTGAGCTACAAGTTTGTTCCCTTCAACATCGCTTAATCTTTAACAGAGCAGACCTGCAGTCTTTCTCTTCTGCTATAAACTGTTCTTAGAAGCGATGAATTCCATTCACATTTCATCAAGGCCTCTAGTAAATCAAACTTCCTGTTGCACAGGTGGCTTACCACATTGTTTGAACGGAAACTATTGTAAAACAGAACATCCTTCCAAAGAAATGGGTAAACAAATCCAGACCTTATGTGGCTTCATTTGTATTAGCCAACATATTTTTAACCAAGGTGAATTCTATTCAGGAAACAGTTTTTCCACCAGCTTGATGGAAATATAAATCAGATTTATCAACTGAAAAATCCTGCAGGATTAAGCCAAAAAAAATACACTGTCTCACATGCTGCTGAGCATCTAAAATTGATCAGTAGTGTTACAGAAAATGTATTACATACATATGTAATCTCTATCCTTACAGTTGCTTAGAGAGAGAGATGTGGATTTTCAAACAACCAGAGATTTTCCCTCACAGGCCAACAATTTCAGGGCTAATAAATAATCTATGCTTTAAATAAATATAATAATTATATTAGATCAAGTGGTCCATATTCCATAAAAGCTTCTTCTATAATGCATGTGTTAATCTTTTTTGTGCTATCTGAAGATTCTTTGCTGTTCTTGTAACAGATTAAAACAGCTACTATTTTGGAAAATATTTTGTAACATTTTGCTTTTATTCAAAAAGACAGTCATTGCATACACATTTCTGTGTCTTTAAGCACCTAAATCAAAGGTGTATATTTGGGGGGCATAAAGTTCTTAAGGAAAGTAACCCGCATCACAGAATTCAGGTCTCAGTGCAGTAGAAATGGAAAGTGGAAATATAAATATAAATCAGTATTTAATAGTTATTAATGCTATTTTTAAAAACCACAATTTGTATAGCATTAAATTACTCAAATGAACCATCTAAAAAGCGTGGTTATTGTATATGTTTTTCCCCTTATACTTTGACTTTTTGAAATATCTTTTCTTGTCTTTATATACCTTAGTTGCTCAGTGCTCAGTGTTTTTCCTTCTACAGGTGAAACTCGAAAAATTAGAATAACATGCAAAAGATATAGATTCATTGCATGCAAAGCAAGATAGTTCAAGCCGTGATGTGTCATAATTGAGATGATTATGGCTTACAGCTCATGAAAACCCCATTAGAATACCCTAATTAGAATTAGATATTCTAATTTTTCAAGTTTCACCTGTATGTCACTGGAAAGGAGCAAAAAGCTCAATAGACTTGCATTTTGACCAATGATATGCAATTGTTGATTCAGAGTAGAAGAGAAAGAAAATAAGTCCCAGTTTTTTCCCTCTTTAACTTCTATTAGTTATTTTTTTCTTTTTTTCTAAAATAGGTCCAGTCCGTACTACGAAGGCACTGGAATCAGTATATGATCCAGTTTGAACATAGTTTTGCCCACTCCGATGGTCTCCGGTCAACTTCTTATACGGTGTCTTCCTCCTTCACTGATGGCCAAAGCTTCAGTGTTAACCATGACTGCCCCAGTGAACATTTAAATGGAAAAAGCTTTAACGAGATGGAAAATGTTGCTTTTAAACCTGAAAAGCTGTATGAGTGATTACAGAAGACTGTCAGTTCTCACCAATATGTTATTTCAAATAGATGGCTCCCTGAGCAGCAGTGACTTTTGGGAGGAATGGTTGTTCTTGAAGAATATAATGAGTTTCAATTTGTTTATTGTGTCCACATGCATTAGCATATCTTCGCATGTGAATGCTTGTATGTTGGAGCTGGTGACACCCAAACACTGGAATGTTAAGCTTCAATCTCTTGATTTAAAACATTCAGAAAGATGCTGGTTGAGATTTTAATGGGATCAATCATGCCCTAGTTAGATCTGTACTTGTATATATGTTTTCTGCATATGAATATATCTGGAGATAGATAAACTTTGCCTCTTCAACTTCTACTGTGTAGACAAATTGGGCAATTTATTTTGTATGAAAGGAATCAAAGAAAGTTCTGTATTTTTTCAGCAGTTTGTATCATGACTGGGCTGTCATTTTGCAGCCATTATGTTGCTTCAAAACTTGTACATACGGTATTTATCACATTCTGTTGTCTTAAGTGCAACCAACAAACAATCTTGAAAGGAAAAAAAATCACTAAATGCAAAGCATTTTTTGGATTGACTGCAACTTCTATGTCTGACAAAGATGGATACAAACCAATCTGCAATATTCTAAATAAAGTGGATTCAAATTTACTAGAAATATGAGGGCCAACATTTTCAAATATGCCTCTTCCCTTCAGTTCCTGTAAGCAATTGAAAAGAATATAGTCATCCCATCAATATCTGGTAGGCATACGAACTGTTATGACAAGGTGGATTTTCTCTGCATCTCTGGGCTTCATTGTGGCAGTGTTGGCGGTTGGTTTGTATTCAGTAAAGAAATTAAGCGCCAAGTTTTGGTTTTTTTTTTTTAAGTATGCCAATTTGCAAATAGGCTTCTCTAATTAGGCAGATGCTTTAATAAGAACAAGAGAAGACAGTGCAACAGCTTTTAGGGAGCAGAGAGGAATGATGAGGCTCATACCCTAATTTATTTATTTTTCCTGAATGGGAAACTTTCCTGAATGGGAAATCATTATTAGAAGATGGTGTCTAGTAACAGACGTAGCCTTTCCCACAGGGGCTCTATGATCCCCACAGCGAGAATGTTGAACACTTATAGACAACATTGGTCCCTCTATAACCTTCACAGATGCAGAGACATTCTCACTCAACATCCTAGCTAGAAATGAGTTGTTCCTACTGGGGTGAGCAACGACCAAATGTTGATGATCTAATCATACCAGGCATCCCAATTCAGACACTTAAGATAGGTAATCTTTCAAACATACAGATGTTGGCCAAGCGCAAGTAGGATTGTCTAGACCTCGACCTTTTTTTTTTAAGAGCTAATGAGAAAAGTGCAGTTCTTTCTTTCCATTGATGACTGGAGGGAAGGGAAAGAAGGGCAAACTGTTTGCCCTTTTACAGTGCTCTGTATAGTCTCCAAATCTACTCTGGGTAGTTGGGGAGCCAGTTCGTGAGGAGTTGACAAAGTGAAATTAGCAAAAAAATATATTGTGCGGGCAGATTTCCAGTGGGAGTCCTTTGATTTGTGTGTGGTGTGTGTGTGTGTGTGTGTGTGTGCTTGCCTCACTTTGTTCATTTGTAGAAAATGGATGAAATGGCCCATGAGGCCATCCTATTGGATCTTGTAGACAATCCTTAAGAGGCTACAGTTAGCACTTTACATCGATTCTTATCCGCAAACATGAAAGCCACATGGAAGTCATTGGGATTTGAGGCCATCTTAGCTGTTTGCAAGATTGTAGCTGTAGCCTTCTGAAGTGAAGTCTCTTCTGGTTTGCATAGGAGAACTGGTTTAACTTTGTGTTGCTTGGGGTTACTGGGTTTTATTCTTCTGCCTTTACATACACTCAGAAGTGATTTACCAAATGAATAAAACTGATAAACTGATAAAACTGTATTTTTAACTGATCCAGAACTGTGCAAGGTATGAATAAGATAAATGTCTTTCAAGGAAGTTTGATAAAAACTTTATGCTGTGCCTTTGTGAAACATTCTTTAAAAAAAAAAGAACCATAAATCTTGTATACTGAATAGCACAATAAAGATGCAGGATCACAACAAAGTTAGGTGAAATAAACCTTTCAAAACTCATAAAAATATCTTGACTGTAATTTAATTTGAAAGCACAAGAATTGTCAAGTTGCTGCTGTTGATCAAGCATCCTCATACTGAAATTCTTCTGTTGCCTGAAATTAATAAGTCAAATGTCCAATGCAGCTTCATCTTCAGCAGAATCTTCCTCCAAGTATTGTGAAGCATGTGGATCTCCTCTTTTCTCAGAGTTACTGTATTTTTTGCATTATAAGATGCACCTGACTGTAAGATGCAGCTAGCTTTAGAGGAGGAAACAAAAGAAAAATCAGGCAGAGCCTGAGGGGACCACAGATACATGTCCTCTGATGTGCCAGCTCTGCCTATTGACTCCTGCACTGTGGAAAAGAGACAGAAGAGATGAACAATGACAAAGATAGGAAGAGGCAGGGTTCAGCACTGCAAAAGGATCCCACCGCCACGGCCCAGCTGCTATTCATCAAAGGACCAGCACTGATGCACAGACATTTCCATCCACCTTTTTTGGGGGGGGAGGGGGAGAGTGCATCTTATGGAGCAAAAAATACGGTACACACTAATTGTCATTTTGCAACCAGTCAGCAGCTATTTGGTTAATATTTGAGATTAAGAACTAACTGCTTTATCTGGGTTTACCTCCAACTAAGGCTATACTCGAGGCATGTGGTGGCTCAATGGCTAAGATGCTGAGCTTGTCAATAAGAAGGTTGGCAATTCAGCGGTTTGAATCCCCAGCGCCGCATAACAGAGTGAGCTCCTGTTACTTGTCCCAGCTTCTGCCAACCTAGCAGTTTGAAAGCACATAACAATACAAGTAGAAAAATAGAGACCACTTTGGTGGGAATGTAACAGCGCTCTATGTGCCTTCGGCATTTAGTCATGCTGGCCACATGACCACGGTGACGTCTACGGACAGCACTGTCTTCGGCGCTATGGACAGTCTTCAGCTTAGAAACGGAGATGAACACCACCTCCTAGAGCTAAACACAACTCTCACGCATGTGCAAGAGAATCTTTACCTTAAGGCTATAATGTCGCTGATTTCATTTCAAGCTAGCTTCCTCTGTCAACCTAGACATCAAAGAGTTCTTCTTTAACCATATGGATGAATCAGGCTATTGAGGCATGTTCTCAAATGGACATATAAAGCCAACCACATGGGGAGAGGGGGGGAACAATGACTTTATTATCAATAATCCTATGGTCAAATTTAGGTGACAGTTGGTAAACACTTATATTTTACTTTTTCATTGCATGGGCAGTGGACTATTTATTTGGGTATTATAATTGCTGATGATGGGATATATTTAAGATCCTTAAAATTTCAGGCACATCTCTTTGTTTTGAAAAACATGACTGCAATCAAGATTGGGTCCAGGCTATGATTATTTTTAAAAAAATCTACAAAAATTATTTTCTTAAGAAAGTATCTCAATGAAAAAAAAATATTGTTAAGCTTTTATCCTTGAAACCAAAGCTAAGTGGATTTCAGAAACAAAACAAAACAGAATGGAATCCAACAACAACTGCAATCAGCTTCCACTGAAAGATTGTTAAACATCCACTTAGCCTTCAGCCCAAGGCCAAGAAGAACTTAACAGGTAATATAAATAAGACAAATGAAGAAAACTTCCAAAACAGAATGCAGGTCAGAGAAATCATATTTTCAAAAAATGGATTTGGTCTTCTCATGTTATTTTCACAATGCAAGTTCAATGTGCCGACATCTGGAATCACATCTGGATCCAACCTGCACAACAAAATGTGTTATTTTGATTCACATACATGTTTCTTCCATCTGCTTTAACTGTTGCATCATGGAAAGCCAAGTGCTCATGTTCCAGCTTTTCCTCTTTTTTTTTTTTTTTTGGTCATGGGTACGCTAACTTCATGTCTATGAAGTAGGAGAAGATGACTTCTGAGAAGTTGTAATCTTCTAGGATATCATCTTTCCTACAGATTACAATGTGTAGCATCATTTTGGTTGGCACAAATCTGAAGACAATTCAGAACAGATTTACCACAGCTTAAAATCACTTACTAAGACTCTTTATTTATTTTAAATTAATGAGCAAGGCACTGCTTTGAGAAAATAATTTGGAACACCCTTAATACTTTATTGCTGTACTGTCACAAGTCTGAAAACATTACATTTGAATGGAAACAAGATGGTGAAAATGTTTTCTCAGATAGCTTATGTGCCAGCAAAAAGATGCTGGACAAAGAAAAAATTTGAATAAACCAACCCTTTAATTATTTGAACCCAGCATAAGTAGTTGTTGTGCACTTGATGCAAATAATAAATACTATGAATGGTGTATTATTTTATACATATTACTACAAAAGACAACTCTTGAAACAATGGCATTTCAGACTACAGTTGAAAGTTCTTTTAAGAATTTGTCATTGAAAACATGCAAGAGAATGAGGCAGAAAGGCACTCATTTTAATTTTAGTATCTAATTAAAAATAATTCTTAATATTGCATGATTTTACTTCAAATTGATGAACTTTTTTTTGAAAATGAGACCAGTTTATGAAATGTCAAAAAGCACTATTTCCTCAGGATTCCTAGAATAAGAATAATAGAGTTGGAAGGGAACTTGGAGGTCTTCTAGGCAACCTCCTGCTAAGGCAGGAACCCTTACACCACTTCAGACAAATGCTTGTCCAGTCTCTTCTTAAAAACTCCCAGTGTTGGAGAATTCACAATTTCTGGAGGCAAGTCATTCCATTAATCAATTATTCTGTCAGGAAATTTATTCTTAGTTCTAGTTCTAGGATTCCATCTATTGCTTCTTGTCCTGCCTTCAGGGGCTTTGGAGAATAGGCTGACTCCCTCTTCTTTGTGGCAGGTCCTCAGATAGTGGAACACTGCTATCATGTCACCCCTAGTCCTTCTTTTCATTAAACTAGACATACCCAATTCCAGCAACTGTACTTTATATCATTCAGTCCCCTGATCATCTTTGTTGCTCTTCTCTGTACTCTTTCTAGAGTCTCAATATCTGGGTGATTGTTGGTCTCTCAGTTTTACTATCATCAGCAGCAGTTATCAATGTGATTCATTTTCATCTTAAGAATGTTGCAATTCAAACAATATTCCATGTTGAAAAAAGTTGAAGAGCCAGGATAATATGTATGGGTTGGATCCAAAGAAATGCAGTTGAAAGGAATTGGGTGATGATTTAATGTGTCTTCTTCCTTGCATTGCAGCTGCATTGCCAAATTATTCTTAAACATTGAAGGCTGTTTATGAATACAGTAGGCTGTGGTAGAAATGACTGACAGAAATAGAGGGGATTGCTGAAATGTAGGGAGATGACATTTCTCATGAATGGGATTTCCTCTCCCCAATTTTAGGCAATATCCCTCATTTGTCTACCAATTATTTATGCTTCAAGACAGTACCATGGAGGAAGGATTTTCCAGTACACTTGTACAAAATGAGACAAAATGTGCCCGTTGATATTAGACAATCACATTTGGATTTGGGATTTTTCAGTATTAACTCTATACATTCATTTTTAAAACCCCTAAGATGTATATGTAGAGATGCAGGCAATCTTATTTTCATGTGTTGAGAACCAGATTTTCAATTGTAATATTAGGCTGGCTGCCATATTCTAAATAGGAAATGAGATTTTTTTAAGGTGAGATCAAAAACCAAAATAAATTAATAAATATAGTCCCTATTATTTTACATACACAAACATACACACACGCACACACCATATTTCAAAGTAGCAGTTTTGAAAAGTACTCCAGCAACTACATTCAAAAAGTTGGTGGACAAAGGAAGCCAATAAAGATTGTGTAACCATAACATACAATAATAGTGAGGTTCACATGACATTAACTGCAGCAACACTTTGTTGGAATGAATTGAATTCTGATTAAAACCAGAGCCCAGTGGGAGCAATGATGGAGGTCTTACTTTGTTGTAATAAAAATCTATTACCTAAGATAAGAGTTTTATAGAATTGCAATCTGGATGAAAAGAGAGTGTGAGCTTCAAAGAAACATCACTCCCAAGTAAAAAATTTAACAATCTCAGTATCTCAACTTTTTCATTTTTGGTACTGATATAGTTTGAACCACACCAACACACACATGCACACACACAATCTATTGAATTTCTATGAAAACAGAGTGAATAAAGGTAGCTAGTTTATGTAATTGAATTAGATACCTGAGCCTAAAGAATTTTGAGTAAAAGTTTAATGTGTTTCAAGCTTCTCAAAGTAAAAATAGGACAAATCTGATAAAAATGATTCGGTTTCTTTGTAGAAATCAATTTTTGACCATTGACTTTTTAAAATGTAAAATACAACTGAGGGCTTGATAAGTGATCCTTTTTGAGAGTTCACAGTGATGTGCCGTTTTTGGCATGAGAATGTAATTTGGTGGGTTTTTTTGCCACGGTATGATAATGCAAGATGAAAAGGAGAAAAGTACAATTCTACTGTTCTAAATTATGGAAATGAGAAAACATTAATGAATAGAAAGTATCCCTTGGTTACATTGGCTATTCAATTGGCTGTTGCAAAGCAAACATTAAACTAAATAGTAAGTGGATTCTCACAAGAGCTTGATATTTGCAGTGGATTTTCTTTAATTTTCTTTCTGAGAAGTGATAACATCAAATATCTACATTTAAATGTTTGTTTTAAAAATGAATTTTTTTTAAAAAAAGTGAGCTGCATCCAGATCTGTGCAGAACTTTAAATGTGATGGTCTCATAAATTAAGACCCAGCCATCTATCCTTAATAATTCAGATGAGTTTGCAAGAAGTATCTTCCATTGGATTTTTTCCCTGAATCCTAATTTCTTCCACAAACAGAAGAAATAGAGTGAAGCCAATGAACTTAATATTTAAAAAGAGAAACAAACTAGAAAATGAAAATCTTACCAGCACACGAGTATGAACAAGAAAACTGACATTTAAGAATGGATAGACATAGTTTTGATATAGGAAGGAGAACTTTTATCTGTGTGAGCAAGTCGCATTGAAAAAAATACAGTCGTACTTTCCAGCCTTCAATGAGAAAATATGAGAGAGAGTTTGGTCAGCCCAACTCATTTTATTTATTTATTTGTTTGTTTGTTTGTTTATTTATTTATTGATTTGGTTGGTTGGTTGGTTTGTCAATTGCTGACAAGATAATAGGTATAAGTAAAAACATAGTTATGAATACATGGATACATATAAGAAAAAAAAAAAAAAAGAAGCAATAGGACAGGGACGGTAGGCATGTTGGTGCGCTTATGCATGCCCCCTACAGACCTCTTAGGAAAGGGGTGAGGTCAATAGTAGACAGTCTAAGGTTAAAGTTGTTGGGATTTGGGGAAGAAACCACAGAGTCAGGTAGAGTATTCCAGACATTGACCAGTCTGTTGCTGAAGTCGTAATTCCTGCAATCAAGTTTGGTGCGATTAACCTTGAGTTTGTATCTATTGTTTGCTCTTGTATTGTTTTTTTTTAAATAAAGTTTTATTTGGGTTTTCACACATACAAAATACAAGTAAAACATCTTTTTTGAAAATAGCATGATCCCGGGTTGAATTTCTTTATACAGATACAAAACTCAATTTCATGCTCCTTTTTGTATTCTATTCCATATCTTATACTATTTTACATTTTCTAAACAGTTTTTCCCCTCTTTTAATTTTTTCAATGTTATTTTGATTATCTCATCTCAACTCAAATCATTATATTTTTACTTTTGTCTGTTCTGTTTCAATTTCATATTATCTTTTCTCATTAAACAAAATTTTCTCCTGTAGTTACCAATTGGAGTATGACACCTTTATATCTTTTAATTACATCCATTCAACTCTTATTTAAACTTCAATATATACCTTAAGGTTATGACCTTCAATATAATACATAATACATAACTTCCAATCAAATTCTGCTTGGTACATTCTTATAATACACACTATATTCTTTAAAAAAAAAGATTGTAAATATATGTAATTATAAACCCTCATTCCATTCCAGTTCAGTTCTATCATTACTAATTATTAATCTTAACATCTTTAACACTTCTTTTCAATTAAATATCATACTTCCTTAAAAACACATATAATCATAATTAATTTTTCCCTTATTTCTCTTCACATATGTTTTATAAATCACTAAATATACCTTTTGTTACGTTTATTTATTGACAAGCATTCCACTGAATTACAATAGCTATTTTATCAGACATTTTAATCATACATTGTTTCATATTTTCTAAAATTATTTCTGTTTCTAATATAACCATACAATCTTATGTACCTTTGCAGAATCCCTTTTTCCATTAAATTTTCACCCATTATCTCTAAACAGGCTCTGTTTCTCTATATTTTGTTTCTGTCCTTTATAACTTCTGTTCCTTTCTTTCTTCCCTCTCTTCTTCTCCCTCCCCTTTTTACCCCCTTGTCTCTCTAGTTCTAATTCTCTCTTACGCATTTCCCTCTTCTATTGCTTTCTGATTTTATACTTATTTTTCACTCTATTTTTTTTTTGGAGTTGTTTTTCCCAATCTTAAACTTTCCATTCTCTTTACCCCCTTTCCATTTTTTCCCCCATCTAAGATTACTTGTTCATTAAAGATGGCTTCTTCTTCGTCGCAGTCTTCTTGTTCTGCAGGCATTTCTTGTTGTTTCTCATAATTCCAAATCTCCATTTCTAAAAACTGAAATACGAAGCCAAAAGAACCTCTCCCTTCTTGTGCATCTTCTTTGTACTTTTTAAGTTCCGTTTTCAGTTCTTCTAAAAGTGGAGCCATTTTAAACAGTTTTAAACAACCACACGATTGATTTTAGTCATTCAAAACAATAACCAAGAATCCAGAAATCATCAAGTAATCCAAATAGTCCCGAGTTATATCTTCTTATTTCTTTTTTGACTTTCTCTTCCTGGGGTTTTTGTTGTGATATTTCAGTTAGAATATATCTTTTGGAAGTCTTGTTGAGATCTTACTGTAAGTTCTTTTTTAATTCCAGGCAGTCTCCTCCCTTCCAGATCCTGCCCTTTTATTCTTTTTCTCTCCTTTCCTGTTTTCAAAAGCTTTTAATTATCCAGAAATCTTTATTATCCCTTTGATTTTTTTATTTTCAGCATTAAATGCCTATTGAGGTCAAAGTGGATTTTTTTCCAATTTCTTGCTTAAGTCTCTTAGCTGTCAGTATAGGAAAAGGAGAAAAAAAAACCAAATATTTTCCCTTTTTCTCTCTCCTTCGCAGCTTAAAAATCTTCTTAGGGAGCAATGTTATTGTTTTTTGATAGTTTCAATTCCAGGGTACCTTATTTATTGCTTTTGCTGTTTGACCCAGTCAACCAAAACTTTCTCTTCTTATCTTCCTCCTGCACATTCTTTTCCGGTCAAGTTCTTCTTTGTGGTGGCCATTTCTGACCACCACTGCAACTGCCTTCGGGAAAGGGAGTAATGGCCAGTGGCGGAGGAGAGATGCAGCTCTCCTCAACCCTGCAGGCAGTCTCCCCCCTCTTCACCACCTCTACGGGATGGCCTAGCCCCGAAACCAGCTGGCTCGGGGTGCTCCAGCGGCGAGCACGGATCGAAGCCTCGCAGAGATGAGGTTTCGGCCTGTCACTGAAGAAGCTCAAACTGCTCTTGTATTGTTATGGTGGAAGTTGAAATATTCGTTGACAGGTAGGACATTGCAATATATGATTTTATATACTATACTTAGATCGGACCAAAAGCAGTGTAGTTCTAGGTTTTCTAGGTCTAGAATTTCAAGTCTGGTGACATAAGGTATTCTGCAAATGAGTAGAAGAGTGGAGAACTCTTCTTGTGAAATATTTCTGGACTTTCTCAACTGTGTTAATATCAGATACGTAATGTGGGTTCCAGACTGATGAGCCGTATTCAAGTATTGGTCTAGCAAATGTTTTGTATGCTCTAGTTATTAGTGTAATATTACCAGAGAAAAAGCTACATAAGATTAGGTTAACAACTCTTAACGCCTTTTTGGCTATGTAGCTACAGTGGGCTCTAGCACTTAGATCATTAGAGCTGAGTATTCCAAGATCCTTGACAGAGTTTGGATCATCAACAAGGTCTTGACTATTCAGCCTGTATTTTATTTTCTGTGTTTTTTTGCCAATATGTAAGATAGAGCATTTATTTGTTGAGATTTGAAGTTGCCATTTGTTTGACCATTCTGATACATAGTCAAGGTCTTTTTGAAGGGTAGCAGTATTGTCTGTGGTGTTGAATAGCTTTACATCTTCAGTGAAGAGAACGCAGTTGCTCTTAATATGATCACAGAGGTCATTTATGTAGACTATGAAAAGAGTTGGTCCTAGAACACTGCCTTAGGGGACACCACTGTTGACAGGTAAAGAATTTGATAGGACACTCCCAATTTTGACCATTTGTTGTCTGTTTGACAGGAGTGCTTCTATCCAGTTATGCAGGTGTCCAGAGATACCGTAAGATTTTAGTTTTAAGAGTAGCTTATCATGTACCACTGTATTGAAGGCTTTACAGAAGTCTATGTAGATTGTGTCTATTGCTTTGCCCTGATTGAGTTGTGTAGTCCATATGTTTTTGCAGTGTAAGAATTCCAGATTACAGGGATAGTTTTTTTCTAAAACCAAATTGTTTATTAGAGTTGTTGTGGGGAAAATAGATCTCATCTGGTACGCACTGCGAGACCACGGCGTGCCTGAGCTGCTCGTACAATGGGTCCAACTCCTATACAGATGTCACAAAAGCCGTGTAAAAGCGGCAGCTGGGATATCAGAGGAGTTTAATATTACCGTCGGCGTACACCAGGGCTCTGCTCTCTCACCACTGCTGTTCATTCTGGTGATGGACACAATTACACACGACCTGTACACGCCCGCCCCATGGACGCTGCTCTACGCCGATGATGTGTTCCTGGCCAACCTGTGCAAGGCTGAACTAGAGCACCGAGTCCAACAGTGGCACGACCGCCTCGAGCAGTTCGGGCTCCGGCTGAACCTAAAGAAGTCCGAATACCTGACCACTGACAATGAAATGACAGGCTCCATCCACGTGAACGGGCAGGAGCTACCGCGCGCCTCCACCTTCAAGTACCTGGGAACTACTCTTGGGGAAGAAGGCCTACTACAAACTGAGGTGGCAGCCAGGATCAATGCAGCGTGGGGCAAATGGAAGTCCGTCACGGGCGTCCTCTGTGACAAGAAGATGCCGATGCGCCTGAAGGCGAAAATCTATAACTCTGTGGTGCGCCCCGTGGCCATATACGGCGCAGAGTGCTGGCCGACGACCAAAGAAGTCGAAAGCAGACTCCAGATAATGGAGATGCGAATGCTCCGATGGTCGGTAGGCCTCACCCTACTCGATCGCGTCAGGAACGAAGAAGTGCGTAGACGGTTCAACGTCGTGCCCATCCCCACGGTCATGAGGCAGTCCCGGCTACGATGGTTCGGCCACGTGAGCCGCACCAAGGAAGAATCCATCATCAAATCTGTAATGAAGGTGACTGTCGGAGGAGCGAGACCGCGTGGTAGACCTAAACAACGCTGGATGGACACGATCAAGGCCGATCTAGAGATCGCGAAGGCAGACCCGACACACGTGGCAGACAGAGAGGTGTGGAAGCAGTACTCAAGGACATTAGCGGACCTCGCCCGAGCGCGAGACAAACGCTGAAGAAAAAGAAGAAGAAGAAGAAGAAGTTGTGGGGAAAATAGAGGAAGAAGGAGTATTGGATATGTTTGCCACTTTGAATTCTTTATAAAAATAACAAAGGTGGGATATAAATAAAACAAATAAACAAATACAAATATATTGAATAGAAAAAACACAGATTTAAGGTTTTCTTGATAAAGAAATATTGATATAATTGAAATTTTGCTTGGTCATACTTCAGAAGTTAGTTGTTTGGACATGAAACGTGCATACAAACCAGATCTGAAAATACATCAAGTCAGATAGTCCAGCTGCTGTTCTAAATGGAATTGTAACAATGAAGAAAAAATTAAGATTTCCTATGTTTTTGCCCATTGTTTTTCCAATCAGAATTTATACTGAGAAACAAGCTTGAAGATATGGCTGACCAAATGGCCAATTTCTCTTAATTACATCAGAGAAAACCAAGATGCAAGTAGAATACAAAGTAGCCAAAGGAATGAAACAGTAATAGCTAGCTTATGATTGATTCTCACATGCATGATTTTTTTTGTACTAAAAACTAGGTTCGGAACTGGAATTATGATTTTGGCTGCAAAGAATTTAACCCTCCATGCCCATCCAGAAACTCAGAAAGTCCCAATTTCCAAAGAGAGAAAAACATGATTGATTCAAGGCAAGCAGTGACATTAATAGCAGCATCTCTTCTGGAAGCAAATGTACACTTGTGGAAATTTGAAGTGAAGAAAGACTTGCCCTTGATCCATCTGTATGCTTTGCCTTTAATTTTTATACTTGAACGTTTAACTTCATGCTTGGAAACAAGTGTGTGTAGCCAAGCAAAAGCAGATGGTTTATTTTTATAAGATTTATACTAGAATGCTGCTATGTCAATTGGATTGTGAATCATCTATTCTCAAAACATGAAAGAAATGTTCTGGAAACATTAAACAAATACTTTGCTTTTTCTTAAATTCCAAGTAGAGCTTCCAAGTAGAGCTTCTTAAATAGCATGTATATGTGTGTATAAATATGTGTGTTGAAGATGACAGGGTTTTAGCGCAATCTTCCATGATATAAAATAGCTACATGTATGATGTTGAATGGAAGTTATTTTATTACCTATCAGTTCTTCTCAAGAATGAAACTCTGCTGGTATAGAAGTTCTTGGTCCTACCAGTTTGTTTGTTTCTTTTTTTAAGAATAGTTACAGAAACTAAATTGATGGTATATTATCTGAGAAAAAAGAATTACAGATATGTTTGTGGTCTGGTGGACTTTGGAGTACCATTTTAGAAGTGGAGTGATGTCCAAACCTTTGAATTAAAACTAAATTTATTTATTTATTTTATTTATTTAATTTGTCAATTGCTTACAAAATAATACGTATATAAAACATGAGTAGGAATACAGAAAATAGGTATGATTAAATGGGGACAATAGGACAGGGACGGGAGGCATGATGGTGCGCTTATGCATGCCCCTTACAGACCTCTTAGGAATGGGGTGGATAGTTTGAGGTTAAAGGAGTGGAGGTTTGAAGATGTAACTACAGAGTCAGGTAGTGCATTCCAGGCATTGATCACTCTGTTGCTGAAGTCATACTTTCTGCAATCAAGTTTGGAGCAGTTAACATTGAGTTTGTATCTGTTGTGTGCTCCTGTATTGTTGAGTTGAAGCTGAAGTAGTCATTGACTGGTAGGACATTGTAGCAGATAATTTTGTGTACTACGCTTAAGTCCAACCATAGGCGGTGTAGTTTAAGATTGTCCAAGCCCCAAATTTCAAGTTTGGTGATATAAGGTATTCTGTTGCAAGCAGAGGAGTGTAATACTCTTCTCGTGAAATACTTCTTGACTCGCTCAATTGTATTAATGTCTGATATACAGTGCGGATTCCAGACAGATGAGCTGTATTTGAGTATTGGTGCAGCAAAGGTTTTGTATGTCCTAGATAGCAATTCAATATTTCCAGAGGAGAAACTTCATAAGATTAGATTTAAAAACTCTTAATGCCTTTTTGGCAATGCTGTTACAGTGAGCCCTGGCGCTTAGGTCATTAGATATGAGTACTCCTAGGTCCTTGACAGAGTGAGGGTCATCAGTGAGGTCATATCCACCGAGTTTGTATTTGGTGTACTGATTTTTTTTACCAATGTGTAGGACAGAGCATTTGTTGGTCAAGATTTGGAGTTGCCAATTGTTTGACCATTCAGACACATAATCAAGGTCACTTTGAAGATCAGTAGCATTGTCGGTGGTGTTGAATAGTTTTATATCATCTGCGAAGAGGACACAGTCGCTTGTAAGGTGATTGAAAGGTCATTTATATAGAATATAAAGAGTGTGGGTCCTAGAAGCTGCCTTGGGGACACCGCTGTTAACTGGAGCAGGGTTTGATATAGTGCTCCCTATTTTTACTATTTGTTGCCTGTTTGACAGGAATGCAGTAATCCACTTATGAAGAGATCCAGAAATGCCATAAGAGTTTAGTTTTAACAGTAGTTTGTCATGTACCACTGAATCAAAGGCTTTGCAGAAGTCTATGTAAATTGCATCTATTGCTTTACCCTGGTCAAGTAGAGTAGTCCATATGTTTTTGCAATGTAGGATTCGTAGGTTGCAGGATAATTTTTTCCTGAAACCAAATTGTTTTGGGGAGAGTAGGTTGTTTGACTCTAAGTGGAGTGTGATGAATTGGTTAATGATTGATTCCATGACTTTGCACGTGACACAACACAGTGAGATTGGTTTGTAGTTTTCAACCAGGCTGGGGTCACCTTTTTTGAAGATAGGGATGACCATAGCTAAGGACCATAGGTTTGGTAAGGAGCTGGTTCTGAACAATATATCATATATAATGCTTAGGGGTTCTGCTATGGCAGAAGAAAGCTTTTTTAAGAAGTATGCACATAATCCATTGGGGCCAATAGATAGGGGTGGTTTTAGATTACATAATGCCTTTTCTACATTATCTTCTGTAAAGTCAATATGTAGTAGATCATTGCAGTTAGTTGTGGTACGACTAGGAAATGTGGGGCATGAGCTGTTGCTGTTAACAAAGACTGAGCTGAAGAATGTGTTGAAGAGGTTGGACATAACAGCTTCATCGCTGCAGTCTTTCCCATTTGGTCCCTTTAGAGGTGGGATGGTTCTTTAGTCTTTAAGTTTGGTGTTTACAAAATTGTAAAAGGTGTGGGTAGATTTTGTACATAGGAGGTTTTCCTCCTGTTTGCAGTAATAATTTGCATTCTGCCTTTATCTGTCAGCATAAGGTGTTGTATTGGTTTTTAAAGTTTGCTACATAGCTAATTTTGTTTTTATGCCATAGTGATTTTTTTATTGGAGTTTTCTTATTGTTATGGGTAATTTGGTTTTTTTTTTAGGGGTTACTAATGGTACATATAGTTTAATCACTCTTTCAAGTTCAAGTAAGAATGCATTATAATGGTTTTCTGTAGTATTACAGTTAGAGAACAGAATGTGCCAATCAAGAGATAATAGGTTGGCATCTATGAGATCATAGTTGGCTTTTTTGAAATTGTATATTGGAGATCCATCATTATGATCTTCTTTGTGAGGGTGTAAATTACAGTTACGTATCTATACCTAATATCTATAATGCTCAGATTTTCTGAACCAGTGAAAAGTGTTGTTTTAATATTTAAATTCCAAAAAAAAGGGTAGGTTCCTGAAGATCACCATCTCTAATACCCATCTAGCTAACTCTTAAGATATTTTACAAGGTTCTGTGCTAAGAAATCCCTTGAGATGTGGGAAAGACAATGATCCACAGGGTGTCTTGTTGGTGGTGGCATCACAGTTATAGAACATTCTTTAAGAGGTTCTCCTTGAATTCCTTGTAGTGACTTGATGATTGCTTTGTTCATCAAGGCATCTTTTTTATTTTTTTTTATTTTTAGACAAACATACACAAACAAAACATAAAACATAAAACCATCTTCCAATTATGTATATACAGTGTGTCAGTTGGTTACAAATTTTTTGTGCATCCTCTCCATAGTCCTCACTTACAATTGTTTGTATAGATTCTCATATTATCAATCTAATATATATGTATACATTATTATCATTGTTAATCATTTATTTGACTAAACTATTATTCCTTCATTTTGCACAAGATATTCAAAATTTTAATTTATGTTATAACATGAAATGCATATTGTCATCCTAAATCCATCCAATGGTAATACATATTTATATTGTATTCTCCTTATATTGTAAAATTCTACATATTTCATTACCGTATTTTATTTTCTAACCGTTGATAAAGTAAATCCCATATCTTATAAAATTGTTTATCTTCTTGATCTCTAATTTCAAATGTCAATTTACTCATTTCAGCACATTCCATTATTTTCTTGATAACTTCCTCCTGCGTTGGTATTTTCTCATTTTTCCAATTCTTATCAAATACAAACCTAGCCACTGTTGATACATTTACAATCAAATATTTCAATTCCCTACTGTATATTTCCGGTAAGATCCCCAATAAAAATATCTCTGGTTTAAAGTCTATGTGTTTCTTTGTCATTTTTTCCAATCATGTGTGGATTTTAGTCCAATATCTTTTAGCTTCTGCACATGTCCACCACATATAGTAATATGAACCTGTTATCTGATGACATTTCCAACATTTTTCGGATTTATTCTTAAACATTCTTGCTATTCTCGTCAGGGGTAAGTACCACCTGTAAAACATCTTATACAAATTTTCTTTATATGCTGTTTACATTGTCATTTTATAATTTTGAGACAGTTTTTGCCATTTCTCTAAATCAATCCCATGTCCAAAATTTTTCCCCCAAGCAATCATTGTTTCTTTAACTTGTTCTTCTTCCAGCTTAACTTCTAATAAATGTCCATATAGTCTTTTGATCACCTTTTCATCACAAATGTCCATATAGTCTTTTGATCACCTATCAAAATTTTATCTAAATCAGTCAGTTTATCATAAAAACTTTCTGTTTTAAGATCTTCGTCATATCTAGAGTCTATTTGCACATATGAAAACTAATTGATCTTTATATCTTGTTCATCTAGTTCTTGGATAGATTTAAGTTCACCCTTTCCATTCAATATTTCACCATATCTAAGTGTTTGTTCCTTTTTATATGTTATTGGGTATGAAAATGCTTCAATAGTTGATAACCAGACTGGAATTTTTAAATAATATTGCTTTTTAGTCTTCTCCCAGTTTAATAACAAAGCCTCTCGTATATAATATCTTCTGAAATACCCTTGTGTTTTAGTTTCCTTGTACCATAAGAAGGTGTGCCATCCCAACAATAAATCATGTCCTTCTAATGTCAATAATATAGTATTTCTTAATGTTATCCATTCCTTAACCCACATCAAATTTGTTGCCTGATAATATAACTCCCAATTAGGCAAGCCAAATCCTCCTCTTGTTCTAGCATCTTGCAACAATTTTAATTTTATTTTCGCTTTCTTTCCCTGCCAAATATACTTCAACACTATTTTATTTAAATCTTCAAAATAATCTTTCCCTAATCTAATTGGAATTGTCTGGAACAAATATAGATAATATGTTCATCTTAATTGTTGATATTCTCCCTATTAGTGATAATTGTAAATTTTCCCATTTTGCCAAATCTGTTACAATCTGTTGTTTGAGTTTAAGATAGTTATTCTCTTTAAGTGTACTGCATCTTGCTGTCAAGTGTATCCCCAAGTACTTAACCTTATTTGTGACCTGGATCTTCAAAACATCCGCCAATTCTTCCTTTTGCCTTACTAACATATACTTTGTCAAAATCTTTGTTTTATCTTTATTTATTTTCAAACCAGCTACTTTATCTTTTCTATCAATTTAAGTGCTGTTTCTAATGGATCCTCTGAAATAAAAACCAGATCATCTGCAAATGCTTGCAGTTTGAATTCATCCTTTTTAATTTTCATTCCTTTTATATCTTTTTCTTCTCTGATATTTCTGTTTAACACTTCTAAAGTTAACACAAACAACAGAGGTGACAGTGGGCAACCTCATCTTGTCCCTTTCCTTATGTCAATAGAATCTGTCAATTCCCCATCTATCATTACTTTTTATGATATAT
Source organism: Pseudonaja textilis (assembly GCF_900518735.1). Next base: position 10,177,684 of record NW_020769315.1, read on the forward strand.
AGCTTCTATGGCTTGAATGAATTTCCTACCAAAGCCCACCTGCTCCAGCTGTAATAACATAAATCACCAATTCACATTGTCAAAGGCTTTCTATCTAAAAATATCAAAGCTGCTTGTTTTTTAGGATGTGCCTCATAGTATCCCAAAATGTCCAGAATTATTCTCATCTTTAATTTGTCTCTTTGGCAGAAACCCATTTTGATCAGGATGAATAAAGTTATTCAAATATATTTTAAGTCTTTCTGCCAATATTGAAGCAAAGATTTTATAGTCTGAGTTTAGCAGGGAAATAGGTCTATAGTTCTTAGGTTGCTGTGGGTCGGTGTCCTCCTATGGGACAAGTGCAATATATGCTTCTGACCATGATTTGGGTATCCTCTTTTCAACATGACTTCATTCATAACTTCTAACAATGGAAGATTCAACGATTCTTGTAATGTCTTATAAAGTTCCGCTGGGAGTCCATCCAGACCTGGTGCCTTTCTGTTGTTTTGTTTTTTAAGTGCTTCAGTTAACTCTATCATCATTATATTGCTTTCTGACATCATTTCAGTCTCTTTGGGTATCTGGAGTAAATTTGCTTCCTGCAGGTATTGTTTAACTCTTTCATTGTCTATATTCTCTTGTTCATACATTTTTTCATAATAATCTTGTATAATTTTTTTCTTCTCTTTATTTCCATAGCAAACTTGCCCTTGAACATCTATTAATTGCATTATTTTTCTTGATTCTCTCTCTTTTTTCAATTTGTATGCTAACCATCTACCTGGTTTTATTTGCATCTTTGAAATAGTTCTGTTTAGCACCTCTGATTTTTTGTGCTAGTTCCTCCTTTTCCATTAGCCCCATTTTGTGTTTGATTGTGTCCAGTTTTAATTTAATGTCCTTTTTGTGTGGAAGTTTCTGTAATTCTTTTTCAAGTCTCTTGTAATCATCCTCTAATGTTTTAAAAGCTTGTCTTTTCATAATATTTCTTTTCCTTGTGTAGTCTATTATCAAGCCTCTTTTTTGTTTTCTTTAAAGAAAAAACCCAATTCTTTTTCCATTTTCTCTACAAAGTCTTTTTCTTTTAATATAGTATTGTTTAGGGTCTATCTAGATCTTCTTCTTTCTCCTTTCCATTTGTCATTGGATTGTGGTCTGTCCAAGTACTTGTTTCTATATCAATTTCCTATATATTAGAAATCAATTCCGTTGACATCCATATCATATCTATTATAGACTATGATGAGTGTCTATTTTTATAATAAGTGTATTGTCTAGTTTTAGCATTTCTTTCTCTCCAGACGTCTTTTAAGTTTATTTCATCTGTCATTTTAAAAAAGGATTTTGGAAGAGTCTTTCTACTTTGCTTTATTGTTTTCTGTGTTTTATAGTCCAATTTATCATCTACTATTCAATTGAAATCTCCCATCATACAAATATTAACATAGTCCAAATCCATTATTTTCATATGTAATTTTCTATAAAATTCTTCTTGATTATCATTTGGAGCATAAATTGCTATTAAAAGTATTTTCATATTATTGTCCATTATTTCCACCATCAAGATTCTTCCATCATCATCTGTATAGATCTGTTTTACTGGAATTGTATCTCTAATATATAAAACCACTCCTCTTTTCTTACATCGTGTCAACGCAGTAAATATTTTCCCTAATTTTGGCTGTACCAATAGTTGTTCGTGTTTTGTTTTTTAATATGTACTTCTTGTAGGCTGATTATATCAATTTTTAATTTCCCTAATTTATGAAATGTTTTACTTCTTTTAATAGCTGAATTAAGTCCATTTATATTAATTGTAATCAATTTTTCTCTTCCATGTTTATACTTTATAAGAAGGATTTGCTGCTCTAGTAGATCTTGGTTCTTGTTCTTTAGATTCCACATTATCACCTACCGCACCTTCTTCCTTTTCAGTCACTACTAAACATTCCTCTTGAAATTCAATTAATGACTCTTTTTTTCCTGTCTCATCCTCTTTCCCTCTAAAATATTCTGCATAAAATAATTCTGCTTTCTCGGTTGAATCTATTCTGTGTCTTTGTCCTTGCCATGTAAACATGAGACCTTCTGGTATCAGCCATCTATAATTAACACCTTTTTAAAGTAACATTTTAGTCAAGAATTGATATTCTCTTCTCATCTCTCTCACTCTTCTTGGTACTTGTTTCAGGACCACAATCTTCTTGTCTTTATATTTCAGTGTTTTCTCTCTTGCCATATGTAATATTTGCATCTTAATTGCTTTCTTGGTAAATCTTATATGAACCTCTCTTGGTAGCTTGTTTCTCACTGCATATCTTGTAAAAACTTGAAATACCTCATCTATTCCATCCATCATCTTCTCTTTGGTTATCTCCAATGCTTTTGCTAGGATTTCTGTCATTATTTCTGCTGAATTTTCTCCCTTTTCTTCTTCTATATTTTGAAATCTGAGATAAAATTTAGATCTGTCGATCTCCCATCCTAATATTCTGCTCATCTTGTTCAACCACACACAATCTGCTTTCAATATCTCCAATTTTCTTATCTCTTTGTTTATCTTTTTCTTCAGTTTTTTGAAATCTGTCCTCATATTTCATCATCGTTTGGTGGATATTCTCAATTTTCTCATCTGTTTTTTCTGTTTTTTGTTCAATATTTTCTGTTTCCTTTTCAATATTCTGTGTTCTTATTTGTATTTTTTGGATTCCTTGCATAATCATCTCCAATGTCACTTCCTTTTCCTTTTCCTGCTGCAGCATTGTCTGTATTGACTTTTGTCCTCCAAATGATGAAGAAGAGGAAGTTGGTATTGGAGAGCCAGTGGCTGTTATCTTTCTGTTCATTCCAAACAATTAATAAACTATGCGATAGCTGGGAAGTACAAAGACTTCAGATTCTTCTATATCTTAATCCATTTATATGGAGGGCAGGTATATTAATAAAAAAAGAACAATCTTCTGGTTCTTGTATACCTTAATCCAATTGGTTCCAGTTGTTTAAAAAAGAAAAAATTAATAAAAATTAAAAAATAACTATCTTCAGGTTCTTCTTTACTTTAATCCAATTAAGTGGAGTAGAATAGACCAAATACAATTAACAATCTCCAACAAAAAAAGAGAAAAATATTTATTTGTTTGTGCATAAAAATTTCCAAAAGGAAAGAAAAAAAATATCAAAAAAGAAAAGGAAAGAGCACAGGCTTCTCTTCCAAAAGGCCACAATCCAACTAGAAATACCTAAATGAGAGGGAAAGTAGAGAAGTAGAGAAGTAACACCCCCCAAAAAAGAGCAAAAAAAGCTTTCTGTCAAAGAGAAAACACTGCCACTGTGTAATGTCCAAAGCTTTTCTGTTAAATTCCAAACAAAGTTTACAATTCTCTTTCCAAGGTCACTGCAATCTTCTTTTTTTCAACTCTGAGCTTTCTTTCAACTACAGACTCCTGCCACTGATAGTATCCCAGAGAAGCACCTTTATTAACAATCCTCCATGCTCATCCCACTATCTAAACAGGCTCAGAGTCCTTTAAACGTAACACCAGCTCTTGCTTTTCTCAAAGGTATCAAACAATTAAACAAGAAAAAGAAAACAATGTTTCCAAGCCTCTGGGTGGCAGTGTTACTTATTTTCCTCTACTTTCACTTCTCTCCTTATATTCAAAACAAAAGAAAAAGAAAAGAAATTAAAAAATACAATAAAGCATTGAAAAAAGAAAAAGGTCTTAAATGAAAAAGAATTATTATATAGTCATTTAAAGAAAAAAAGACAAAAAGACCAATCCAGTTTAAAATTCAAAAGCGTTTGTAAAAAAATCCAGCAATAAAAAGTTTTTTTAAAAAAACACTGTTTGACACAAGCTTAGTTTCGCCACTTTAATCTCTTCTGTCTTCAATTTTAACTTTTCTTTTAATCTGTTAGGGTGTTCTCTAAAGTAATAATGAATAAAAAATTATCTCACCAAACCGACACACTTTCTCTCCAACTTTCTTCCATCTCGGAGCTGTCCCAGCTTCAGCAACTTTGATGGCTGCCTCTCTGCTGCTGGAAAAAAAGGGCTTCTCCTGGATCTGCCATCCCTGGGATCAGCAGGATGTGTCCTTCTCTATCACTATCTCTATGGGATGGTTTAGGTCCAAAAGGACCATCCAGCGGCAGAGATATCAATGGCGATCTTGGAGCTCCAAGATCACATGTCGTACCGCCATGACACCAGCCCCAGTTCTCTCATTCATCAAGGCATCTTAAATTGTAGGGAGGCAGCAGCAAGTATCTTAGTATTAACCTGTGTTTGGTTGTAGTAGCTGATCGTTTAACACTTCTTTTTAACATTGTATTGGTTTGTGACCCCCATTGTTATGCACTAAGTAAAAATATACAGCCAAATTTGATTTGATTCAAATTCAATATCTGGTGACTAGTTGGATATGGATACAATCAGTGGTGGTATGCTACTGGTTTGGCCTTGTTCAGCCGAACCAGTAGCAAAAATTGCTTCCTGTTCTGACCAAGGCTTCCAAACTGTAATTACACACACACGTCTTTTAAAAATAAGACTTATTTTATTGCAACCCTGGGAATTGTTTTCATTCCCAGCTGGAATTAATCTGAAACAGTCCCCCGAAATAAGCATATACCTTTCAGTTCTGTGAAGTGCTGCCAAAAACAGAAGTATCAAATGAACTGGAAAAGAAACCAACTGAAGTACAAAAAAAGCCAACCAAAATACAAAGAGCTTCCAGAATGACTCTGAACTGATCAAACTACTTTGCTTGCTGCAAAGGTATTGTCACCTTGGCCTGACTCCTGAGTTGCCCCTTTTGTTTCAGCTGCTCTTGCCTTCTAGCAGCTCTGCACACATGTGGACTGGGAACAGGCTCCCCTGGGTCCTCTGCCTTGCTGCTGGCAGACTCCAAAAGCTCCAAAGGCAGCACCCCACTCCCAGATGGTCCTGGCCCCATCTCTACATCAGACACAGGATGCTCATCTGAGTCCTCTCCAGACTTCCTGACTGGTCCCCGTTCTTCCCCACTGTCTGATTCCACTGCCATGTGCACCTGCTGCCGGCAAACCACAACACTCCCCATTTGGTCCAACCGGTAGTTTAAAAAGCCTCTGAGAATCAGCTGAGAGGAAGAAAAAAAGCCTCTGATGATCAGCTGAGAGGAGAAAGAAGAGAAAGCACAGGATCAGCCCTCCCACCTGCCCCTGCACTTTTCTCTTCTTTATCCTCTCAGCTGATTGGTGCTGCAGGCCTCAGCTGGTGTGTGGAAAATTGTGTGCGTGATCACCAAACCAGTAGTGGATCAAGTAGGATCCCACTGCTGGATACAATCATATAGATTTGTGGCAAAAGTGCCTTCTTCCAGACTTTATTCCATTTCCCATTGTCTCCTACAGCCCTAGTGGTCTGTCCAATTACTAACTAATTATCCATGGTTAGTCAAGATCAGCCGGGTAGTGCTTCTTCCTGAGACATAGGATAGCTGTATCAATCTTTCAAAAATGTTTATTATATATTGATGGTATTTTGGAAGCCATGATGGAAATAATTGCATTTCCCTCTGAGTGATGAGAAGCAAACTTCTAAACTCTCCATTAAGGCACACTGTGTATATGCACACAGTTATGCCAGAAATGCCCCCAAAAGAAGCCATTGTTCTTCCCTCACTTCTATTCTGCCAAGAAGGCCTCTCTAAGCTATTATGATACTTGACAACTTAAAGTAACATTGTGGTTCTTCAGCTTCACTGCTATTTCCAGCACTCCTCACCATTGACCATAGTGGTAAGCAATAGCAATAGCACTTAGTTTTATATGCCACTTTGCAGTGCTTTGCAGCCCTCTCTAAGCAGTTTAAAGAGTCAGCATGTTTCCCCCAACAACTTGGGTCCTCATTTTACCCACTTTGGAAGGATGGAAGGCTGAGTCAACCTTGAGCCTGGTGAGATTTGAACTACCAAATTCCAGGTAGCTGGCAGTCAGCAGAAGTAGCCTGCAATACTGCAGTCTAACTACTGTGCCACTGTGGTTCATAGAATTGTTAGAACTGTTATCCACTGAAATTCAGCCATTTGCAGAAGGTCACAATTGAGCTTTAAACACACAGAAGAGGGATAACACAGAATTAATTTGAAGAGCAAATGGCATGCTTTCTAGAAATTTAAAGCTGATAGAACTGAAGAACATCACCAAAATAAATGTTCTAGATATTTTGAACAGTGGAGTCCTTAGTGCTCTCTGTGGCTTGGTTGCTCCCCTGTTTAACCCTGAGATAGATAGATAGATAGATAGATAGATAGATAGATAGATAGATAGATAGATAGATAGATAGATAGATATAGAGATACAGACACGCACACACACACACACACACACACACTATTGAATTCCTTGAACTTGGCTTCTGGCAAAGGATCCATGGAAATAAAACTGTGTAACTTCTCTGTTGGAAATTCTGTTCAGTTTTCCCAGTATAATTACCTCTCCTAAGCTTCCTTGCAGAGAGGAAATTGCTAAGTTAGTTTTACTCAAAGCTTTAGGTACACGCTTTACATTTCCTAGGCATTGTTCTTTCTGGTAGTCAGGCTACTTTATTCTAAGCCTCAAAGGAAGACAAATCTGTAGCATCTTTCCTTATTGCTACTATTGTTCTTTGAATATGTTGGAAACAATTGTATGATTTTTGTTCCAGGTACTGGCAAAAGTTCTGGTGGGAAATGTGGGAAAAATTTGACAGAGCAGAAATGTCTTCTATTCTCTGAGGCACCTAAAACTATTAACTAGACAAAACTGCTCTGGCTGCTCCATAAAATTATAATGCTGATACTTCTTTATGGCAAGATCAATAAACGTTTGTGCTCATGTTTTGGTGCCAATAAAATGTCAAAATATCAAATACCTACTCCTTTGTGATTAATCTGATAGCATCTGTATAAGCCAAAGTCCTTAGATTTGATTTATTTGCTGTTCACGGGATAATGTGATTCAGTGATAATTTAAAAAATCTGCTTATTCTTGTATTTGCAACAAAAAGAAAAAGAAATGTTTTTAAATGTGTTGGAGGGCAAGATCATCCTCATAAAACTGGAAAGAAACATAATAATTAGAGACTATGGGAATAATATGAATCAAATCATTGTCTGAAATAGCTAATACATTCATGGTGGATGAAGATCATATTTCTACAGTGGAAGAAAAAACCACATTGAAATAAATCAGATTATAATTACTGCTTTAGCTGAAATCTGAAAGAGCACCAGCTGCAGCCATGTCAACTTCACAGAAAACCTAGGAGGTCCAGCAGAAATGAAACTTTCAGATATCGCCAAGTGAGCGTGCCATTTTCTCCTGGGCTAAATCAGACAATTCACACAATAATCTTATTCAGTTTCCTTAAGAAATACTTTACCTCCGAGCTTTTCTCTTGTGTTACATATTGTGCCAAAATCTTCAGGTTTGTATATTTATGGGTGTACGTATGATTTATGTTTGTTTCAGTTTTCTTCTCCTACAAAATGTATTTAGTTTTACAGATTTTTCAGTTTTTCAGTTTATTTTGAATTTCTTTTCCTATTCTTCAGAAATGATAGTTTGTGAACTTACTTTGGTATCATGAGCTGGCCTAGGCTGCTGCTGTAGTTTGTCTGTATACCCTCCTTCAGTTTTCCAATTTTTATTTTTATTTTAAATGTTGCATGGAAGAGTTATTTCAGGGCACCTTCCTTTGACAGATAATTGAGATACCTGCAGCAGAAAGCTTATTCTAAAATGAAAGGGAGAACACACAGAGAGAAGTAAGTAAGGCAGCTGCATAAGCTTGTAGTCCTTTAAGAAATTCATCATATTTAACAACAGCCAAACCCTCCCCATGCCCCCAAAATACTACCTTGTAGTATCGGACCTAACATTGAAATAAAAAAAAAAGAAAACTACTTAAACGAGTTTATTAAATAACAATAAATATACATTTTAAGTGCATACTTATCTGAGTTACATACAAAATCGTTTTTTAAAAACAGTTTATTTTTAAATGATTGTGACATTTGTTTTCTTGCTAGAGAGCTACTTTAACCTTTTGTTATTGAAGTGTATTTTGAAAGAAACTCCACTCTTTGACTTGTCATATCCCCAGGACAGTGTTTGACAATGCCAGAAAAAATAAAATTGTGAACTTCAACTGAGATTCTAGTTTTCCTCTCTCTATTTAAAAAGAAAAAAACAAACAAGAAGCTGTTAGTAGTTTTGGCATTTGCACATAGCCTGACTAATGTGTCTTTGCTCATTCTGAGTCACACTATTCTGAAAAATTGTATGAGCTAGTAAGACATTAAGATATATGTTGTACGATTACTTTTTGGAAGAATTAGTAGTTTTTTTTAAAAAAAGTGGAACAAGGCAATTTGGAATGTATTTGATGCTAATAAATTAATTTCCTTTTTATGAAATCAAATTGATATATAATCTCAGTGGCCTGTTTTATAGGAGAAAGCAAATACTGCAAATCAGTAAGGTAATTTTTATTTAGCACTTCTACAGGGCCCATGTGCACAGTATTTCTCAGAAAACTTCACAACAACCTTGTGAGTTGTACTGTTATTATTGCGCAGAATAGAACAGGCACTTGTTTGCCAAACATCTCAGATTCAGTTTTGGTATTGGGAAACTGGGAGGACTAGGAAAATCTTTTATCTGAAACCTTGTAGTGAAGTTACTAGCCAGTACAGTTAATACTGAATTAGACTGAAAAGAGGTATAAACTAGATTACTGGCCTAACAATAAAGCAACTGTTTATATTCCTAGCAGTATTCATGTTATAGATGTGAAACAGAGACTGTCATGGAAAACTCATCCATGAGGGGTACTTGGCCGTCTCTGAGCTTGGTTGTTTTCTTGCACATGTTTCATTACCCAAAGTAGGTAACATCAACAGTACTGTTGATGTTACCTAGTTTGGGTAATGAAACATCTGCAAGAAAAGAAGAAGCTCAGAGAGTGTGAAGGACCTTTCATTTCAACCCTGAAGTAAAAATTTCCTTTAAAACTCACCGAGTTAAGCATCAATAGCTGGAGAGATCAACAGTCTTATTTTCTAAAGCTTGTAGGTACATACAGTGCTTGGTTTTTTGCACCCAGATAAGCCAAAACAACAGACTTTAACTCATTTAGGTCTTATATAGAATGTTGGTCAAAGACGGTTATACATTAGCAGAAGATGTTAAATACAGAAATAATTGCTTTACAACTGATAAGGCTACAAGATCTGTTATTATTCAAATTAGAAACATCCTGCAGATACATTCCTTGAAATATAATATACCAGCTCTGATGTAGGGCATATGTCAAGGCTATAACTATTATTCTAATAAGCTACAGAAGAAGGTGGGGAAAAATTACACATCTTTAAATCTGCATCCTCTGCTAAAGGCATAAATATTCTAGACATTTAAATTGTTGACTGCATATTAGCACAGTTATAAAATGTCATACATAAGCATAAGAGACATAAGATAAAAAAATTATTATACCATATAAAATATAACCACAGGCAAATAAGTAATAGTATGGCATGTACCAAAGCAATTACAGATCAATTAAAATCCTTATTTCAATTCTCAACAAGGCTGAGAAGGGAGATTTGTCTGAGGCTGGCACGTTGGATTGTACCATAAGCTAAATTTAAAGCTGAGAATTCTCTGCTTGCTAATTTAGTCCCATATGTGTGGAATGGTTAATCCCAAATCTGGCAAGGCTTCCTTAATACATGTTTCAACTTGGAAAAGCTTAAATTCCCATTGGCACAAATGACATAAAGGGCTATTGCACTTCTATAGTCTTATTCAAAAAGGAGTATGTCTTATTTCTATAAACCCTAACTATCCACATCATTCCCATGTTACCTGACTCTTTGGGGTGTCTATCATATAAGTTTATCATGATATGTATAAATTCTTTGGGTTAACATCTGCAACACAAATGTGTGGATATCCTAAAGAGCAGAATGCATCTCAATGACATCAGTGGAGCCTAATGAGGATGTTTCCATGATGGGTAGTTTTCGTTGCTTAATGATTAGAAGATGTTGCTGAACCACAGACATCCCTTTCCTGGTCCTCAGAATTGTTTATGACAATGGGCCTTTATTGAATTATAGGTTATTTTTTCCATTAAAAAATGAATTACGATAACCTTGTAGCACATTATCTTTTGAAAAAAAGATAATTTCTGATAACATTCTCTGACCTCCAGAATCATTTAGGAATTATGGATACTCCCTGTACTACATGGGTGGAGTGTTTTGACTTTGTCTTGGCTTCCTCCAAGATTGTGTGTCAAGTTGACTGCAGTACATTGAAGCCTGACTAAAGGCCAGCTCAGTCATTAAGTAGGATGGAGCAGCTGCTTCAAAAAGTAGTTTTTCAGTAGCTTGTACAAAAAGTAAATAAACAGTTGTCTTAAATATTCTGTACAGGGTACAGGAAATGATCTGTTGAGTGTTTCAAAGTACATCAGACTTTGTCTGGATTTACTTTAATGGATTTGAATTGGGACAAGGGAAAGCACATCTGGTTTCTCCATTTCAGTCAGCAAAACATATTGGTCTAATTCCAATTCTCAATTCAAGTTGCTTCTTTGCAATACAGTAATATTTATCCCTAATATCTAACCCTAACCCTAATATTACAATAACCCAGAAACTGAAGTATTCAAATCTGCAGTGATTTGTCACAGCCAGGTCATCTGTTTTTGGTCTCCAATGTCTGTTCTGCTCTATATTCTAGGAAATTTTCTCAGGGCTAAGTAGATATATTCTTTACATTTAAATTTTAGCGGCATGGGGCACTCCATAAAAATGTGTTACAGTTTCTTACAACTCCTTAACTAGTTTCTCTTTCAGTCTTATATCATTGGCAAAGCATATACATGTCCCTTGCCTCTTTCCCCACACTCCCAAATTGTAAGGTATAAATGTATATTTTTATTTCTTAGCTATGGCCAGTAAATTAATAATACCTACACATTCATGCACGCATGCAAAGCAATATTTTTTAAAAAAACTTTATGAACTAATACATTCCAATTATTTTATTTATTTTTAACAATCACAGTTCACAAACAGCAGTGGTATCCCACCTGCTGGCATGATGCCTACAATCCCTTCCTTTCTGTTTACATATTTTTAACAGCAAATAAATTCCTTTGGAAAAGTAGTAGTTCAGTTTTGCAGATAATGGAGTCCCCCTAACTCTAGTACATCACTACATCTCAACAAGAGAGATTAGCAGGATTTAAAGTGTTAATAAAACACTGCAATGTTGTTAATGCAATATAAGCTCCAGAGTAAACAGTACCACAGTCTGCAAGGTGCTAGATGAAGCACCAGCAAATAGGGGTAAACCTAATACACATTTAGTTGAAACAAAGAAATGCAGAATGGGTGCAAAGTGAAGATGTGGCTGGGAGCTTAATCCAGCCAGATCTTCTTTACAAAAGTCTTCTCCAGCTGGTCTCCTCTTGAGATGTTAGGGCTACAGCTTCCAGAATTGTCAGCTACATTCCACAATTATTCCTGCTGCATTCCTCAATATAATGACTAAGAATAAGAGCAACTGAAGAACAAGAAGGCCTGCGTCTGATTAAGCATTTATAGGCTTTAGTCATATAGCTCTCTGCACCAGCTTCTCTGCCCTAGCAATTTAAAATATCATCTTTATGGTGATGTAAAATTGGTCTGTACTAGTGACACATTGCTATCGTGAGGGGCTTTAAATTGCTGTGATCTCTTGTTTTCTTTATTATTATATGAGTACATTAAATTCTCTGCTACCCACACTGATTTTCTGAATCATCAAAAGGAAGTACAATGCAGCTGAACTAGGTTTGTGCAAGTCTTTGAATTTTCACCAAAGGGAAAGTCCTCCTTAGATACTCCAGTTGTCATACCCAATGAAATGTTCAGGTTGATGTTGACTATTTGTGATTACCAGAGTTCCAGGTTTCTGTACTTCTCAGCAGCTAATAGGCCTATCCCCCTCACATGTCAACTTAAGGCAATGCTATATGTGGATTCTGCAGTAATTTGAAAGCATTGCCAGACATCCAAACATGGGCTCAAACTGGGCTAATTTATTTCTGGATTAGCTGAGGTGTATTGCAAACCTAGCTCTTCGTTTCTATCTCACAGCCTATGGAGCATGTGCACAGTCTGTCTCTACTCTACCGCTTCACTGAATCAGAGAATTATATTCTTTCTCATTGTGGAAAACAAAAATATAGGCTATTGATCTATCAGATTCAACAAGGCCTTTGGATGATCCTTTGATTGGCAATTTCTATTCACTGGATGCAATACTGCAGAAGACCATTACAACGTATTTTTACTTGAAGTCAAAAGAGTCATCAAACTATATGTACTGACTTCTGGTTTGCAAGGCTTCAACGGCAGCAGGAATCTGCGATCGTGCAGTTCCTGCTGCGCTCGCCGCCGAAGTGCCTCCGATCCAGCTGGATCTGGAGGATATGGTTTCCCCGTAGAGGCAACCGAAGAGAGAGGAGATCCGGGCAGGGGCTTGGGGGTATCACAAACCCCCTCCTCAGCCGGCTAAACTCCTTTTTCCCAAGGCAGTGGAGCGGCGGTCAGTAATGGCCACCACAAAGAAGCCTGCAGCCCTGTAAGATTGTGCAGGAGGAAGTCGGAGAAAGTGAAAGTTTTTTGGCTGAACCGGGACAATAAGCAACCTTTAAACACTCTGGAAATTTAATCGTTTGAAAGGTACATTGTTTCCCAAGGAGACTGTGAAAGCGGCGGAAGAAGATTTAAAGGGAAAGTTTTTTTTCTCTCACTCTCCCTCCCCATGGAAATAGCTGATGGAAATTGGAAAAACCTGCTTGGGCATAGAAGGTAACTAATCCTGAAATTTAAAGCCAAGGGGATAAAAGATTTCTGAACATTGGAATTAAAAACTAAAATCTTTTTGCTATAAGTGGGAGGGAAGAGGTAAAGAACTTATTTTAAGATTGTATTGAAGGAGACTGCTTGGAGTTTATAAGAACAGAAATAAGTGGCAATTGGACTTCTAAAAAATTACTTTGGAACGGTGTAACTGAATTCTACCCCAAGAAGAAAAAATATAAAAAGAAGAAAATGCTAAATGAAACAATTTATTCTGATTTGGATTGCTTTGTGACTTTGGAATTTTTGGGAACTATTTCTTGAAAGACTAAAAACATTTGGGCTGTTCTTAAGGAAAAAAATGGCATTATCAGTTGAAGAATTACAAATGGAATTTCAAAAGCTAAAAGAAGAGGAACAAGAAGGCAAGGGCTCTTCTGGATCTATTTTTCTTTTTTTAGAAATGGCGATTTCTACATACCAAGAAATACAACAACGAGAAGGCTGGGATGATGAAGAAGAAGCCATCTTTAATGGACAGATAATCTTAGTTGAGGAAGAAAAGAGAAAGGGGGGAAATAAAATGGAGAATTTAGAACCTAAAAAAGCAACCAAGAAAGGGAAAAATAAGATGAAAAATCGATACAATGTCAGAAAGCAAAAGAGAAATACAACAGAGAGAGAAGATCAAGAAAGTGGAGTTTGAGAGATGGGGGGGGGGGCAAAAAGGCTAGAATTGATAAGAAAAGAAGGGAAAAGGGAAAGAGAAGTCATAAAGGTTTAAAACAAGATGTTAAAAAACAGGTTTTTTTCAGAGACAAAGGGTAAAATATAACTTTAAAAATGATTCTGCAAACGTACATAAGATTGTATTGTAGATATTAGCATTTGAAATCGAGTTAGAAAACTGAAATATTATATGAGTTAATAATGCATTAAAGGGAATGTATAAAAATGTTTAAGATTTAACAATAGAATTTAACTTCCTATGGAATATTGTTTTTATTATATTATAAATTTAACTCTCTTTTTTTGTTTTATTATTCTAAAATGTAGTATAGAATGTACTAAGCAGAATCAGTATGGAAAGTATGTATTATTTTAAGTGTTAAATTTAGGGGAAAGATAAAAAGTTGTCATACTTCAACCAGTGATTACAGGAGAAATATTGTATTAGAAAGAAAAGATAAATAGATAATTGAAAGAGAACGGACAAAAGATGCAAGTATAATTATTTAAACTGAGATGAAATAAATAAAATAGAATTAAGAGAGTGAATGAAGAGAGAAAATATATAGAAAATATAGAATGTTAAATAAGATATGAAATAGTATATCAAGTGAGCATGAATTTGATTTATGTCTGTATAAAAAGATGTAACCTGGGGTAAGCTGCTTTCCAAAAAGAAGTTTTATGTATTTATGTTTTGTGTTTTGTTTGTCTATGTTTGAATTAATAAAATGTTAGAAGAATGCTGGAAGAGAATAACAAAATTGTAAATAAGACAGATGGATATAATGAATATATACAATCCAAGGCAAAAGAAATATAATTGAATAGAAGGAAGGGGAAAAATAAAGAGAAGGTGGGAAAAGATATGAAACTGAACAGATAAGATAAATATACATATTAATCTGTGCTTGTATGGAAATGTGATAATTTGGAATCATTCTGTCTTTAAATAAGATGTTTTATTTGTTTCGCAGAAAAGATGTCTTATGTTATTATATTCTACGTTTTGTTTGTGTATTGTTTTTAAAAAATTACTAAAATTTGTTCAAAAAAACCCCTATATGTACCAATAACAACTCCCAAAACCAGAAGAAACAAATTACTCATAACAATAAGGAAGCTTCAATCCAAAAAGAAATCATTCTGGTGGAAAAACAAATCTGGTTACGTAGCCAACTTCAAAAGGCTGATACAAAAATTTATGCCACCAGATAAAGACTGAATGCACCAATTATCACATTAAACAAGAAGAAAACCTTCTATGCACCAATTCCACCCACGCTTTCCACAATTTTGTAAACAACAAACTAAAAGACTCAGAGTCCATCCCACTCCTGAAAGGAGCTAATGGTAAAGACTGCAACAATGACACTATTAAAGCAAACCTCTTTAAGACATTTTTTGGCTCAGTATTTGTAAACAGCAATGGATTATGCCCTGTATTTCCTAGTCGAACCACAGACAACTACAATGATCTAATACATATTGATTTTACAGAAGACAATGTTGAAAAAGCACTACGCAATTTAAAACCATCTCTATCTATTGGACCAGATGGAATATGTGCCTACTTCTTAAAAAAGCTATCCACTGCCATAGCAGAACCTCTAAGCATAATCTTCGAAAAATGTTTCAGGACCATCTCCTTGCCAAAACTATGGTCATAAGCCATGGTCATCCCCATCTTCAAAAAGGGAGACCCCAGCCTAATTGAAAATTACAGACCAATCTCTTTATGCTGTGTCACCTGTAAAGTCAAGGAATCAGTTATTAACCAATCCGTCATCCTCCACTTAGAAACAAACAACCTACTCTCTAATAAACAATTTGGTTTCAGGAAAAAACTATCATGTAATTTGCAACTCTTACATTGCATTAACATATGGACTACACAACTCGATCAGGGCAAAGCAATAGACACAATCTACATAGACTTCTGTAAAGCCTTTGATTCAGTGGTACACGACAAACTACTCCTAAAACTAAAATTTTATGGTATCTCTGTACACCTGCATAACTGAATAGAAGCATTCCTGTCAAACAGACAACAAATCGTCACAATTGGGAGTGTCCTATCAAATTCTGTACCTGTCAACAGTGGTGTCCCCCAAGACAGTGTTCTAGGACCAACTCTTTTCATATTCTACATAAATGACCTCTGTGATCATATCAAGAGCAACTGCATTCTCTTAGCTGATGATGTAAAGCTGTTCAACACCACAGACAATACTGCTACCCTTCAAAAAGATCTTGACTATGTATCAGAATGATCAAACAAATGGCAACTTCAAATCTCAACAAATAAATGCTCTGTCCTACATATTGGCAAAAAAAAAATCAGAAAATAAAGTACAGGCTGAATAGTCAAGACCTTGTTGATGATCCAAATTCTGTAAAGGACCTTGGAATATCCATCTCTAATGGTCTAAGTGCTAGAGCCCACTGTAACTACATAGCCAAAAAAGCATTAAGAATTGTTAACCTAATCTTATGTAGCTTTTTCTCTGGTAATATTGCACTAATAACTAGAGCATACAAAACATTTGCTAGACCAATACTTGAATACAGCTCATCAGTCTGGGACCCACATTATGTATCTGATATTAACACAGTTGAGAAAGTCCAGAAATATTTCACAAGAAGAGTTCTCCACTCCTCTACCCATTGCAGAATACCTTATGCCACCAGACTTGAAATTCTAGACCTAGAAAACCTAGAACTATTCTGCTTTTGGTCTGATCTAAGTATAGGAAAAATCATACATTGCAATGTCCTACCTGTCAATGAATACTTCAGCTTCAACCATAACAACACAAGAGCACACAATAGATACAAACTCAAAGTTAATTGCACCAAACTTGATTGCAGGAAATACAACTTCAGCAACACAGTGGTCAATGTCTGGAATACTCTACCTGACTCTGTGGTTTCTTCCCCAAACTCCAAAAATGTTAACCTTATACTGTCTACTATTGACCTCACCCCTTTCCTAACAGATCTGGGGGGCGTGCATAAGCACACCAACGTGCCTACCATCCCTGTCCTATTGTTTCTTTTATTTTTTTATTTTTCCTATATGTATCCATGTATTCATAACTATGTTTTTACTTATACCTATTATCTTGTAAGCAATTGACAAATCAAATAAATAAATAAAATAAAAATAAATAAATGATAGCAGACCCTAGAATAAAGAGACATGAACCAAAGTTTTAGATAGGATGATTTCAAAATGTATCAGAACTATTTGTAATGGTGACTGAGCCATTATTAATTGTGAGACATGATTTTGCAAAGCATGTAGTTTTATAATTATATGTGGACATAGAAGGATGAAACTATGAGAAATAAGAAACTGAAAGTAGCTGGTAGATAGAGGTTTGAGATGTACACGGATATATGTGGAGACTGTCTGTCTGTAAAGAAAGAATAGGTGTGAAAGAGAATATAAAATATGAATGAGATGAAATGGATTGGGATGTTTAGTAATTTTCATCAACATGCAGAACATGTTTGAACTTTTGGTATTATATTCTTTGATTGCATTTATGAATATGTGCACATTAGATAGATACAATTAATTCTATTTGCTGCACAATCGCAATGAGTGTTAATTATTACCTGGTTGAATATGCGTATACTTGAAAAGAAGCACTATTCAAGATATAAACCCCACTAGACTTATTACGAAACAGAGGAGGGAAATTCCTCCTCAGAGCCGTAGAAAAAGTAGAAGTTTTTTTTTTTAAAGTTACACTGAACTTATTGGTAAAAAACAGAAAATAAATGTATTCATTTATTTTTATATATATTTCATAAACTCAGCTAAAGACAAAACTACTAGGAGTAGTAATACTGTGTTTCTTACAAAATAAGGCCGGGCCTTATTTTTGTTTGACCCCCGAAAAAACAGCTAGGCCATCTTTTTTGGGATGACTTAATTTCCTCCCCCACCTAGAGTGCCCCATGCGCACTCACCTCACTATGAGGCCATTTCTATCGACCAATGAAAGCTCCCCGAAGGCAGAGTCACCAGCTGCTTCTGGGCAAGGCGTGGCTGCCTGCGTCTCCTTGCCATGAGGCAGTGTCTTTGGGGTGATGGAAGCTCCCCAAGGACACTCACCATCCACTTCGATTGGCCAGTAGAAGTGGCCTCGGGGCGAGCACCCACGCACACTCCCCTCACCGCAAAGCCGCTTCTATTGGCCGATGAAAGCTCCCCAAAGGCAGAGTCACCAGCCGCTTCGGGCAAGGTGTGGCTGCCCGTGGGGTGCTCCTGACAGAAGCACCCACACACACTCCCCTCACCATGAGGCAGTGTCTTTCGGGCGATGGAAGCTCCCCAAGGGCAGTCACCAGCCACTTCGATCAGCCGGTAGAAGCGGCCTCGGGGCAAGCGCCCACGTACACTCCCCTAGCCGCAAGGCCATTTCTATTGGCTGATGATAGCTCCCCAAAGGCAGAGTCACCAGCCACTTCGGGGCAAAGTATGGCTATACATCAGATTCCCAACTGCAAACTCAATGCAACTGCAAGCTCAATGCAATGTACATATGCTGTTGTCAGAATAAATACCAGATGACCCCAAGATTCCCGCTGCATTTCTGCTTCCTGAGCCAGACGTTCTTCTTCGTCCCCTCAGATAGCCCTATTCCTCCCCTCCCCGATTTCCCACTGCAACCATTTGGATCGCAGGAGGGTCGCTAAAGAAGCTTTTGCCTTCTCCTGTCCCACTCTTTTAAACTTCTCTCTGCAGCCTTGGAAATCCTCTCCTCCATCCCAGCTCCAACCCTGCTTAGTTTCCATCCTAGACATGCCCCCTCCCAGGTGTGCTCTGGTAATCCAAGGACTGGTTCTGCCCTCCATCTATGACTTGAGCAGAGCAGGCACTGGGGGGTGGGGGCAGGGAGTGGGCAGGTTGAAGGTCTCCTGGGTTTTTTGGCTGAGCTGGGTGAAGATCATCCTGGTGGCCCCAAGGGGTGGTCTTTCAGATTGCTTTAATGATTAACAGGACACTTCCCTGAACCCTCAACTCCCTCCAGTGGGGAGGATGGCATCTTGCTGGGCCCAGGAGAGATGATGGCTGCATTGCAGGGGAGAAACACTTCCCCCCCCCCCAAAAAAAAATCCCCTTGGGGAAACGTAAATGAATGAATAAACTCAAAGGGTCTTGGGACACCCCCCCCCAGGTAAAAAGAGAGAGGTGGTAGAAGAGCAGGGACCTTCAGGTTCAGAAACTCGGTTAAGCACAAGCTGCTACTTCTTCTTCCCTCCCTGCCCTCATTTCACGTTGCCTTTGATCACAAAGCAAATCTTAATGATAAACAACCCTTTTGTAACTTACCAACTGCATGCCAAATCCCAGCCAGCACCCCCAGGGGAACCACAAAGCAACACCCCAATTTATTTAAAATCCACCATTTTAATATAAATAAATAAACCAAGCCATTTATTCAAATACAGGAACAATTTATTCAAATACAGGAACAATTTATGCAAACATACGTAGGAACAATTTATTCAAACACAGGAACAATTTATGCAAACATACGTAGGAACAATTTATTCAAAAACAGTTGTCATCTTCTTCTGGAACATCGTCATAACACTCCAAAGCCTGAATTCCTCCTGGCATCTCTTGTGATTCCATTGCCTGTAAAAGAATTGGTCCCAATCGCTGATGTTCAGCAATAGAGGTCTACTTAAAGGAGTATGTCTTGTCCATGTATCCTGCTCATAGTGCATTGGCAACACAGGTGTCAGTGATGGTTTCCCATGCCTTCTTCACCCAACTCACAACCTCTGCCAGGCTAGGCTTCACAAAGTTTCCTTGTTGGTTTCTCTCCATGCGATTCTCAATATAGTCATTGATTTGTACCTGCAGATTGTCCTTGAATGGTTTGTTTACTGCAGTGTCTAATGTTTGGAGATGTCATTCCTGCTGGGATCATTATTTGATCCACTCTTCTTTGTGCAAGGAAGCGCTTCATGTCTTTGGCACGGTGAGTGCTGGCTGCATCCCCTATCAGCATGCCTCTTTGGCCACCTCCCACAACAAGTGGCAGTATTAACTCGACCCACTTCCTCATAACGCCCTATGTGCACCAAGCCTTTTCAGTTTCAAGCACATAAGTCCCTGAAACACATTCAATTTTTTCTTTTTTGCCCTTGGCAATGACAAGAGGTGCTACTTTGGTCCCTTCCAGGCGAATGGCCAAGATGCACGTAATACGTGCGCTTTCATATCCAGTTGATGGAATGTATATTGACAAGGCACCCCTCTTATCAATTGTTCTTTGAGCCTCTTGGCCCCAAAAAACTGCAGTCTCATCCATCGCAATCATGTGAGAGACATTATATCAATGGCATCAACAAATGATTTAAAAGCAAGTGCCCGTTTGACAATTTCAACATCTAGCTTGAAGAGTGAGGTGGATCTCCTCAGAGACAATTCATATCGCTGAAGGAAGCCATCCAGCCAGCGATGAGAGGCTTTGAATTCTCCTTGGGTAATTTCAAACTGTGGTGCCATTGCAAGGACAAATGCTTGAATATCAGCCCTGCTTACAACCAAAGCCTTTGCTCTCCTGTCAGCAATCCATTGAGAGATGGTGTTTTCAAGTTCAGGATATAATAGATGCCGACCTGATCCACACCTGTGCTTCTTGGCATTTCCCTTCTGCACCTGTTGACTGAGGTTATCATACTCAGCCCTCCATTTTTGGACCATACGGAGATGCAACATATTCTCTTTGCAGAAAGCGGTCAGATTCTTACCACGAAAATCCTCCACAATTGCTTTCTTGAATTCCTGAGTAGCTCTTTCCTTTTAAACTCATCTTCTCTCTAGACCAAAATAAAAATCACTTTAGATCATTAACTCAATTAATCAATTAACCCAAACACATTAAGCCACCTGGGGCGGGGGTAAGTTACAAAAGGGTTGTTCATCATTAAGATCTGCTTTGTGATCAAAGGCAACATGAAATGAGGGCAGGGAGGGAAGAAGTAGCAGCTTGTGCTTAACCGAGTTTCTGAACCTGAAGGTCCCTGCTCTTCCGCCACCTCTCTTTTGTTGGTGCAATTTACCCGGGGGGGGGGTGTCAAAAGACCCTTTGAGTTTATTCATTCATTTACATTTCCCCAAGGGACTTTTTTGGGGGGGTTTCTCCCCTGCAATGCAGCCATCATCTCTCCCGGGCCCAGCAAGATGCCCTCCTCCCCACTGGAGGGAGTTGAGGGTTCAGGGAAGTGTCCTGTTAATCATTAAAGCAATCTGAAAGACCACCCTTTGGGGCCACCAGGATGATCTTTACCCAGCTCAGGCAAAAAACCCAGGAGCCCCTCCACTCCGCCCCCTCCCTGCCCACCCCAGTGCCTGCTCTGCTCAAGTCAGAGATGGCGGGGGGGGAGGAAACAAGCCTTGGATTCCCAGAGTGCACCTGGGAGGGGGCTTGTCTAGGAGGGAAACTAAGCAGGGTTGGAGCTGGGATGGAGTCCCCAGGAGAGGATTTCCAAGGCTGGAGAGAGAAGTTTAAAAGAGTGGGACAGGAGAAGACAAAAGCTTCTTTAGTGACCCTCCTGCGATCCAAATGGTTGCAGTGGGAAATCGGGGTGGGGGGGAATAGGGCTATCTGAGGGGATGAAGAAGAGCGGCTGGCTCAGGAAACAGAAATGCAGCAGGAATCTTGGGGTCCTCTGATATTTATTCTGACAACAGCATATGTACATTGCATTGAGCTTGCAGTTGCATTGAGTTTGCAGTTGGGAACCTGATGCATAGCCACGCCTGGCCCCGAAGTGGCTGGTGACTCTGCCTTCAGGGAGCTTTCATCAGCTGATAGAAATAGCCTCATGGCGAAGGGAGTGTGCGTGGGTACTCGCCCTGAGGCTGCTTCTACCGGCCGATCGAAGTGGCTGGTGACTGCCCTTGGGGAGCTTCCATCACCCAAAAGACACTGCCTCATGGCGAGGGGACATGGGCAGCCATGCCTCACCCCGAAGCGGCTGGTGACTCTGCTTTTGGGGAGCTTTCATTGGCTGATAGAAGCTGCCTCAAAGTGAGGGGAGTGTGAGTGGGCGCTTGCCCTGAGGCTGCTTCTACCGGCCGATTGAAGCGGGTGACTCTGCCTTCGGGGAGCTTCTATTGGCTGATGTTCTATCGGTAGGAGATCAGGGTATTCTAGCCTAGGCTACCTGCAGGGCACTCCTAAAGGCAAGTTTTCTCCCCACTCCACCCCGCCCTTCCCCACCATTGATCTTCCCCTCATGTAGTTCTAACGAACGATGTGAGAAATGGCGGGGAAATGCATGGTTTAAATAGGCCTAAATTTTGGGGGCAGGGCTTAATTTCACCTCTTGCCTAGAAATCATGCTCGGCCTTCCTATTGGTGGAGGCCGTATTGTTGGAGAAACAAAGTAGTTGTTGTAGATGTTGCAGTTGTGTTATTGTTATTGCTATTGTTGTTGTTGTTGCTGTTGCCATTATCATTATCATTGTCATTGTTGTTGTTGTTGTTATTGTTGTTGTTGTTGTTGTTATTATTATTATTATTATTATTATTATTATTATTATTATTATTATTATTCCTTAGGGGATGTGAACCAAACCTGGATAAGATCACTTCTTTTGCTTACAAAAGGTCTTTGTTTTATCTCCAATTAAAAAAGAATATGGCAGCTGTTTGTAAGCTGTTTGTTTTACTGCCCACAATAATATTGAGCTAGATGATCAATAAAATAGCTAGCTTTCTATTCTTTTCTACTAAATGTAGATCTATCGTAGGGTACATAAAGAACCTCCTGTTATCAAATGTTTTCTCCCACTCCCACTCCCTTACTCTGATTCAGTAGGCCTCCTTTGGATGATGATGTCATCTGGAAGGGCTGCTAAAAGAGGCCCTTCTTACTGGTGACACCTCATTTGTAGAATGTTTTTATATCCACAAGCTTGATGGTTAACTATTTTTCAATTGCTATCGTAGATGGTGTTCTTCTGCAATCATAATGCCATGCTTCGTTGTTTTATTTCATATCTATGCTGCCTTGGAAGATTGGTTTTAAGAAAGCACCGCTAGAAATGTTAATAAATAAAAATTTCACAGTATGCTTCCTTGGCCCATCCTCCACTTCTTTGGTTGCTGTTTCAGAAGCTTGGGATATATTATGATGACATAATATTACACGTTTTGTATTACTAAAAGTTGTCACATTGGTTCTGGGGGGGAGATCAGCAGGAGGATGAGAAGGTAGCAGCTCTATATGCAGTGTAGTGAGTACTTTTGGTTTCAGGATTTAAATAACCTTTTTTTAAAAAAAAAATCTTGATTGAAATAAATCATCATCCACAAAAACAGAGATTCAGAAATGATATTACTGCATATTTAGACAATGGAGATGCCTGCTTAGACTATGTTTCAGAAGAACCCTTACATAAGGAAACAGAAACAGGAAAATGCTTAGTGAGCGTGATGAGTTAACAAAAGATGCCCCTGAAAGGAGGAGGAAATGAGATATGGTGGACCCTTTGAATGATGCTGATGTTCATCCAATTCATTGTCCTTTGTTATTCTTATGAATACACAAATATCAAAGAGCTGGAAGAATGGATAAATGGATATGGAAACACTCTAAAGAGAACAAATTCAGGCTTCTCAATTACAACTAAAGAAGGCATGGAAAGCTTTGCAGAGTAGGGAATGAGATGAACAATCAGCAAAACACAATAGGAAAACCAGGAGGCAATGAAAACAAAGTAATTGTCAGGCACAAGTTAAGGCATGATGAACTCTACTTGAGGATCTGCACTTAAGCTCTTTTAGAAACATTTTGGTGCATGCTGTTCTCAATATGTCCACTTAATTTCAGAGAACTCACTAAAAACTATTTTATGAAGTCATGTCTTCTAATTAGCAAAGTGATTAACATGATCTACAAATTCTGTAATGGGTCTTTGGAGTTTGCAAGGGTAAAGTTTAGAGAAAGATATATTTTTCAAGGTCCTTGGAGTACTTATCTCTAATGACCTAAGTGCTAGAGCCCACTGTAACTACATAGCCCAAAAGGCATTAAGAGTTGTTAACCTAATCCTGTGTAGCTTTTTCTCTAGTAATATTGCACTACTAACTAGAGCATACAAAACATTTGCTAGACCAATACTCAAATACAGCTCATCAGTCTGGAACCTGCATTACATATTGGATATTAATACTGTTGAGAAAGTCCAGAAATATTTCATGAGAAGAGTTCTCCACTCCTCTACTTGTAGCAGAATACCTTATGCCACCAGACTTAAAATTTTAGACCTGGACAACCTAGAACTACAACCGCCTTCGGTCCAATCTAAGTGTAGTACATAAAATTATCTACTGCAATGTCCTACCTGTCAATGAATACTTCAGCTTCAACCACAACAATACAAGAGCACACAATAGATACAAACTCAAGGTAAACCACACCAAATTTGATAGCAGGAAATACGACTTCAGCAACAGAATGGTAAATATCTGGAATACTCTACCTGACTCTGTGGTTTCTTCCCCAAACTCCCCAAACTTTAACCTTATGCTATCTGCTATTGACCTCACCCCTTTCCTAAGAGGTCTGTAAGGGGTGTGCATAAGCGCACCAATGTGCCTATCATCCCTGTCCTAATGTTCCTTTTTATTCGTATCCATTTCATATATTCATAACCATGTTTATACTTATACCTGTTGTCTAATACTTGTTGGACAAAATAAATAAATAAAGTAAAAATAAATAAAAGTATCATTGATGAGAGCTTTCTTCTAAGCCATGCAATGAAATACTTACAGGGGAAAAAAAAGACCACTGGCAGAGTTCACATTCTTTGATTTAGCAACACAAACAAACTGAGGAAAAACCACATCAAGTTAAGAATGATTCATGGATAGCTCCTGGCCTAAATGAATTCAAGACCTCCAAGGAGAAGTGAATTTCAAAGGTTTGGTCTTAAGAATGTACTCTGTCTCTGACTCTTGTCAGATTTTTGCTGATTGGTGTGTTCTTTCCCCAATCCAAAGAAATGTTCACCATCCCAAAGGGAAGATTATCACATTAAAGTGTTTTGGAGATGTATGCATTGCAGCCCATAATCTATTTTATTCCCTACAGGAATTTATCATTTACAAGAAAGTGACTGACCCAATATCACTCAGTTTCTTTTATGCCTGAGGTAGGACTAAAACTCAGGGCCTTTCCAATAAAAAGATGGCCAAAAATCTCTTTTTCTCTTGAAATAATTTTGAAAGCAAATTATCTTTCATTAAATTAAAAGAGAACTGTCAGGCAGTACTGCATGGCACATCTTTGGTCAGATTCCATGCTGGAGAAAAGGGAAATTTAAAGAATTGTTTCCCAGAATTTTATTCACAATTCATTATAAGTATTGTATATGGTGATGATTTTAAAAGTTGGGTGGATCCCAAGTATTACTTTTCTTAATCACAATGATGATATGACTGTCTCCCCACTATTTCCCCCCCTGTATGTGTGTGTGTGTGTATATATACACTTAGACCTACATACCTGTACCCATAAAAGTCTACGAAAACAAATACCATACCTCTGGGGGGAGGAAACCTTCTGACTAACTAGGACCTATGAGAAACTCAAAGTCTGAAGAGCCACCATCTTGTGTGATTCTCACATTCCCACGCAATTGCCGAGACAAAAATGTCACATGCTTCCAACTCAAATTCCATTCCAAAACTTCAGCCACTGAAAGGATCCTGAAAAGAATGGAATTAGCCCTAATCAGAAACGAACTCCACAAGAAAAGATTCCAACTAGACCAAACCAACAGAGACCTACTTACACTCCATCTCAAACTCAGCAACAAAATCCACCCAGCACTCTGGGACAAATCCAAACAACTAGCCTTCTGGAGAGCCAAAACAGAAACCTCCCACAAGACAGACACACACACCAGGAAACTCCACAGACTAGAGAAATACCAGAAACCCAACCCTTCCCCACAACAACACATGAAACAAATAGTACACAACATATCAGACAGAACCCTCACCATAGCAGAAACCAATGTCCTTTCCAAAGGATTCAACTTTCAGTCGCCCCCAAATGCATCCCCACTGAAAACATTATAGGCGGAGTTGAAGCTAGCCTAACCAAAATCAACCCAGATGCAGCCAACAAAATCAGACTTGAAGGGACCAAGGTCCTCTGCTCCAGCAACCCACCCAGAACAACCTACACAGAGAAGAACAAAAAGCAGTCACCAACCTGAGGAAAGACAGCAACATAGTCATTCCCCCAGCAGACAAAGGCAACACCACAGTCGTAATGAACACATTGGACTACCACTCCAAACTATCCAACCTACTCCAAGACCCTGCTTACGAACCTCTGAATACTGACCCCACCACCTACTTACAAAAAAACCACAAAATCCAAAATAAAAGCATCTCCCATCAGCGAAAAGAACCAGCAGAGAATCATCCCCAGAAAAAAATCATCCAGATGCCCTAAGCTCTATGGCCTCCTTAAGATACACAAAGAAGGAATACCACTCAGACCCATAGTCAGCTCCATAGGCTCACCTCTACAGAATCTTGCCAAATTTCTCGCCAAACAACTCCAGCTCTACACAGAATCCATCACCTCACACATACAAAACTCCTTCCACTTCATAGAAACAATAAAGAAACAAAACCTACAACCCAGCGACCTACTTGTGAGCTTTGATGTCATATCTCTCTTCACCCAAGTACCCATCAAAGAAGCCTTGACAGCCATCCAAAACAAATACACCCCCCAAAACACATCCTAGATCTGACCAACCACTGCCTAACCAACACATACTTCATCCACAATGGACAAAGATACAAACAGATAGAAGGAGCACCCAAGGGATCACCCCTCTCACCCATCATCGCTAACCTATACTTAGAACACTTTGAAACCAACGCTCTAGACAAATCTGAACACAAACCCAAACTCTGGCTCAGATATGTAGATGACAGTTTTGTAATTTGACCACATGGGAAAGAAAAACTGGACAACTTCCTCACACATCTTAACAACTTACACCCCAAAATACAATTCACCATGAAAACAGAAACCAACACCCAACTTCCCTTCCTGGATGTCCTAATTTACAAAAAACCCAATGGCTCCCTAGGACACACCATCTACCGGAAAAAAACACACACCAACCGCTACCTAAATGCACAACCCCAACACCACCCTGCACGGATCAACTCCATAGCCAAGACCCTCATCTCCAGAACCAAACTCCTAGCTGACAAAGACCACCTGAGAACAGAACTACACACCTCACTAACGTATTAATTTCCAATGGATTCCAAAGAAACACTATCACCAATAATTGAATAATTTATTTTAATTAATGTTTTTCTTGACTAGATAGTAGAGGGTGGGGTGTTATGATACAGTGTTACCATACTGCATTCTGCTAGGTTTTTCTTCTCTTTCTGTTCAGGTTTTACACCAGTTGCTTTTAACATGTAGTTTGATAGTTTAGATTGAAATGTGTAAATCTTGTATCCAGCAATTATGAATTGGATTTGTTCTCAATGGGCATTATTGCACAGAAAGGCACAAGGAATCAGTCCCTTAATCCCACTCACTGTCCCACAAGCAATGCAAAGAGAAGCTTTCAGGAAAGGCTATTGGACAAAAGGCTGCAGGGAAGCCAAAAGAAAGAAACAGGAGGGAGATGTTTCATCCTCCACAGAGGAATGGGTACCACAATGTCTACCAAAGGGCAGGATAGTCAATGCAGGAGAAACACGTTTCCAAGCTCTCAATGTAGGAAGAAACAAAGACTTATTTCATTTCTGAGGATCTTGTTGGACATAGTTGAGTTTATAGGGAAGTCCTGAATCCATCACCCAGCATATCTGAGCAAGATGGCAATTAATTTGAGACTCTGGTTTAAGGAATTCCTCATCAAGCATATTGTCCGGGTTAATTTTAGTTACTGGCAGATGTGAAAGAAACACTGACTTGAGCTTGCAGTTTCTCCTTGTTTTAGTAAACCAAGGATGGCAGAATTTTTTTTTCTCTCCTTCATCTCCTTCATCTCTTTCTGTGGGAGAATGACTCCCAAACTTGGAACAAATGTTTAGAAATCAGCATAAATAATATTCTTTTTTGTCTTGATACCATGCCATAGGCACATTTATACATGCCAGATATTTACTAAACAACTTGGTTATTCTGGGAGAAACATTAAGGTGTGAGACTCCCAAGTAGTTATATGACCTCATCTTTCTCCAAGCCTTCTACACAGGGGAACAGATGTGTCCTTGAATAACTGAGGATATAATGAGGCATCCAGTCACATATTGTGCCTCCTCTTCTCAAACCTCACTACAGAATCGTGTCTCGGATTAACCACAAAATAGCAGCTTTTGCAAGCATTGCTTTCCTATTCACAGGGAGATGATCCTTCAAGGTAAAGCCCACACTTAAGCTCCAGCCATGAAGATCACTGGCTTCTTTTCATGTGCCAGCAAAGACAGGGAGAAGCAATATACTGCATACATTGGATGGATAATTATCTAGTGAAATTAAGAGATGACAGAAGAACTAGAATCCTGAAAAAAGCCAGGGAACAGAGCACACACCATCACCTGATCATTTCTATTTAAAAAAATATCTTTATAAAAATGACTGGAGATATGAAATGACAGAAAGTTTTATAGCAGCTTTGAGGGTGTGAAAAACTACTCTGAAGTTGTCAGAAATAAAAAGAAATTAAAGAACTCTAAGCCATAAGGAAACAGATGCGAAAGATAAGAATTCCATCAAGAATCTGAATGTGAACCAATATGAAAAGCACAACCGATTACACTGTGCAATCTATACAGCTTCCACTTCCTACAAGATGTTTTTCTTAGATGGGGAGAAAAATACACAAGTATATATTTTTCTGTCATTAAAACAGATGCAAATGAGCTACTCCTTTCCTGATTATATAATATTACAATAAAAACCTGAAAAGGTCCCAAATAATTTAAAAATAAAGTAGAGGGCATGAACAGAAGTCTCCTTACCCCCTTCTCCTATGCATAGATATTTTCCAACTTGTGGAAGCAGATACAGTTATAGCAGAACTTGCATTAATTGATAGCTTCTGGATGCTAACAATACCATGCCTTCATTCGTGTCAAATCCTGAGGCAAGGAAAGTCAGTGAGAACAATTAACCATTGGAATGGTTCACCTTCAGAAGTTGTTGGTGCTCCAGCATTGGAGGCTTTCAAGAAGAAACTGGACAGCCACTTGTCTGAAATGGTATAGGGTCTCCTGCTTGAACAGGTGGTTGGACTAGAAGACCCCCAAGTTCCCTTCCAACTCTGTCATCCTGTCTTTTATAAAGAGCATGGGTATGATGTGATTTCACTGCCTGTTTTTTCACAACATTATCTGTTGACTTTCCTTCTAATTCACTGAAGATGGCCATCAGAAATGGACTGATTTGTTCCTACTGAAATCCCCATATTATAGGAGGGACACAGAAACTTGAGCACTAGAATCACATAGAGCTCTGAGTCAGAAAAAACCTGGACAGGCATGTACTTTGATGCCCACGCTGCTGATCAATGTCCTGCTTTTGTTTCCAGTCAATGTTAGTGACAACGTCAACAGATGTTGTGGAATCGAAGCCTAACAGATTTAACATCATGTTGGAATTATGGAGGGGAACTTATCAAAGCTAAAAATATACAAGGAAGAAGGTTCTGCTTTGGTATCTGTGCCATACAGTAGTTAGAAAGAAACTGGAATAGTACAATAGGGAGAAATCTCCTAGGCCAGGCTTGTCCAACCCGCGGCCCACGGGCCGCATGCGGCCCAGGTCAGCTCGTAATGTGGCCCAGTGCCCACCCCAACCTTCGTGCAAGAGGACGAGCCAGCAAGGAGGAGAAGGAGAGGCAGGCGCGAGGCGGGGCGAGGCGAGCGCCACGCCAAGCAGCAACAGAAAAGGTGGGTGCCGTCAGAGCGCTCCTTGTGCTGAGGCAGCTGCAGCCCAAGAGTCCCGCTCCGCCACTTCCTGCTGTTGCTGCTGCTGCCGCCGCCGCTGCCGTCGGAGCTGTTGTAGCGGCTTCTGCACCCGCCGCCGCCGCTGCTGCTGCTGCTTCACCGAGCCTCCCGGTCCTCGCCTTCCAGTCCTGCCATATCCAGCTGGGCCATTTGCAGGAGGAGAGGTAGGCGCAAGGCGGGCAAGCTTTCTTCCCCCCGCCCCCCTATGTTTTCTATGGGTTTTTTGGATGATCAGGTATCGTTACTGTTATTTTATTTTATGTGCGGCCCAAACCAAATTTTCATCTTCTAATGTGGCCCAGGGAAGGTGAAAGGTTGGACAAGCCTGTCCTAGGCCATTCCCATGGACCCCTAGTTCAATATGCTTATTATGTTATACCAGCTAATTTGGCTCGTGTCCTTTTGACATACACACACAGAACAAAACAAAATAATAGAAAGGAGGCACCTTGGAGGACTTCTAGTCCAACCCCCCCTCCTCCTCCTTTAGCATTTCAGACAAATGGTTGTCCAATCTCTTCTTAAAAACTTCTAGAGATGGAGCACCCACAACTTCTGAAGGCAAGTTGTTCCACTGATTAATTGTTCTAACTGTCAGGAAATCTCTCCTTAGGTTGATTCTCTCCTTGATTAGTTTCCACCCCTTGATTCTTGTCCTGCCTTCAGGTACTTTGGAGAATAGCTTGACTCCCTCTTCTTTGTGGCAACCCCTGAGACACATACATACATATGTTATATTCTAGCTATATCAGAGGTGGTATTCAGCAGGTTCTGACCAGTTCTGGAGAACTGGTAGCGGAAATTTTGAGTAGTTCGGAGAACCAGCAAATACCACCTGTGACCCTCCTGAGTCCCAATTGATCGGCCGGGTCTTCTTTTGTTGCCCTGCACAGGAAAAGGAAGCTGGAAAGCAGGTTAGTGGGATGGGGAGGGAATTAGATTTTGCAGCAACCTTCCCCATGCCTAAGCCATGCCCACCAAGCCATGCCACACCCACAGAACTGGTAGCCAAAAAAATTGTATCCCACCACTGAGCTCTCTCTATATAGTCTAACTTATCTTTCATTCATTGTTTATTTATTTATTTATCAATATAGAATGCTAGATTATTTGGGCTATTTTATTGTGTCTGTGTGCAGTTAAGTGTGTGATAGTAGACAGATCGGCTCTATCTTTTCAGAGTTCTTATTAACTTCTTGAAACAATATCTTCTATTTTCTGCTAAGATTGTTTTTTTTAAAAAAAGCCTGAGTAAGTCAATTCTCTTTGCTGATAAAGAATTAAATCTTTCTTACAGATCAACAATACTTTTTTAAAAAAAGAAAAGAAGCAGCTTATTTTCAGGAGATAACAACAAAGACAACAACAAGGGCAGATGGTACAAGATTGCACAATGGAAATCAAATATAGGGCTAGTACAGAGCACAGGCAAAGCTGGCTGAGGAACTCTGGGGGTTGGAGTCCACAAGTCTTAAAGTGGCCCAGGTTGGAGACCCCTGGTACAGAGAGTTAAATCTCCCTTTCATTCAGGAATTTCTTTCCTAAATGTACCAACTAAATAAAAAATAATTTACAGTTCATAAAATGAAAAATATGCAAGAAAAAAGTATAATTGAATATTTATACATTATTAATTTCAATTCTGCCCTTCAGAGCTGAGGGAATAGCAGATACTAATTTTAATAAGGAAGGTTGAAGGACTTCTGTTAAAAAAAAGGTGGCAGATGGATTTCTGATGGAATCAGTAACCACAGCAGAATGAAATGCTGGCTAATGGACTTGCTCTTCAATAATTCCTCTCCAGGCAAGGAGAGGACAAGTGTTTCAGACAGCTGCTCCTCTGCAGGAGACAGCAAGACAGTGGTCTTCAGAAGGTTTAGAACTCTGGGAGAAGTCTCTAACATTGTGCAAGCGAAAGAGGATGAGAACCAGCAGCAAAGGGGATGGGTTCATTTACTGCAATAATAGGATCACAGTGGGAAGCCCAGAAGGACAAGGTTGGGGGCAGATCATCTTGGGAGAATATCTGCCTATGTGGGTTCTAAGAATCATGACCAACTAGATGGTAGATAATCAATCAACACATACATGATTTATTTATTTATGCCTATATTAGGGATGCATGCTCAAAAGCATTTTGCTGGAAAAGGCACATGATCCAAAAAGTTGACCTAGAGGATTTGAACATCCACTCAGGGGCTTCTGCAGGATGATCAAAAGGCCAAGATGGCAGGCTGGACTATACAATCAAAACCCACTTCTTCACACGTGTCCATTTATTGGAGGTGTCTGAGATTTTTTGAATCTGATGTTCTGAGTCAGGAGCCAGATAATGTTCCTGCACCTGCTAGTAGCTTTAGTAATTCTGTCCAGTTCAGCCACTCTCATCAATTGACTGACATGAATGTTTGGCAGCTGGATAAGAAAAGGGCGTGTATCATATTCAAAATGGTCTCTATAAAAATGCCAACCCTTCCCTGTTATAAATACCTGATATCCTGTTCCATTATGAAAAAGGGTGTAGGGCTGTAATTATTCAACAAAAGAAATCTGATTGTTTATTTGATCTTTTGCCCTAGCTTGGACTGCATTGTTTCAGATCAGTCAGTTTGGTTGCTCATGGAAACTGTCTTCTTATTCAAAAATACCATTGCAGTGGTGACCTTAGTATTCTTTGATGCTGCTACGTATGTCTAATAGATGGGGCTTATATCACCCGAGTTATCGGAAGGACTACGCATGCTCCGTTCTGGGGGAAAGGAGTGTGGCATTTGGAAAAGACTGAGCTGAAGTCTTCACTCTGGTCTGTATTTCCAGCGGGAACACGGACCGTTCCTATTGGCTGATGCCATTTGACAGCCGGCTATAAAAGGGAGCTGTCAAACGGCATCAGCTGTTGTCCACCAGCTGGCTGCCTTGTTAGTGCAGCAGCCGCGGCAACCCTTTATTGTTTCAATAAAGTAAAAGCTGAAGTTCACTCCGTGTTTACCTCAGGTTATTCCGCCGCTCTACAACACAGGGCTTGCAGCAGAAGGTGAGTTGCAAACGCTGCATGTGTGCAAAGTACACACTGACCGAACCGTCTGTTACACTGGTTGAATCCCACCCCTGGTTTCCTTCCCAATATCTGCCCCATATCCATCTGATTCTTCACTGTAGAACCAAATATTTGTAGCTTAGTTGAGTCCTGGGCAGAAAAAAAATCAAAGGCACAATTACAGATTAGTTGAAACCTGGCTCAAAAATAGTAACTGTGAGAGGGACCTTGAAGTCTTAGTGGACAATCACGTAAACATGAGTCAGCAGTTGTGGAGCAGAATCCAAAAAAGCTAATACAATCCTTAGTTGTATCAACAGTGGTATAGAATCAAAATCATGTGAAGTATTAGTACCGTTTTATAAAGACTTAGTAAGGCCACACCTGGAATACTGCATCCAGTTTTGGTCACCACATTTCAAAAAAATATGTTGAGTCTTTGGGAAAAGTGTAAAGAAGACTAATTAAGATGATTAAAAGCCTGGAGACTAAAACATATGCAGGATTTGGGTTTGGCTTGTCTAGAAAAAAGGACTACAGAGGACATGATAGCATTATTCCAATATTTAAGAGACTGCCACAAAGAGGAGGGGGTCAATTTATTTTCCAAAGCACCAGAGGGCAGAACAAGAAACAATGGAAGGTAACTAATCAAGGAGAGAAGCAACCTGGAATTAAGGGAAACCTCCTAACAGTGGAACCAATTAACCAGTGGGAACAGCTTGCCTTCAGAAGTTGTGAGTGCTTAATCACTGGGTTTTTTGGGGTTTTTTTTAGGAGAGATTGGACACTCACTTGTCTGAAATGATACAGGGGGCTGGACTCCAAAGTCCCTTCTGGCTCTGTTATAATTTGGAATCTTTTAGAACTAAATTAGCTTTAAAATTGCTTAACGTTAGTGAGAATAATCTTGAATGTCCACCTCAGATATAAACCCAGATTAGATTCTGCATGTTTTGAAAATCATCTGAAAGCAATGCTTCATCACATGGGCAATGGCATGCCCTTCTGCTACTTCTTAAAGGAACCACATCTCTTTTTTTTCAGAGTCAATTAAAAAAACAATTGTTTTTTTTATTTGCCTCCTTAAAGCACCCATGCAGCTGAGCAGTAAAGAATTACTGCAATCCTCTTAGTCTGAGCATTACTTTTGAATCATTTTCAAAGCTCGGACACACAGCCCTAGTCCATGGCTGCTTGGCTTTATTTTCTTATTTGTTTGCTTACTTATGATCAAAGATCAAAACTTATAAACTATACATCAGATGTAGACATAATGGAAATGAAAATTTATGAAAAATTTAACAAAAGTAAACATAAATGAACTTAACGTGGTTAAACATATTTGTCTCCATATGTATCTGAATAAAATTTTAAGCAAAGTGGACCCAAAACTATTAAACCAATTTAGCAACTCTAGCAGAGTAAGTAGAGATTTATCTTAACAAAATAATACTTTTCTTCTACTCCAACCTACTAAAGATTACTTTATTACATATATGTTCCATGCTGAGTAAAATTAGCTATCTAGTAACACCTGCATATTGCCCTGATTTGTCCAGTCAGGCAAGGCCATAGATGGTCTTATAATGGAAATTTGGGAAATCTCATCTCTGTTGATATAAGAAAAGCAGCATTAAACCTGGCCAAAGAAAAAGATTATCCTGTGTGTCTGGAACAGAACATGAGCTAAGAACTTATTGAAAATATAACTCCTTCCAAGAAAAACAGAACTTTTGTGGTAGGTGCCAGATTTTAATCTTTCTGGAGAGCGGTATAAAAAAACTACCATTTCAGTTTCATTGTAGCTCTCTAAGAATTAGGTATGACTAGAAATTATGCTGAGACACTATAAAAGTGGAAGTCCAAATTGAGTCCTTTCTTCAGAATGAATGGAAATTACCCTGAAGAATCTTAGGGAGAGAACCATTAACAAAAACCAAATTTAATCTGAAATTTTAGTTGGCAACGCCAGATTTATGTCCCTAAAGAAATAGTCCCAGTTCTGGGCATAAGAAAGGGGTTAATTTGTCTCAAGAGAGAGATTAATCTGTCTCAAATTTATTGAGGAACTTCTGGTTTGAAGGGCTTCAGCGACAGACAGAAATCCATGATCGTGCACGGTTTCTGTCTGGGCTCGCTGCTGGAGCACCCCGAGCCGGCTGGTTTTGGGGCTAAGCCACCCCGTAGAGGTGGTGAAGAGGGGAGAGACCTCCAGCAGAGTCAAGGAGAGCTGCATCTCTCCTCCTCAGCTGGCCATTACTCCCTTTCCCGAAGGCGGTTGCAGCAGTGGTCAGAAATGGCCATCACAAAGAAGAACTCGACCAGAAAAGAATGTGCAGGAGGAAGATAAGAAGTGAAAGTTTTGGCTGACTGGGTTATTTGTAAAAGCAACAACCAAGGTACCCTGGAATTTAAACTTACAAAAAATAACATCACTCCCAAAGTCGGAAGCAGCGAAGGAAAGTGAAAAGGAAAAGGTTTGGCTTTTTTCTTCTTCCCTCTCCTTTCCTATACTGACAACTAAGAGACTTAAATAAGAAATCAGAAAAATCCACTTTGACATCAATAGGCAATTAAGCTGAAAATAAAACAAAATGCCAAAGGGATAATAAAGATTTCTGGACATTAAAGACTTTCTTTTTCATAAGCAGGAAGGGAGAGAAAAAGAATAAGGGCAGGATCTGGAAGAGGGAGGAGACTGCCTGGAATTAAAAAGAATTTAAAGTAAAACTTCAACAAGACTTCTAAAAGATACATTTTAACTGACACTTTGCAACTAAATAGTAATCCCAGGAAGAGAAAGTGGACAAAAAAGAAACAGTTTGCGTGTATTTGGACTATTTGGTGATCTTTGGATTTTTGGTTATTATAGCTGAATGACTAAAATCAATTGGGTGGTTGTTTAAAAATTTATACAATGGCACCACTTCTGGATGAATTGAAAATGGAACTTAAAAAGTACAAAGAAGATGCACAAGAAGGGAAGGGTTCTTTTGGCTTTGTTTTTCAATTCTTAGAAATGGAGATTTGGAACTATGAGAAACAACAAGAAAAGACTGCAAAACAAGAAGACTGGGACAAAGAAGAAGCCATCTTTAATGAACAAGTAATTCTATGTGGGGAAGAAAAAGGAAAGGGAGGGAAAGAGAATGGAGAATTTAAGACTTAAAAAAACAACCAAAGAAAAGAAAAATAATTTGAAAAATAAGTATAATATGGAAAGCAACAGAAAAGGGGGATACAGAAGAGAGAAATAGAGGTAGAGAGACAAGGAGGTAAAAAGGGGAGAGAGAAGAAGAGAGGGAAGAAGGAAAGGAAAAGAAGTTACAAAGGACCGGGGCAAGATATAGAGAAACAGGACCTATTTAGAGATAATGGGTGAAAATCTAACTAAGAAAGGGATTCTGTAAAGATAAATAAGATTGTATTGTTATATTAGTAATAGAAATAACTTTAGAAAATTGGAAACAATGTATGATTAAAATGAGGGATAAAATAATTAGTGTAATTTAGTGAAATGTTTGTGAATAAAATAAGTGAAATAAAATAAATGAGAAAATTGAATTAGGAAGGAACGGGAACATTTTAATTAGTTAATGTTTTATAAAATATAAGTGAAGGGAGGGAATTAACTATGGAAAGCTTATAATTGTTCCCATAGAAGTATTATATTTAATTGAAAAGTAATGTTAAAGATGTTAAGACTTTAATGAATATTAATATCAATGATAGAATTGAATTGGAATGGAATGTTATATATATAACATTATATATATATATATAACATTATATATATATATATATATATATTTGTTTTCTGAGGTTCTCGCGGGTATTTATATGTAGATCTTTGGTTGTTCGGGTTTTCTCCCGCGTAAGATTTGAAGTATCTAGGCAACGTTTCGATGAAGTCTCATTCATCATCTTCAGGCTTCTGTCTCCAGCTCTGTGCTTCTCAGAGTAATGGAGATTGCAGCTGCTTCCTCCTTTTAACTGCCAGTGGGGGTGGAACTTGATTGGGTGGGGGCTTGGCTGTGTTCTGATTGGGTGGGGGGGTGTTCTCATTGGTAGGGGGTTTGGCTGTGTTCTGATTGGTTGGGGGGTTAGCCGTGTTCTGATTGGTTGGAGGCGTGTTCTGTTCAGGAGGGGGCTTGGTTGTGCTCAGGTTAGTTTTAGTTGCTGGGGGATTTGAGCTGGAGAGTTGTGATCTTGCTGTTTGGCTTCTAGTTCGTGGTCCTGCTGCATCTTCATAGTGGGTGTTGGTTTGCTTCATGTATGGCTCAGAGGGGTTTGAAGTGGGTAGTGATGCAGCTGCAGTGCAGCTTCTGGTCCATGGTCGTTTCTCATTTTCTGAATGGGTGGGAGTCTATTTTCTACATGGAAGTGTGGTGGTGGCATCTTGTGTGGCTCTCATGGGTGTGGGTCCAGTGTCCTTCTTCATGTTAGGTACTCGTCTGTTCATGAGGGCGGGTTTCCAAATGGCTGGAAGGCGGGAGGTGTCATCTCGTTTGTTCATGCTGTGTGGGCGTTTTTCTATCTCTATGGCTTCTCTGATTATTCTGCTGTTGAAGTGTTCGGTTTTGGCGATAGTTCTGGTATTTTTAAAATCAATTTCATGTCCTGTGGCTTTGAGGTGTTGGACCAGGGAAGAGGTCGTTTCTTCTTTTTTGATTGAGTTCTTATGTTCTTCAATGCGTGCGCTTATTCTTCTGTTAGTTTGTCCAATGTATGTGTTAGGGCAGGCTGTGCAGGGGATTTCGTATACTCCTTGGTTTTCTAATTCGATTTTGTCTTTGGGGTTTCTTAGGATGGTGGATATTTTTTTGTTTGTGCAGAATGCTGTTTTGATGTTGTGTTTTTGAAGGATCTTGCTAATTTTGTCTGTAGTGCCTTTTATATATGGGAGGAGGGCTTTTCCGTTTTCTTGTTCTCTGTCTTGGATTTTGGTTGGGGCTTCTTTTTGGATTAGGTGGGTAATCTTCTTTCTTTGGAATCCATTGGCTGTAAGTACGTTGGTGAGAGTGTGTAGTTCGGTTTTTTGGTGTTGTTCATTGGCTAAGCATTTTGTTCTGGAGATGAGTGTCTTGGCTACGGAATTGATCTGTGCTGGGTGGTGGTGTGAGAGTGCATGTAGATAGCGGTTAGTATGTGTTTTCTTCTGGTAGATGGTGTGTCCTAGGGAGCCATTGGATCTTTTGTATACCAAGACATCTAGGAAGGGAAGTTGATTGTTGGCTTCTGTTTCCATGGTGAATTGTATTTTGGGGTGTAGGCTGTTGAGGTGTGTGAGGAAGTTGTTCAGTTTTTCTTTCCCGTGTGGCCAGATTATGAAGGTGTCATCTACGTATCTGAGCCAGAGTTTGGGTTTGTGGTCGTATTTTTCTAGAGCTTGTGTTTCAAAGTGTTCCATGTAGAGGTTTGCGATGACAGGTGAGAGGGGTGATCCCATAGGTGCTCCTTCTATTTGTTTGTATTTTTGTCCATTGTAGGTGAAGTAAGTATTGGATAGGCAGTGGTTGGTTAGATCTAGGATGTGCTTGGGGGGGTTGTATTTGTTTTGGATGGCTGTCAAGGCTTCTTTTATTGGCACATCCCTCTTCACCCAAGTGCCAATAAAAGAAGCCTTGACAGCCATCCAAAACAAATACAACCCCCCCAAGCACATCCTAGATCTAACCAACCACTGCCTATCCAATACTTACTTCACCTACAATGGACAAAAATACAAACAAATAGAAGGAGCACCTATGGGATCACCCCTCTCACCTGTCATCGCAAACCTCTACATGGAACACTTTGAAACACAAGCTCTAGAAAAATACGACCACAAACCCAAACTCTGGCTCAGATACGTAGATGACACCTTCATAATCTGGCCACACGGGAAAGAAAAACTGAACAACTTCCTCACATACCTCAACAGTCTACACCCCAAAATACAATTCACCATGGAAACAGAAGCCAACAATCAACTTCCCTTCCTAGATGTCTTGGTATACAAAAGATCCAATGGCTCCCTAGGACACACCATCTACCAGAAGAAAACACATACTAACCGCTATCTACATGCACTCTCACACCACCACCCAGCACAGATCAATTCCGTAGCCAAGACACTCATCTCCAGAACAAAATGCTTAGCCGATGAACAACACCAAAAAACCGAACTACACACTCTCACCAACGTACTTACAGCCAATGGATTCCAAAGAAAGAAGATTACCCACCTAATCCAAAAAGAAACCCCAACCAAAATCCAAGACAGAGAACAAGAAAACGGCAAAGCCCTCCTCCCATATATAAAAGGCACTACAGACAAAATCAGCAAGATCCTCCAAAAACACAACATCAAAACAGCATTCTGCACAAACAGAAAAATATCCACCATCCTAAGAAACCCCAAAGACAAAATCGAATTAGAAAACCAAGGAGTATACGAAATCCCCTGCACAGCCTGCCCTAACACATACATTGGACAAACTAACAGAAGAATAAGCGCACGCATTGAAGAACATAAGAACTCAATCAAAAAAGAAGAAACGACCTCTTCCCTGGTCCAACACCTCAAAGCCACAGGACATGAAATTGATTTTAAAAATACCAGAACTATCGCCAAAACCGAACACTTCAACAGCAGAATAATCAGAGAAGCCATAGAGATAGAAAAACGCCCACACAGCATGAACAAACGAGATGACACCTCCCGCCTTCCAGCCATTTGGAAACCCGCCCTCATGAACAGACGAGTACCTAACATGAAGAAGGACACTGGACCCACACCCATGAGAGCCACACAAGATGCCACCACCACACTTCCATGTAGAAAATAGACTCCCACCCATTCAGAAAATGAGAAACGACCATGGACCAGAAGCTGCACTGCAGCTGCATCACTACCCACTTCAAACCCCTCTGAGCCATACATGAAGCAAACCAACACCCACTATGAAGATGCAGCAGGACCACGAACTAGAAGCCAAACAGCAAGATCACAACTCTCCAGCTCAAATCCCCCAGCAACTAAAACTAACCTGAGCACAACCAAGCCCCCTCCTGAACAGAACACGCCTCCAACCAATCAGAACACGGCTAACCCCCCAACCAATCAGAACACAGCCAAACCCCCTACCAATGAGAACACCCCCCCACCCAATCAGAACACAGCCAAGCCCCCACCCAATCAAGTTCCACCCCCACTGGCAGTTAAAAGGAGGAAGCAGCTGCAATCTCCATTACTCTGAGAAGCACAGAGCTGGAGACAGAAGCCTGAAGATGATGAATGAGACTTCATCGAAACGTTGCCTAGATACTTCAAATCTTACGCGGGAGAAAACCCGAACAACCAAAGATCTACATATATATATATATATATATATTTCTTTTTTTAAGAATACAGTGTGTATTTTAAGAATATACCAAGCAGAATCCGAATGGAAGTTATGTATTATATTGAATGTTACAATTTTAGGGAAAAGATATAAAGGTGTCATACTCCAATCAGTAACTACAGGAGAAATTTTGTTTAATGAGGAAAGATAATAGATAATTGAAACAGGACAGACAAAAAATATAAATACAATGATTTGAATTGAGATGAGATAATTAAAATAAAATTGAGAAAATTAAAAGAGGGGAGAAGCTATGTAGAAAATGTAAAATAGTAATAAGATGGAATTGAATATAAAAATGAGCATGAACCTGAATTTGTGTCTGTACGAAGAAATGTAACTCGGGATTATGCTGCTTTCAAAAAAGATGTTTTATTTGTATTTTTTTTCTCTTTGTGAAAACTCAAATAAAATTTACAAAAAAAAATCTGTCTCAAATGTATTATGGTTACTATGGTTACCTCTTGTGCTGCTGGCAAGCAACCCTACATAGTCTATAGCATTATTTGCTAAGCAGGCAAATTATCAGATGAAATTACATATTTTGAATGGCTCTGGTAGCTCAATTTATAAACTGTCAAATGTGGATATCCATTAATATCAGCATCATGTTCCATGAAAATGCAGTGGAGTATAAAAAGTGTGAAATCAATATTGTTTACAAGGGAAAGTGTACATGTTTACCTGGCATAGCTAACCATAAGTGTCACAATGCACTCATTGTGACAAAGGACTCCCTTGAATGTTAACACTGCACAGCCAGCCACAAGCATCACAACGGGTGTAACAAAGCACTCTCTTGAGTGTTAACATTACTGGGTCTCCCAAGAAATCTTGATTAAGATGGAAGCTGCTGAATGTGAGACAGGAGTGCAAGAGTTTTACCAGCAGCTGCTGGACTCCTTTGGCCTAAATCAATTTGGATGAAGCGTTCTGCAATGTAACTTTTGCACTCCAAAACCATATTTGATTAATATATATGATATATTCTGAAATTTCCTGTTGGTCCTTAGCTGGAGGCAATAATTGTAATTTTTATTTTACTGCTATCAATAGAACTTTTTTTTTTCAAAACTCAGTAATAACAATACATGCATACCTTGCAGTTGTACTAGTTGTGCAAGAAACTTCGGTTCATATTAAGATATATTGCAGAAGACATCACTACATACAAACATGCAGAAAATATATATCCAATAAAAACTTCACATACTAAGTTTGGTTCATTTCCCTAGTCTTATGCTTTTCAATTTTTAAAAATAAATTAAATATTGAGTTGCACACAAATTATCTGATCTAGCTTGGGCAAATGTGGACTGAGCACTTTCATACTCTATACAACATAGAAATAAGTATGTACCGGTTTCCCAAACCCATACACTATCCATGTTGCCCTTTATAAAACATTAGTAATTCAATATATCAACTATTGGCGTATGGAAAAAGAACAATTGAATTCAGCCTCATTCTGCTTTTCCTTCCTCTTCCATTTAGCTGACTTGTGTGATTACAGTGTTTTAAAAGCCTGGAATGTTGGAATATTATTTTGTCCCCAATCCAAATCTGCATTACCTTTCCTACTCTGGGGAGAAATAACAATGTTTACAAGAGAAAAGATTATAATCTGCAAGTGCAGCTGGACAAAATTTCTGACCCGCTCATAATACAGGCTGAAGAGCAGCAGCAATAGCCTCCAAAAGCCACCTTCACTTGCTTATTATCCTTTCAACATCAAGTTCCATTTGAAATAAAATAAATGCTTTTTCAGAAATGTGTGCCTCCCTCCAACACACACCCAAGTCCTCCAACAAGGGTGACTTTTTTCTTAGAAATCAGGAGGTTCTGTTTTGGAATATGATTCTGGCATCAGGATAAAGAGTTAGAACAAACGTATTTTGCAATATCTTGGATGTGCTTTGCAGAGTTCAATATGTGACACTGAACTTATGATTTCAGTAATATCTTTTAATTGAAGAATAAGTTACACATCCATTAAGATCAAGCATGAAGCTAGCAGAAAAAAAATAGGTTCTTCGTTTTGCCTGGGCTACAATTCTTTTTTTTTTAAAAGAGTTTTATTAATTTTCAATAAACAAACATAGACAAACAAAACACAAAACATAAACACATAAAACTTCTTTTTGGAAAGCGGCTTAATCCCGGGATTACATTTTTTTGTACAGACATAAATCAAGTTCATGCTCACCTTATATACAATTTCATATCTTATTTACCATTCTATATTTTCTATATAGCTTCTCCCCTCTTTTCACTCTCTTAATTTTATTTTATTTATTTCATCTTGATTTAAATCATTATACTTGTATCTTTTGTCCGTTCTTTTTCAATTATCTATTTATCTCTTCTCTTTAACACAAAATTTCTCCTGGAATCACTAATTGAAGTGTGACGCCTTTCTATCTTTCCCCTAAATTTAACATTAAAATAATGTATAATTTCCATTCTGATTCTGCTTAGTACATTCTACATACAACATTTTAAAATAAGAAAATAATAAATTTATAATATAGTTAAATATATAATTTCCATTCTAATTCTGCCTAGTACATTCTACATACTACATTTTAAAATAAGAAAATAATAAGTTTATAATATAGTTAAACAATAATCCATAGCAAATTAAACTCTATCATTAAATTTTATACATTTTACACATTCCCTTTAATATTTTATTAAATCATATAATATTCCAATTTTCTAACTCTATTTCAAATAGAAATACTACAGTACAGTCTTATGTACTTTTGCAGAATCTCTTTTTTAATTGTATTTTACCCTTTGTCTCTGAAAAAAATCTGTTTTTTTACATCTAGTTTCAAGCCTTTGTAACTTCTCTTCCCTTTTTCCCTTCCTTTCTTGTCCAATCCAGCCTTTTTACCCCCCCCCATCTCTTTATCTCTGCTCTCTTAGTCTCCCCTCTCTGTTGTATTCCTCTTTTCTGTTGCTTTCTGACATTATATTGATTTTTCACCTTATTTTTTCCCTTTTTTGGTTGTTTTTTTAAGTCTTAAATTCTCCATTCTCTTTCCCTTCTTTCCCTTTTCTTCCTCAGCTAAAGCTGTTTGTTCATCAAAGATGACTTCTTCTTCATCATCCCAGTCTTCTTGCTGTTGTAATTCCTGATAAGTAGAAATCGCCATTTCCAAAAAGTGGAAAACAGATCCAGAAGAGCCCTTCCCTTCTTGTTCCTCTTCTTTTAACTTTTGAAATTCTATTTTCAATTCTTCAACAGATAATGCCATTGTGAGATTTTTTAAACAACCCAAAAGTTTTTAGTCTTTCAAAAATAGTTTCCAAAAGTCCCAAAGTCACCAAGCAATCCAAATCAACACAAGCTTTTTCATTTAACACTTTCTTCTTTTTATACTTTCTCTTTCTGGGGTAGGATTCAATTGCAAAGTTCCAAATTGTATTTTTTAGAAGTCTTATTACAATTTATCTCTGATCTTATAAGTTCTAAGCAGTCTCCTCCAGCAAAGTCTTAATATAAATTCTTTTACCTCTCCCTTCCCACTTATAGCAAAAGAAAAAAAATCTTTTAATTCCAATGTTCAGAAATCTTTAATGTCCCCTTGGCTTTAATTTTCAAATTTAATTACTTTCTGTTGCCAAAGAGGGTTTTTCCAATTTCTATCTGCTATCTCTGTAGAGAAGGAGAGTGAGAAAAAACAAACTTTCCCTTTTCACTTTCTTCCGCTGCTTTTTACGATCTTCTTAGGGAACAATGTATCTTGAATAAGTTGAATTTCCAGGATATAGATGTTACTTGTTATCCCGGTTCAGCCAAAAACTTTCACTTTCTCAGCTTCCTCCTGCACAATCTTGTCCAGATGAAAGTTTCTTTGTGGCGGCCATTGCTGACCGCCGCTCCACCGCTTTTGGAAAAAGGAGTTAAGCCAGCTGGGGAGGGGG
Source organism: Pseudonaja textilis (assembly GCF_900518735.1). The sequence continues at coordinate 10,221,699 of NW_020769315.1, forward strand.
TTGCAATTCCCCCAGACCCCTGCTGGGCCTCCTCTATCTTCAGTCACCTCTGCGGGGTGACTATTAACCCCCAAATCCAGCTGGATCGGGGGTACGCCAGTGGCGAGCGCAGCAGAAACTGCACACAATCACGGATTCCTGCCACTGCTGAAACCTTGCAAACCGGAAGCCCGCCTGGGCTACAATTCTGATGAAAATCCTAGGCACAGAAGTTGCTCTTTGCTCTAATTACAGGGATATTGGGGTAACTGCAAAGAACTAAATATGCAAGTTGTAGCTCAGTCTTAGGAGGTCCTCAGAAGTTTTTCAGCTACAATCCTATCTTCCTAGCCAGAATGATTAATGGTCAGGGAAGAAAGGAGCTACAGATGTTCAACAAATAGGGACCAAAGTTAGAAAAAAATGCTAACACATCATTACATAAATTCAAAGAATTACAATTTTATATCTAATGTAAAGGTCATAAAGTTCAATTGTTATTACTGGGATCCCAGTATATGTATGTGTAAATGAAAAGAGTGACTTGGTTGAGCATGGGGTAAAGGTAGGCTGGATTTGCAGGATCTTGGCTAGTTAAAGTAGGAAGGACAGGAATCCTGGTTTGGTCTGGGGAGGCTGCATTTTAAAACTATGGTTATTTTGTTTTTCAGGGACCACAAGGGGTAGATTTGGTAAACTGCTTTGTGTGGGAGGAAAATAAATTTTAGTAGTTTTAAAATAAGTTTGTACATTCATGATTTGTCTGAAGGATTAGAAAGATTCTATCATTATAGCCAATCTCCATAAAAGTAGTTATAGCCTTTTTGTGGATTGATTTCCTGGTCTGGCCTATCTAGTGAGGCAAACATCAATCCTACAGGTCTTTCCTTTCTTACATTCTAGGGAACCAGGGTAGTGGCTGCCTAATCCGCTTCCAAAGGTTTTCGCTTTGCTCTGGACTTTAAAAATGTTTTAATCCCTTTTTCTTAGGTAAAGATTCCTACATATTTCCACAGAGTCATCTTCCTGATTCTCTACACATTGCCTCTTAAATTTTACTTATGTCAGTTCCTAGGAAAACTTTGCTCAGGCAGAGTACTGGTGTTTGGAGTCTAAGTTCGCTATTTTTTTTTCCTAGGGCTTAGTTTCAAAGGTAGTTCAACGTTTCCATGAGTTGCATGTTTAATCTCCCAACTGAACTGAATTTCTAAAACATTTTTTTTTATTTCCTTCAAAACCATTCTGCAATTCATTCTTTTTGCAGCAATCATTGTTTTATATTGTATCATTTCCCTCCCAAGACCTCTTTTATTTCTCATTCCACCAAACATTCTTTTTCACACTTCCCATTAGTTTATATCTAATGCAATTCTGTGATATTTTATAATGCAGTTCTTTTTTTGCCCCATCCCAAGCAGCTTTTATATCCTCTTTCTTTACACGTATTTTTTTTTCTCCTTTCACTAATTCTCACAGCCTTTCATTATAAACTGTATACCATAGTTAATCTGGCTTTTGGGTTTAAGTTAATTCCTTCCTCATGGATAACTAGTTGTACAGATTTATGCCTTAAATGTGTGTTCAAAAGCAACTGCTCTTGTCTAAGCAGATACACAATAAAATTTGGCTACCCTGATTTCTACACTTTTCTTTCTTGCTTGTTCCCAGCACACTATCCATTCATGTTCATTTACTTCTACGTTATTGTTATTATATATAAATTAATGTTTACATGATTGGCATACGTAGTGTTAAGCATAATGAATACACAGAACTGAGGCAATCATATTGAAGCTAATGTAAATCCATTGACAGTTTGGGAGCAAGTAGCTGTGTCAAAAGAATTGCAGTGAGGGGTGGGATCCACAGTAGCCAAGCAGAAAAGATTTTGTTGATCAAGATGGTTTTTCTCCTTTGACTAGTATTGGGAAGTTTTCAGCTTGATAGTATTGTCTTTTTGAACTTCAGTTCTGTGATTGTATAAATATCTTTGAGAAAAGAAAAAAGGGGAAAAAAGAAAAGAAATTCCATTTCCTCAATAAAGAGAATTTCATTATAGTTGACTCAGGAACCATAATATGTCCCATACAACTGCTGTTCTGCAACTCTGAGGTTCTCAGAAATGTTGACAATAGAAAAGAATCACTTTAAAACAAAATTACAGCATAATTGTAGGACAAAACAAACAAAAGAAAGACACAGTTTCCAGGAATAAAAACTTATTTTCTTTTTTATGCAATATTTCAAAGAATAGCAGCTTTGTGGAGTTTTTATGCATGATTACAGGCAAATGGTGGGTAAAACATTTGATATACAGTATAAATTGCTAAATAAAATCTCAAAAGAAAAGGTAATATCAAAAATAATCTGCCATTTGAGCAATCTGTTAAATCTTACCACCAGTCTTTCCCAATATTTTTTATTGCTATCACATCTTTTCCTTCATTATTCTCTATGTTCCTTCCAAGTACCTTCATTTTTTTATAGAATAGAATAGAATAGAATAGAATAGAATAGAATAGAATAGAATAGAATAGAATAGAATAGAATTCTTGATTGGCCAAGTGTGATTGGACACACAAGGAATTTGCCTTGGTGCAAATGTTCTCAGTATACATAAAAGAAAAGATATTCGTCAAGAGTCAAGAATCATCAGGTACAACACTTAATAGTAGTCATAGGGTACAATAAGCAATCAAATCATACTAGGAAACAGTCAATATAGTTCATAAGGATACAAGCAACAAAGTTAGTCATACAGTCACAAGTGGGAGGGGATGGGTGATAAGGAGTGATGAGAAGATTAATAGTAATAGTAGTGCAGACTTTGTAAATAGTTGGACAATGTTGAGGGAATTATTTGTTTAGCAGAATGATAGCATTTGGGAAAAAAAACTGTCCTTGTATCTAGTTGTTCTGGTGTGCAGTACTCTATAGTATAGTTTTGAGGGAAGGAGTTGAAACTGTTTATGTCTGGGATGTGAGGAGTCTGGAAATATTTTCACAGCCCTCTTTTTGACTTGTGCAGTATTTGACTCCCTTCGATTGAAGGGAGGTTGGTAATAATTGTTTTTGTTCTGCAGTCTTAATTATCCTCTGAAGTCTGTGTCTGTCCTGTTGGGTTGCAGAACCAAACCAGACAGTTATAGAGGTGCAGATGACAGACTAGCAGAGCACTGAGAACACTTTAGCCAATCATAACTCAGCCCAAGTCAACCAATAGCCAAACACAAACATCGCATCTTAACCTACTTGGGAACAATGAGCCAATGAGTGCTTATTCTTCCTGCCCATACTTGCCACTTCCTGAGTTTTATAGCACCACATCCCCTATTGCTTTTAACATAAACAAAGAAAAGAGAAACAAAAATCTTAAAGTGAGGCAAAAAAAATGTGAAATCATCACAAAACGGTGTGTGAGAATTCTCTAATCCCCGTTTGTTTGCATATTTTGGTTGGTTTGCAAATATACCCTGGGATGATATGTAGCGGGTCAAACATCACAGTGTTTTCCTACATGCTAATACAATGCCATCTAAGACAGGGGTGTCGAACTCAATTTCATTGAGGGCCACATGAGGGGGTTGTGTTTAACCTTGGTAGGCTGGGGGAACATGGCCAGGGTGGGTGTGGCCAGCATGGCATCCCTTGTCTCGGGGAGCGCTTGTTGCAGCCCGAGTGCTCTGCTGGTGAAAATGAGCTCTTGAGCTCTGTTTTCAGCTGGGACGGCTTCCTGCAACCCTCTGCCAGCACTTGGGGGGGCACATGTGACCCTTGTGAGCTCCATTTTTGCTCCATTTTGGCAGAGGCACCGTGGCCCAGACTTCACTGTTTCCAGGGTGGCCCTGAAGGCCAGATCTAAGCAATCCACAGGCCCCGGGCCTTGAGTTTGACATGCCCGATCTAAGAGTTTATCTTAGGGCTAAGAGATGGAAGATGTGTCAGGCAGTCTCTTAAATCAGAAAGCAGATGCTCACAGAGATGAAAGAAAGAGGTCTTCATTTATAGCACAAACAAGGAGCCCATAAGGAGTGTCTAAGAAGAAATTAAGATATGATAGGGAAAGGAAAGGGTTATGCTGCAGAAGTGATGTATATTCCCCCTGTGTGGTAGATTCTTCAAGGAGTTGGGGGTAACCAGTGAAACTACAGTACAATGTGCATGTCTTCATACAAACACAATAAAGGGAAAGTCAACAACAGTGTTCTCTACCACAAGTAGCCAATGAAGAAAGTCAAAAACAAATATGTTATATTTGAAAGAAATTCAAAGACTGAAGATGAGGTGGGGAAAAATAATAAAAGCTTTACTGACAGGAAAATAGAACGTTGGGGAAACTGAATGATGGATTTCAGTATTAAAAAACTATAAAACACCCAAGGCTGCCAAGAGGCACAGTGTTGGCCTGCCTTTACTTACTGTAAAAGGGAATTGCTATAAAAAGTAGATCGTATAATGCGAGTCTGAACTTTAGGCTGAGTAGCATTAAGGTATTGAAAACACACCGGATGGGAAGGCGCCAGGCAACAGGCTTTCCTCTCTAATCAGCTGGGTTTGTGATAAAGGAGGAAGCAAGCTGAAGGGTGGAACTCTTGGTCACTTATAACAATCCCCAGGACTCCAGTTTCAGAGTTTTGTTGTGTCTTTAAGATTCAGGTCAAGCTCAGGATTAGGAAGGAAATGGGAGCAATGGTAGTTAGTGAGGCATCAGGGGTGGGTGGTGGGGAGAGAATCAACAAAAACAATAACATGCAAGCACTTCTTCCATTCCTGGGACTTCAATAGGCACATATTAAACAACTAATAATGTGCGGCCCTTTCACAATTTCAAAAGTCCACTGTTCGTTTGGTTCATATGAAGTGGTATAGCTGGGTAATATCAGATCCTGGATTTAATAATCTTATTATGGGACAGAGACTTCTTTAGGGTAGCTGTGTAAGTTATTTGAGAATAAGCCCAATTTTGTTGAGAAAAGAGAAGAATACTATAAAATATAGAATAATAAGTGAGTATTTGGAATTAATTTTTTAAAATGAGAAGCACAGTGGTACCTTGGTACCCATCGTTAATTGGTTCTAGGAGGCGCAATGGGTGCCAAAAGTGATAACTACCTAACAAATTTTTCCCATAAGGAATAATGTAGTGAATCACAAGGCAGCCTACACTGACAAGTTCTAGCTTATACATTGAGTACCAAACAAATGATGAGTATCAGGACAAAATACGTTGAAGTACAAAATTCAATGAGTTTCAAAGCAGTTGAGTACCAAGATACCACTATAAAGAATATCAGTGTTAACGTGAATTCAGAACTATTCTTATCACTGCTCATTCTTTGATGGTCATTGGAAATCTTTCATTAGTTATTTGGACCATGTTCCAGACTGCTGAGTCCTTTTGAGTTAAGGAATATCCAACAGGGTGCTAGAAAATGCTTTGGAGCAAGCGTGGGCATCTGGTTGGCACATCTTCAACTTAAGCATGTGCATTCCTGGTGCAGTACTACATGGCTTCAAAAAAAAAGTAGTTTGTTATAGGTGCCATGTGATTATTCATACCTTCTCCAAAGCACCTTTTTTAAAATATCAGATCTGGACTGCTGCCTGTCATTAAAACATTAATACAGCATTTTTTCTGTTTGTTTAGAAGTTGATCAGCTGGACTAGGTTCTCTTCCTTTGTACATTCACTATTAAAAGAATATTTCAGTTTTGTTTTTCTTGAAATCTCTAGCTGAATTAATGTCAGGATTCTAGCATGCCACCATGCCATTTCCATCCCATTTAGCTAAAATTGAGTTGTTTTGATGTTTTCTTATTATGTACTAAAAACTTTTATCCCATCAAATCTCAAATTTAATTTTGTTGCCTCTAAATTTAACTAAAACTCTCTCCTGCAAATATCAAATTGAAATTGAAACCTAACTGATTCCCATACACATTGTTCAGTATGATATGCAAGGCTGCAATTTGGAAGGGTTCATACAAAACCATAGAACAAAATGCAGTTGGCTAGTTTATAGTTTAGGACACTGCAAACCCAGTAAATTAAATGGTTGAATCCCCCTTCCTTACCTACTATGATCCCTACAACTATTAGTTTTCATCTGCATCTGATTTTGTTGTTGTCTGTCTATATATGGTTTGAGCCTGTGGTAAAGCTTGTTGATTATAATAGGTGATGTGCTGTCCAGCCAGGTAATGGGATTTGGGATAGTTAGTTAGGAATTGGGAGCTGTCCCCTTAAGGCAATGCATCATGGTAAATGTAGTTAAGGTATCCTGGGAAATGTAGTTCATGTCATGTGGCCACATCTGTAATCCTGATTGGTCACTGAATTGACCCTTGGTTGGTTGGGGGAGGTTTCTTCACTCTTGCTTGGACACCAGCAGCATCCTGGTGCTTCACCCTTTGCTCCTTCATTATCAGGATGAGAGATAACCATCTTTTTACCCAGAAAGACAGATATGCAAAGAATTGGACATTGAGAAGAATCTCGTCATAAGTGTGAGTTATCTTGAGGATGCCTGATGAACCAATAAAAAGACTTTGTATGGATGCTTTGTGGAGTTATCTATCTGCCTTTATACATTCAGTTAGCAATTATAGAGGACAAATGGTAAAAGGATAGTTCTCCTTTTATTCCGATAATTTAATGTCAAAAAATGACAATGTTATAAACATTATATATGCATGGGAGAAGTTGCCATACTATACAGAAATCTCAGAAACCAAAAAGAAGCTACTGGTATAAGTTTGAGAAAAGCTACAGAAACTCTAGGAAATCTCAATTTAGAATAAACAAATTAGAGAATGTTATGAACTTTCATAGCCTTAGACTAAAAATAATTTTATATCTATAGTTTTCTTCCCAGTCATAAAGGCATATCCAGTAAAAATCATTCATGATGACTTTAATTGAGTAATTATTTTTCTCATTAAAGACAAAGTATATCATTTTACCTTGTTTAAAACAAAGCAAGCTGATTCGCTGTGAACAATACATCAATCCTCTTGGAACTAATGTTCAGTGAATAGCATATCTGTTTAGACAATTTGTAACATATCTAAAGGAAGATCCCTTCATTTATGAGAAATAAAATTCTTCAAAACATAAGTGTTCCTAATTAGAATTGTTTGAGAGTAAGATTCTATGTACAACCCCACATTTTCACAACAGTAGCATACCTGAGTGTGAAAGCTAATGTGCTGTAGTAGTTAAAAGTACCAGGTTAGAAGCTGGGAGATTCTGAGTTCTAGTCCTACCTTAGATGCATCCAGTTGTGTGACCCTGAATTGGTCATCATCTCTCAGCCCTAGGAAGCAGGCAAAGCAAACCATTTCTAAGAAACCTGCACAACTTATCTAGGAAATCTCCAGGATTCAAGACTTACTCAAAGGCACATGCATACAAGCATACATAAAAAGCATATCTGCTCAATGGAGTAGCCCAACAAACTTACATGTATTAGCCCTGTGACTGTTTTGATAATAATTGAGGGGTGGGGATGTTTCAGACTTTGCATGATCCAGCACCTTTCTGCTGTTCACTAAATAATCTCATCATTATCCAGGCTGCTGTATAAATCTAAAGTGAAAGGTCCTGCTATTTTAAGAGTGATCTTAACCTTAATGGGTAGGTTTCTTCCAATTCATTTTTAAATATGCAGTTTTAATATTTATGGTTTTTTTTAAAATCAATGAAATCCTACAGGCTTCTATTCTGTGGCTATATCATAAATTCATCAAAGCTTTTGTTCTTATTTTCATCATACATGGTCAGACTTAATCTTTCTGTTTTATAATAAACCCAGGTTATTCTGCATGTGTGTAATTCTACCTATAATTAATTTGAGATGATTAGATAATAATTTTGAGAATTTTACAATCTATGTTGAATAATGAGACATGCCTACATGAAGTTGTTTGATGGTTGTTTTTGTAGAACTATTGGACATAAGCATTCACCAAAATGGTGCTATAATACATGTAACCCTTGATTTACAACCATAATTCAGCCAAGAATTGTAGTCATAAATCATTGTGATTGTAACTTGAGGCACATATGACAGAAGTAATTTTCTCAGTAATCATTAAGCAAACTCTACAGTTGTAAAGCAAATCCATTCATTCGAACAGGGTTTTTTTTTTTTGCCAGAAGTCAACAATAACACTGTGAACGGTGGTAACGTGAGTGCAGAATACTACACCCAGTCATTAAAATGTCCTGCCTGGTGTGCAGTCACATGCCCATGGGAGATGAGGACATAACCATTTTACAATGGCTTTATAGGTTGTAAAGAATCCATTCTGTAGCTGTTGTAACTCTGTAAAATAACTGCTTGTTAAGCAAGGGCCACCTATAAAGAAATTAAGACTTCTTGTTCAAGGTATTTCCATGAGGGTTATATGGAAAGTTCCCAGTTCAGTTGTAAGTTTCTCTATTTTTTCAGTAGTCTTGAAAACTATAGATGTGCCTCTAGAACAGGGGTCTTCATACTTGACAGCTTTAAGACTTGTAGACTTCAACTCCCAGTATTCCTCCTCCAGTCATGTTAGCTCAGGAATTCTAGGAGTTAAAGTCCACAAATCTTAAACTTGCCAAGTTTGAAGACCCCTGCTCTAGAAAAAGGAACATGACATTTTTTAATTATTATTTCATTATGCCTGCAATTTAGCAGTTCAAATCTCACCAGGCTCAAGTTTGACTCAGCCTTCCACCCTTCCAAGGTGGGTAAAATGACCCAAATTGTTGGGGGCAATAGGCTGACTCTGTGAACTACTTAGAGAGGGCTGTAAAGCACTGTAAAGCGGTATGTAAGTCTAAGTGCTATTGCTATTATATATGCTTTTCCTTTAACTGAAAGATACAGCAATATTATTACCAAATATAAAAACAATGCCAGAAGTCACTCTAAGCACACAACCATGCACGCAGCAGGTTGGTCCCCAAATTGTCAGCAGCACTTTCACCTTGCCATTTGATAATGCTCCATGAATGTCTCTTATTTCCCCCACCCGCTTCAACCAAGTAGTGGTCTTTCCAATCAGTCAATGGGGAACTAGCCAGCAACTTGTCTCTTTTATCTTCTCCCTTCATCATGTTTGCCTTTTTTCACTCAATTGAACACAAGCTGTGTAGTTAAGCAGCAAAATTATGGCCTCTTGGCTGATTGATCTGGATCTGATAATGTTAAGGCCACCCAATTACAGAAAGACTCTGGGTAGTTTACAGTATATACAGTGCATAAATTAAGAACATAGCCAAAACAACATGACAGCCTGGACCAAAACAGCATTCCCAAGATTAAAATAATAATTTTTAAAAATCAACAGAGGTTCCACGGAAACCTTAATCCCAGGCCTGACTGGTTTTAAGATTTCCATATCACTTGGAGAGTAGGAACCATCTGTATCTCCAGGGGGATACTTTTCTAAATGGCAGGAACTGTGATAAGGAAGACTTGCTTTCTTGATCTCCCAAGATGACATTTAATTGGGGGACTTGTTCAGTTTTGACATAGATGTCCTCTTTGACCCCTCTTTCAAACCAGTGGTCCTCTCTGTCCAAAATGTGGACCCCCATACACAGATCAATATTTACATTTTGATTCCCACCACCCTCTGGAATATAAAATGGGAAACATCAGAACTCTGTGCCACTGAGCTGAAGGCCTGCCTACCAGCAAAGACCAAAAACAAAAAGAACTAAAACACATCAAGGAAGCCTTCAGAATATGGGGTATCCCAAGTGGCCCTTCATCAAATCTTAAAAAAGATCCTCCAGGAGCTCCCCCTTAACAGACCATGAAGAGAACAATAAATAAAGCAACATTGTCATTCCATATGTGGCAAGAATATCAGAAAAGGTCAGGAAGATCTTCAGCCAATACAAAATATGTGCACATTTCAAACCCAAGAATACACTAAGGCAGAAGCTTGTCCACCGCAAGGATGAAACATCCAGACACAAACTGAGCAACATGGTATTCAGTCACAGCTGAAGAAGCTTCTTGGATAAGAAGCAAAACATCTTCAAAGAAAAACCAGAAAGTCTCATTGCCTTTTGAAAAAGTACCTTTGGGAGTATTTAAAAAAAAAGGGGGGGGGGAAATGAGCTACCTGGAAAAAATAGGCAGATATCCATGTGGCAGTACTAGTCTTGAATGGGGAACTGCACCCGCCAACCAAATCAAAAAGTGAAAGTCTCCAGCCAGGTATCCTAAACTGCCATAGCCATTCAATCTTATTAGGATTGAACCAAAGTATGTTCTTCATCCAGACACAAACAGCCTCCTGGCATGGGGGATCACTTGACAAGATATGCATCAAAACTGCCCTCAGATGAGCCAGAAATAAATGTCAAAACAGTGGCAGAGTCCCATAATGGCTTTGTTTAAGGAGAGGTGGGAAAATCCCAAATGTGGCAGAATTTCCTCTTGGCCTAGGTACAAGGATATACAGTAAATTTATCTTCATTGCTCTACCTTTGCAGCTGTTGCAAAGGTGATTATTTTCTTAATATCATATGACTCAAGAAACATTACTGGAAGCCATTGTTATAGCAAACTACAAGGATGGTATCCATCTCATATTGGTACAGTTCTGATGTGTAGAAGGGCCCTAGGATTTCAAAAGTATAGGACATTCTAAAAACTAAGTTTATCTAGCCATTCAGGGAGTTATTACATTAAAGAAAAGTCTGCAAGCAAATCCCAAACAAATGGAAAAACAGAAAAATTCTAACCATCCTAGAAAAGATAAATGGCATGTTTTGAGGAGGAGAAAGCATGCAAGCTGCTTCCACCAGCATCTCTGTTTCCAAATTTTAGAGAGAGAGGAAGCAGATGTTAATGCTCTTGTTAATTGTCCTTCAGACCAACACACAGGCTGTAGTCTGGAATGGAAAAGCACCTTGATATGGCTTACTCTTCCTGTTCAGATGTTTTCCCTTATGGAAAGCAACTTCCTAAAATACCTTCAACTGCACTAGTTGTTCAAGGAGCTGCTGCTTTCTTTTTATCTTTGACCCATGGCAAAAACAGATCAATGGGATGTACCTATCATGACTAGGATACAAACATACCACATCACACAGATGTAAGGCCCTCCCAGTTGCCTTACCAGAGCTAAGGCTGCAATCCTGGGGATGTTTGCTAGGGAAATAAGATTTAGTGGATTTCTGATTAGAATTGTGATATGCCCATTACAGTTAGTCTTGAAGGAGATTTGAAGTGAAAAGCAAATATTTCTTGACCTGATGCACTGACTTTGTGATTCTGGGAAGATAAATATTTCTGTGGGACAAGAAAACTAATCTTTCTCTTGTTAGGACAGACAATATGGAAGGAGAAAAGATATTGCTACAGATCCACTATTTAGTGGAGATTAATTTTGAAAAATGTAGGCCTGCCATTTAAGGAGAACAGGGCATTTAGGTCCTGGTCCTATCTCTTTCTGATGTTCAGAACAGATCTAATTTCCCCATAGATTGCCTCCATTCATATTCCTGGCTCTATATACTTCAAAGGAGCAGATACTTTTTAACCTTAGCCCTGCTCAGGTGTTATTATTACAACTTATAAAGATACTACTAAAGATGCCAGAACTAGACTGCAGAAATTTAGATAAGCAACAGATGGTAGATACAGAAACCACTAACTTTTCCTTCCATGTAGTATCATCCAGATTCTTGCAGATCAGACATAGGAAGAGACAATGATATGTGTACCATAAAAATCAGTGCTGGGTTATTAGAGAGATTACCTCTGCCAAATTACATCAGGTCTGGCAGAAGAGGTAGGTCCCATCTGCAAAGGAGTTACATCTGCCAGGACCAGGGGATGGGCTTTTTCTGAAGTAGCACTGTGATGGAATGTGCAACTGGAGAAGTAGCGGGAGAGAATTTTGGCAACATAGAGATTTCCCAGATAGAAGCCTGGATAAAGAGACTGTGCAGTACCAAGCTGGATAAGGTAGGGGAAAGAGGTTCAGAGTATCTATACCCCAGAATTCCTCAGGATACATCTACCAGTAGTAGGTTAGAACATTATAGCTTCAGTTTGGCAAGATTCAGTCCATTAAAAGTTAGTAAATAAAAGATTGAACTCAGTTGGAACCTGCGGTTGTTATCTCTGGCCTTAGGCTTGACAAGCACCTGTCCTGTGTAACATTATCCCCTTCAGGTGAGACTGGCTCCATCTTTAATGTCCTTCTAGAAGTCCTTTAAAACATGGTTGTGGCAACAATTTGGGGATCTCAAGGAAATAATGAAGTGAGAAGTTGGTTGCATTTCCAATAACACTGAATCCTCAATCCAGTCTGTCAATAGTAATATTGATGTTATTAAATTGTAGAATATTTTACTATTGTTTATTTTACAGTTTATTCTTTATAATATAAATATATGAAATTAATGCATAAAAATACATTGGTTTCTGATGGTAATGATTTAGGATTTTTTATTAGCTTTTTAAAAATTAAGATATGAGATCCATATGAATTTCCTAGAGTCACTTCAGTTAGGTATTATTTGAAGATACATTGGGGTGGGGTGGGGAATCCCATTATGTATTGTTTGACAGTGAATCCTATACATCAGATTCGCGGTCCGTAGGCTGGGATGTGTCACGTGTTGGCCACGCCCACCTATTTTAGTGAAGGGAGGGAAAGTCACAATATGTCACATGATAACAACATGACGACGCAAGTTTGACACCCTGCTATACATGTCTGCTTGGAAATAGGTTCTACTGAATTCAGCATGTATGCCTACAACTGCAACCCGAGTTACAGTTTTTTAAGCAGTTTCCTAGAACTGAGCTTTATTGGGCTCTGAACTTGACCTGTATGTATAGCTGCAATACTATAGACACCGATCAGGAACTAATTTCTACCAAATTTGCATGAAGACCTCTAGGATTGCACTGCAAATAGTTTTTTTAAATCTCTATAGAGATTTATATAGATCATTTTTAATTCCCATTTGGTGTAGAATGGCTGTGTAGAAAAAGTATTTTAGGACAGCTTTGTCAGATGAAATGGTTTTCTCATCTCTCCTTCTATCTCCTATATAAATCTTATTCCTTTCACAGAATGTTCATTTATAATTGTCTTTTTATGTTTAGAAAAGGAGACGAGAGATTTAAAATCTGTTTTTCTTCTACTACGTTAGATTTCACTTATGCCGAAAGCTGTTGACTGAATTCATGAATACACAAAGCCTAACCATTTCTTTACATATTTATCTTTTCTAAAGCATTTATTATCATCTCAGCTTTATTTCCAACTACATCTTTGTGCTTTGTACATTAAATGCTTTTGCATTCCCTTGCCTCACTCAGTGCATCCACATAAATTATGTTTACGATTCAGTGAACAGAATGCTGGAGAAATTAATTCAAACATGCTTACTGCTCCCCATTAAATATCTTTTTAATAACTGATTAAAATTTTCAGCTCCTTGGGAAAAAAGTATATCTCTTCTTGATTGTCTTGGTTGTTTGAAAGTACCAAATACTTTGAAGTTTGTAAAGGTAATTTCACAAGCCCAACCCACATGGAAAAACAGAGTTGGAGCTAGAATGCTGTTCTTTAGGAATATGTAAAGTTCCAGTTAAAATTTTAGAAAGGAAGATGGCAAGATATTTTTAATGTTTTAATACAATTCAAGGACTCCAAGCAACAAACATCTCTCTGAATTAATATCAAATCTGATTTAGTACAAGCGTTTATATTTTTAATGGAGTGAAATGGAATGAAAATACCAGGGTTGATAGGCTCTTTTGGGCACATTAAACACATAGCATTTTAATAAGTAGCTTCAATTTTCTGAAAAAAGAAATGAATTGCAGTAGAGAAGCCAAAGGTCAGGAAGAAACTGAGAGATAAAACACTCTTCAAATATGGTCAAGGATGCTATCCAGAAGAACTTCAAAATATGGATTCATTGCAGCAGCATAAGATGCAGAGGAAGCAGAAGAGGCAACCATCTTGAGACCCACAAATACAGCAAATTTATCTTTGCTGCCCTTTCTCCTCTCCTTTAACAGGCCTGATCGTGTGGGGTAGATCTTCTATATATGGGTTGCAAATATGACAGCAAAGTTAAAGATTTCTATGTTTCTTTCGCATCAGGGTTTATAGATGTCAGGGTTTTGAAGCCTAGTCATTGTAGACCAAGTGCAGGCCCCAGTGGAAATTTTAGATGAAAAGCAGTGCAGAAGCTAAGAAGAAGCAAATAAGAGAAGAGCTGACATCTGCTGCTATCATGACCACAACCATCACTACCTCTGTGACTGTTCCCAATCAACCTTTGCTATCACAATCACTCTCAAATCTAATGGTTGAGCAGAGGGAAGAAAGGACGATTTGTGTGACCAAAGAAATAAAAGAAGACCCTTGCATAACACAGTCCCTCTGCTATTGTGGATAAAAAGTGGCCCTCTTCCCTTTCTGCCATCTACCTGGAAGAACACCTGAGCTGTTTTACTATGGGAGGCAAGGCCTTGGAGTTTTTGAGCTCTCATGTCCTACAGGACATTGTCAAATTCTATAATTCGATGGATTCAAGATAAATCCTGTTTCTTTTAAAGCAAAAAAACAGGACAAAACCAAGGATGAGAAATGGACAACATAGCAGCCTCCAAGGGCCTGTCAAAACAAAATTTTAGCACGGTTACAGGATCATTTCCATCCAATTGTTTCTGCCTGTTCCATAAGATCTGGCAGGGTTGGTGTGCGTCAGAGGCCTCAGAGACATGTTATCAGTTCTGATCTCTGAAACAGCATTTCCCCATCTGACCCTGGTCCTGCTTTGTTTTAAGAAAGTGCTAAAACCATGGTTGTTCTGACAAGTTTTGGGCCAGCAGTTTTGTGAGACGACTAAATTACATAGTAATAAATGTTGTATGTTCCCAACAAGTGGGAGAGTATGTTTCTTTTGTATTCGTATTTGAGGGAGGGAGAGCCGGGGGAGGGAAAGAGAGAGAGAATCAAATATTTATTATGTCATAGACAGCATAATATATAATGCATTTAACTATGTGTTTTAAATTTTCTATATTTCGAATAGAATAGAATAGAATAGAATAGAATAGAATAGAATAGAATAGAATAGAATAGAATAGAATTCTTGATTGGCCAAGTGTGATTGGACACACAAGGAATTTGTCTTGGTGCAAATGCTCTCAGTATACATAAAAGAAAAGATACATTCGTCAAGAGTCAAGAATCATCAGGTACAACACTTAATAGTAGTCACAGGGTACAATCAACAATCAAATCATACTAGGAAACAGTCAATATAAATCGTAAGGATACAAGCGACAAAGTTACAGTCCTACAATCACAAGTGGGAGGGGATGGGTGATAAGGAGTGATGAGAAGATTAATAGTAATAGTTGTGCAGACTTTGTAAATAGTTGGACAGTGTTGAGGGAATTATTTGTTTAGCAGAGTGATGGCTTTCAGGAAAAAAACTGTTCTTGTGTCTAGTTGTTCTGGTGTGCAGTGCTCTATAGCATTGTTTTGAGGGAAGGAATTGAAACAGTTTATGTCTGGGATGTGAGGGGTCTGTAAATATTTTCACAGCTTTCTTTTTGACTCGTGCAGTATACAGATCCTCGATTGAAGGCAGGTGGGTAGTAATTGTTTTTTCTGCAGTCCTAATTATCCTCTGAAGTCTGTGCCTGTCCTGTTGGGTTGCAGAACCAAACCAGACAGTTATAGAGGTGCAGATGATAGACTCAATAATTCCTCTATAGAACTGGATCAGCAGCTCCTTGGGCAGTTTGAGCTTTCTGAGTTGGTGCAGAAAGAACATTCTTTGTTGTGCTTTTTTTATGACGTTTTTGATGTTAGGTTTCCATTTTAGGTCATGTGATATAGTAGAACCTACAAATTTGAAAGTCTCTACTGTTGATACTGTATTGGCTAGTATTGTAAGAGGTGGTAGTATAGGAAGGTTTCTTCTAAAGTCTACCACCATTTCTACAGTTTTGAGTATGTTCCGTTCCAGATTGTTCCGGTTACACTACGAGGCAAGTTGTATAACCTCCTGTCTGTATGCCGAATCCTACAATTAGGTAGATTATTAAACACATAGTCTAGCAAAGAATAGAATGTTAAAGAATTAGTGCTGACTCAATGCAGAATATATTTGATACAAAGGATAACAAGTCAGAAAATAGATTAGGGAAGAACAAAATCAAATAAAAGTAAACAAAAATAATAATTAAAATTAATAAATACATATATTAAAAAGGAAACAAAAAACTCAAGGCTCAGAATCAAGGAACCACTAGATTAAGATAACTTTTATTGTCACTTTTATGTATAATCAAAATTCAGGTGCTTGGCAACTGGTTCAGATTTATGACCATTGCAGGTTCTCGGGGTCATTTGCAACCTTCTAACAAGCAAAGTCAGTAGGGAAGCCAGATTCACTTAACAACCTGGTTACTAACTTATCAACTGCATTTCTTGCCACAGATACATACACATATGCATATATCACAGTCCATTTTGAACACATAGCAGAAAAAAGAGTCTTGAAAGTTAACTAGGTTGCTAACATACAGTACAAAGCAATTACTGAATCTCACCCCCAGATCCCTGCTGAGTTGCTTTGCTTCTATATGGAAGGAAAGCTGCAACAAAGAGTCTGCACAACCAAGTTCCCTGAATTACTTCAAAGAATTGATTCAAAGGGGTGGTTTGACAGGTTGGCCCACCCTATAGCCAATTCAGAAAGGATCTATGTTTCAGTTGTGCAAAGGAAACATGCAGATAAGAGAGAAAAGGGGACATCATATAGACCCATTCATGTGGTCAATCATGCTTACAGGAAAGATGAAAACAGGAATTAGATCACAATTGTTGGCTCTACTTCCAATTTCGTGAGTTCAGACAAAGGCCTGATAGGAGACTGCGCCCTTCTCCATCCACAGAGAGATACTACAAGGTTTGAAGGAAGAGAGGACTCCACCCTCTGATGTCATCCAGCCTCAAGATGTCCTATGAGGCCATCTGGTCCTCAGGCCAAGATAGACACTCCACCCTTCTGTCTACTGTCCTTTCTCTTGTAAGAGAGCACATTTGTCTTAAATATATTTTGATATATTTCAGCTAACTTGTATACATTTTTTCCCCTCAGCTTCTTCAACTTTTTCTGAGTGCAATTTTAAATGTAATTTTCTGAGCAGGATGACACATTCTAGATAGAATTAATACTTTCAGGGCTATTCTCCCGCTTCTTGCCAATTTATGTTCTTGCAAAAAATTTATTAGAGTTTAATTAAATATCTGATTGTATATCATAGCTACATTGCAAATGTATGCTAGTGTCAGTAACAATACAAGTAATTTTATAGACAAGTAATATGTTAATAAAATCATTAATTCAGAATTTTCAATACATGTGAAACTGAAATGAGCAATTCCTCAGAGAGACTTGATAAGAAAAAAAGATAATTTATTTCATTTCTTTACTTCCTGAATTTATGAATGGCTTGAAAGTACTAAAGGACTTTTTTTACAGGATATTTTAAAAATAAATCTGGGGAAATCTGTTTCCTTTTATATATCTACTTTTAGCACTTGGCTTGACATGGACTTCAGTTTCCCATGATAAACCTCTTATATATACTTAGAATTCATGAAGAAAACAGAAATTTTGTTTCATTTTCTGCCCTTTTTCTTAATGTAGACTAGTCCTACCTTTTTATTCTGTGGCTGCCTTATAAAAATTAAATGCAACTCAAGTGTAGAGGAAAAAATCTGTTACATTATACAGTATCTCCTCCTGTAGCTTTTATAGGTGAAAAACATACTTTGTATGTAATAACATTTGTCTTTTGTTGTTTCAGTTTTTTTCCCCTTGAACCCCTGTTTGGATATAGCAATGGTGAGCAACCATAAAACCTTGAAAATGAAATGGCTATATATATGGGAAGCCCTGAGCTGGAGCCTTCAATCACTTCGGAAAATAAAACTCTGGATAAGAATAACTTTTCCTTTCCCTAGTTTTCAATTGAAATATTGTCATCAGAGGGCTTTCTTCATCATATGATAAGAAAGCTCCTTGTTACATGCCCACACAGGAATTGCAACATGCTTGGCCAGCTGGGAAGCACTCATATCCATGCTTCTCTGCTACCATCCAAACTGACTATGTAGAGCAGGGGTGTCCAACCTTGACAACTTTAAGACTTGTGGACTTCAACTCCCAGAATTCCTCAGCCTGGTTTGCTGGCTGAGGAATTCTGGGAGTTGAAGTTCACAAGTCTTAAAGTTGCCAAGGTTGGACACCCCTGATGTAGAGAATAGGTAAATAGTTAACTTTTTCTTTTCTAACCAAATACATTCTCTACGTATTGCCTTAGAATGCTCTGATTGGATGGGACAAAGTGATTTTTTTTGGCAGTCAAGCTTGTCTTGTTGACTTTCAAGAAAGATGACAGTAGATAAGAAGGTACTTGAGAAAACGGAGGTGTAGAGATGACTATAGGACATGAAATCCACCTTGCTGGCAACATTGGATATTCCTGGGAACTGCTTTTCAATCAGGATTGCCCAGGGCAAATCGGAGTATTTTGCAGGTATGAGTAATAGTTTTCTTTTATAGGCACGAAAACCAGTACAATAGAAAAGAGAGATAGCAAACTGTACTGTACAGTACTATACTATACTGTGCAATATTGTCACTTTCACACACTAGCAGTCTCATGCTTAGGATCATGCTTAGAATGCGGATTAATTTCCTAATAGGAAAGGGAGCTGCCAGATGTTCAAGCTGGCTTTAGAAAGAGTTAAGGAACAAGATACATTATTGGAGATGCATGCTAGATGATTGAGAAGATCAAAGGATATAAAGAAGTCGATATATGCTTTCCTTGATTACAGAAAGTTCTTTGCGTACATTGACCACATGAACCTATGAGATGTGCTTAGGAAAATGGGATCCAGAATATTTCATGGTCAGAAGAGACACCTATATATCGATCACAAACTCTTGCCAAGCTGTAAAGACAGAAAATAATGCCTCTTCTAAAATATTCATAAGGCATCTGGAGTTTCTTGTAGGGAAAAAGAAAATAAATTAACCTGCAGGTATAGGTGGATTATGAAATGTTGTCAATTTTATGTACCTTTTGTCAAATATGGAAAATTCAGTTTGCACAATTACTGCAGGGCAATCTCAGACCTCTCATTTTATAATGACTCTTAAGAAACGGCTAGCAAGAGTTCGTATTGAGGTGAGGCTTTTCAAACAAAGCATACCATTTGGGATTAGGACCTGTTCCTGTAACTGCTCATCTCATAAATGCAGGAAATGTTTGTGTCATCACAAGTGTCCAGACTTTGCTTGTTAAATGGGTGGAGCAAAATCTGCAGAGGAAATCTTTTGAACCTGCATAATTAGTGCAATGGGTGGATGCTGTATTAAGGCATTGCTTCGTTCAGCTAAGCCTTTATTCTGAAGCTGGAGCTCAAATGCCAACCAGAATAATCGGGTGAAAAATTCCTTCAACAACACTGATTTGTATAATGACTAAAAAGTCTGAATGCAGATAAAGAGTGGTAATAATGTCCACAGCTATGATTAACTGTCAAGTCAAGTCAGTGTTTTTTACAGTCAAAGACCAGAGACCAGAGCAAGTTAAAAACACCCAAGAATAAAAAAACTCTTAAAAACTTTTAACTAGAGTTAAAAACTCTAGAATAAAATAATAAATAACATAAAATCTCTATTAAAAATCATAATTTGGCATCAATCTTTCAGTTGCATGGAGCAAAACACAGCGTGGCCTAATTATAATATTATATCAATCCTTAAACTGTGAGGCCCATAGTCATTAAATACTAAACTGCAAGATAATGCAAAAGGTTTTGCTGCATTAATTATGTAAAATAGTTATGATGGATTAATCACCTGTTTCCGACAAATCCCCAGTGCTCTGCGCAAAATCTAACCACCTGCGCTGAATTGTTTAGCTGATAAGTATAGGTCAGAATAACTGATTTCAAAATGGACAATAATTATATAGCTTTCAACAGTGCATGTTTTGCAAATTAAATCGAACTAGATTTTTTTCAAAAAAAATAGGAAAAATAAAATAAAACAAAAATAAAATGTAAAAAAGGAAGAAAGTAGTTCAATGAGGATGCACAATAGTTATGAAGAAAAGAGATACTGTAATATATTTTATACAGAGACAGGATTCAGAAGGATTCTGTCAGACCTGGAGAGCCATTAAAAGAGCTGAATGGAAACAATACAAAACTTACATTCAATGAAAGACAGTGTATGATCATGGACAGCGTTTGATCAGGAACTGGGAGAGTACACAGACCTCACAATAAGACTTAAGAGTCCAGCCAAGAGTTTTCAAAAATCAGATTGATTCCAGGCTGAAACACGAATTGTCTATTCTGATTTTGATTATCTCATTGTTTCTTATAGTTAAAAAATAAGTGGCCTTAATTTTTGCTTTTGGGCAGAACAGAATGAAGCTGGAGGCTCACAATATTTTTAATGAGAGGATTAAATGTGCCAATTTTCATCAAATGTTATGCACTTCTACAATCTGTTAGTTATTTTAAAGAAGCAGGTTTACGCACATCTGACCTGAAACATTATTTTTATTCAAACATTATTTGAAACCTTCAGGACTGACAGGATTGTAATAAAATCAACAAATTATTCAATTGAAAAAGTATATTCAGATATATATTAGGAGAGAATGCTGTTTAATTTCTCAATGTGAAGAAATTGAAAACATTACACAACAGTCATTAACAATTCTAGTGGAACTCTATCATCCTTTTCTTTATTTTTATATGTGAGGGTTACTTTACAATTGGAAACTAAAATGAGCTTGTTCCGTTAATCTTAAAACACTGAGAAATAACATTCATATTATAATTTGTTGTTTTGTTAATTAACAGATCATCAAGAATGATGAATCCTTTAATAAAGTAAAGGTAAAGTTTCCCCTCGCATATATGTGCTAGTCGTTTCCAGCTCTAGGGGTGGTGCTCATCTCCGTTACAAAGCTGAAGAGCCAGTGCTGTCTGAAGACGTTTCTGTGATCATGTGGCTGGCATGACTAAATGTCGAAGGTGGACGGAACGCTGTTACCTTCCCACTAAAGTGGTTCCTATTTTTTTACATGCTTTTGAACTGCTAGGTTGGCAGAAGCTGGGACAAGTAATGGGAGCTCACTCAATTACACGGTGCTAGGGATTCAAACCACCAAACCATCAACCTTTCTGATCGACGAGCTCAGCATCTTAGCCACTGGGCCACCAAGACTGTTATTTATGTGTTGTCTCCATTTTTAATTAAAAACAGGTGCTAGTAAATTAATTCTATTAAACAAATGCCCCATTTTAATGATGGGAAGGAGATAGCTAATTCTAGAATCACATGTTCAGATTCATGAAAGCCAAAACTTAACAACTGACCCTGGACTGGGGAACAAAAGTAAAGTCCTGCTCCTAAGGAGTGAGCATTAGTGTGTGGTGTTTGGAATGAGGTGTGTATTGATGTGTGTGCACAGTGTAGAGCAAGGAGCAAAATTTGCCTACACATGGGTAGAGCTGCTAAACATCAGGCTTGCAAGTCAATCCAGGATTACCAGTGATTTTCAGCAGTCCCACAACATACTGAACTGCATAGCATGGTTTCCAAGATCTCCATAGATTGGCGTTGGGTCAGGGAGGTGCCAGTGAAAGCTAAAGAAGCAAAAACAAAAGTGTGGCTATAGTGCTGGTCTGTTGGCTCAGCTCCAAAAGCAACCCAATAGACTAGTGCTGCTAAGCATCTTTTTGAGCAACGCCAGATCCCTCATCCACAAAATTGATGAATTAGAGCTCCAGATGGCAGCCAGCAGGCTTCTCAGAGAAAGCTGTGTGATGATTGTAACAGAGACCTGGCTACAGCCAGCTATACCCGATGCAGCAGTGTAATTAATAAGCCAAGTCATTTATCGCTCTGATAGAAATGGTGACTCCAGTAAGAGCAAAGAAGGATCTATATACACAGTATGTATGTATGTATGTATGTATGTATGTATGTATGTATGTATGTTCTTAAGTTTTCACGGGTATTTATATGTATGGTATTCAGCTTTGTTCGTGTATTTTCCCATGTCTGTACAGACCAAGACTCCCAACCAATCAGGATGAAGAAAAAATCATTCTGGCACAGCAGTAGGCTAGCACCAAATTTAAAACAGAAACGGCTGTGAAAGTCTGACTCATAAACAAACACTATACAGAAGCCTGATGATGGCAGAAGAGATTCTGCCGAAACATCACTACAACTTTAAAAGCACAACTATAATGACGTGGGAAAATATCCGAACGAAGCTGAATACCATATATACATACATACATACATACATACATACATACATACACACAAACACACACACACACACACACACGCACACGTAGTATCTATATACACAGTGACTGGTGTGATAACAGCAGAGTAGTTTATACATATTGCTCCCCAGATGTGGAAATGATGTAGGCCATTTTATCTGCCTAGAGAAATTACTGTGATAATTATTATAGCTGCTTATATTCCACCTGATACCAATGTCAAAGTGACACTTTCTAAGCTATATGACGTATTTCCAGGCAGCAGCAAACTCACCCAGAGGGTGCTCTTGTCGTGGCCAGGGAGTTCAATCAAGCCTGGTTAAAGACAGGTCTCCCTAAATTTGTGCGGTACATGCAATTTTCCACCAGAGGGAAGAACACTTTAGACCTTGTGTACTCTAACCTGAAACAGGCATATTGAGTAATCCCCCTCCCCCATCTGGGTACATCCAACCATCATTCACTTCTGTTATGCCCGAAGTATGTCCCTCTCAGGAAAAGAACTCAGCCAGTCATGAAAATGGTTAAAATCTGGCCAGAGGGTGCTCTCAGTCAGTTGCAGGATTGTTTTGAAACCACTGGTGGAGTGTATTTGAACATCAAGACCTGCATGAATACACTGATACCATACTCTCTTACATCAAAGTGTGCACTGACAGTGTAACAATGGACAAGTGCATCAGAGTCTATGGGAATTGTAAACCCTGGATGACTGCTGAGGTACGGAAACTTCTGAGAGCCCAGGATTCTGCCTTCAAGGCAGGGGATAGGGATATATAGAGAGAGGCCAAGGCAAACCTTAGAAGAGGCATTAAGACAGCAAAACAACAATACAAATATAGAGTGGAGAACCACCTAGCAGGTAACAACCTGAAGCAAATATGGCAGGGACTGAAGCATCTAACTAACTATAAGGGCAACACAAGGAACACGGTCATTGGTAGAGGAGTTGAACATCTTCACCCACTACAAGGTGAAAAGACCAGACCCCGTAGCCTCTGCCTGCCAGCCTTCTGATTCCCAGCCACTCACTCTATACGAACATCAAGTGAGAGCTGCACTGAAGGCTGTGAATCCCATTAAAGCTGAACATCCAGATGGGGTGCTGGGGATAGTGGTAAAGACTTGTGCCAATCAATTAGCAGGGGTCCTGACAAAGATCTTTAACATCTCCCTGCAAACAGCCTGTGTTCCATCATGCTTGAAGACAGCCACTATTGTCCCAGTCCCCAAGAAAACAGCAATTAATTGCCTAAATGACTATCACGTTAATATCAGCAGTGATGAAATGCTTCGAAAGACTGGTTCTCCAGCACCTTAGAACATGCCTCCCACCAGACTTTGACAAACATCAGTTTGCCTACAGGGGAAACAGGTCAACAGACAATGCCATAGCTACTGCCTTTCATTCTGTAGCGAGCCATCTGAAGAAATCCGGGAACTATGTCAGTATGCTACAGCTCAGCCTTCAATACTATCCTGCCAAGCATCCTTATCAAAAAGCTGACTGACTTGGATTTTCCCTCTTCCATCTGCGACTGGATCAAAGACTTTCTGAGGGACCGACCACAAACAGCACGGGTTGAGTCTGTCACATCCACCTCCCTGAAGCTTAGCACTGGCTCCCCACAGGGCTGTGTGTTCAGTCCCTACCTATACTCACTATACATACATGATTGTGTATTGTCTGACCCATCCACTGTGATCATTAAGTTCACTGATGATATTACCATATTGGGTCTCATTACAAGTGGAGTCAAAACAGCGTACAGGAGGGAGGTTCAAAAATTATCCTCATGGTGCCTAGAAAACAACCTGCACCTAAACATCAGCAAGACAAAGGAGATGGTGTTAGACTTCCAGAAGAAGAAAGAGGAACGCACCCCACTTTACGTCGAGGGGGGCTATGTGGAGAGAGTTTCCTCATTTAAATTCCTTTCCTTCAGCAAAGATCTCACCTGGAAAATCAACACAACCCAAGTGGCCAGAAAGGCCCAACAGAGACTCCATTTCCTTAGGGTCTTGCAAAAAAATAAAGTGGAACAATGACTGATGACCTCCTTTTACTGGTCCACAATAGAAAGAGACCTCACATATTGCATTAAGGTGTGGTATGCTGGCTTGAAAGCCATGGATAGAAAGACATTATAGAGGGTGGTGAGCACAGCAGAAAACATTGTGGGCTGTTCTCTGATACCACTAGATGACATTGCTAGGACTCGCTAGAAGAGAGGAAAATTTTCAGGGACAACTCCCATCCCGGTCAGCACTTCTTCATTCTCCTACCATCGGGTAGGAGATATAGAAGCATAGCCAGCCACACCAACAGGCTGAAGAACAGTTTCTACCTGTGGGATGACAGACTTCTGAATGGAAAATAACATCATGTCAACATAGTATGGTGGACTTGGCCGGCATGTTGTGCAACAAGGTCACATAGTGTAAGAAGATTGGGACTGGGTTAGGGACTTCTGTCCTCACTGTGAGTTGTGTTGGGTGGGGTGCATGAAGGGAGGCTCAGCCAATCTTATTGTACATGTACACATGTACTCTGGCAAAATGTTATGATCCAAACTCTGTCAAGGATCTTGGAATACTCATCTCTAATGGTCGAAGTGCTAGAGCCCACTGTAACTACATAGCCAAAAGGGCGTTAAGAGTTGTTAACCTAATCTTATGTAGCTTTTTCTCTGGTAATATTACATAATAACTAGAGCATACAAAACATTTGCAAGACCAATACTTGAATTCAGCTCATCAGTCTGGAACCCACATTACGTATCTGACATTAACACAGTTGAGAAAGTCCAGAAATATTTCATAAGAAGAGTTCTCCAGTCCTCTATTCGTTGCAGAATACCTTATGCCACCAGACTTGAAATTCTAGACCTAGAAAACCTAGAACTACACTGCCTTCGGTCTGATCTAAGTATGGTATATAAAATCATACGTTACAATGTCTTACCTGTCAATGAATACTTCAGCTTCAACCTTAACAACACAAGAGCAAACAACAGATACAAACTCAAGGTTAATCGCACCAAACTTGATTGCAGGAAATACGACTTCAGCAACAGAGTGGTCAATGTCTGGAATACTCTACCTGACTCTGTGGTTTCTTCCCCAAACCCCAAAAACTTTAACCTTAGACTTTCTACCATTGACCTCACCCCTTTCCTAAGGGGTCTGTAGGGGGCATGCATAAGCGCACCGATGTGCCTACCATCCCTGTCCTATTGTTTCTTTTATTTTTTATTTTTCTTACATGTATCCATGTATTCATAACTATGTTTTTATTCATACCTATTATCTTGTAAACAATTGACAAAAATAAATAAATAAATAAATAAAAAATAAAGGTAATAATAACAGGATTATGAGAAATAAAGGCAACAGATGCCTGAATACTGGGGCAGTGGACTGACATAAATGCAATAAATGTGAAGAAAAGTTAAAGCCTATGCTATGGGCATGTCCATGGGTACAGTTAGAGATTAATGATAGGCCAGGTTTTTGGAACCTGGAAGGTTCTCAGAAGGAAGTTAAATTTCAAAAATGTAAATGTAAGGTAAATTTCAAACTTACAGTGCTTGTCTTTATATATGAAGAACTTAGAAAGCCCTGTGCCTCAACAATAGCAAAGAAGGTTACGTTATATTGGGAGAATATATGTGTGCCAATTTGGTTTATTGAAGGTTGTCAGTTCTCAATGAACTCAGACAATATGATTGCATTTGGGCTAGATTTCACATACTATTTAAAAATAATGAACAGTATAACTACACTGTTATTATTTTGAAACTTTCCCCTTAATTTTCACTTTTTGTTCACTTATTTCCTGTCATGTAGTTTTTGTAATAATAGTTTAGATAACAGAATGACTTTGTTTTGTTTTAGCAATTCTTGCTGTTTGTATCCACTCTATTTATGATTTGTGGCAGATAATAAAATGTTAAAAGACTTTTTAAAAAAGTAATTGAAAGTAGTGGAATTGTTTATTTAGGGCTGAACAAGCATGTAAACCCAACCATATCAGAATGTTCAAATAATTTCCTTGGGGTCCATAGTAAGTAAATTGAAAACAGTGAATGATATTTGGGGCATTTGGATCAAAACCCTGTATTGTTTTGCTACCTGAACATCCAAGAGTCTACTTATAATTGTGGAAGAATATAAATTTGATTATAAACAAGCCAACAAATAATTACATTACTTTATACAAATACAGAAGGCAAAAGATGAATTATAACTAGAAAAAAAGTGGGGGGGAAGTAGTTGGGAAACCCAATGGGTAAAGCATGAAGTTCACTAAGTAGTAAGCCTCATAGGTTGAGAGAGCAAAAAAAAAAAAAAAAACAGATCTAGGAAGCAAGGGTGAATAGTTAGCAACTAATAAAACAGGAGAGATCATTCAGTAGCTAAATTTGCTAAGGATTCTATATGGAACAAACAATAATAAGTGAACCTGTTCTACCTCAATCTTGAAATAAGTGCTCTAGCCCCATGTATATAGTTTATGTACACACACACACACACACACACACACACACACACACACACACGGATATATCCATATATACAGATATACAGTGCTCTAGCCCCATAGATATAGATACTGTATATAGACGTGTATATATGTATATAAATGTGTGTGTATATATAGATACAAAGATCTTGGAGTGTTTGGGTCTATGAAACAGATACGTAGATGTGTACACATGGATATAGTTATATAATGCTCTAGCCTCATGGATATATAGAGATATACATATCTATATAGATATATTTAGATTTTGATGCTATCTTTTTTCCTCTACAACTCATGGTTGCAAATATACCAATACTCCTCTTCCTATTTAAATTGATTGGCTTGCATTTCACTACAACCAAAGAACTCTCAACAGTTAACATAATATAAAAAAAAAACAATGAAAACATCAGTTAGGGGAAAAAAATCAACATAAAATCAAAACAGTGTACGGTAACAATAAAATAAAAGCACAGAAGTGAAACAACTCAAGAATAAAATAGAGATTACTCAGTCTGATTAGAATGTCCTCCAGAGCTGTTTTGTACTTAGTATGTTTCCTGCCTCAGCTTTTTTTTTTTTAATTTCCTGAAAGTGGGGCACTAGAAACAGTCCTCCTAGATGACCTAGTGGATCTGGCTGGTTCTGGATGGAGCAACTGGTCCTGTAGTAGCCAGAGTAACTTTAAATCATAAAGAGTCTTATAGGTCAAAATCAGAGCCTAGGAGATGATTGACAGCCAGGACAAGTTCCACAGTCTAGGCTGATGTGCACCCAGTGGCAGATACCAGTTAGCACATGGTTATGCTGCATTCTTGACAATTGAAGCTTTTGAATGCTCTAGCCCCATGTAAAAGGGCACTGCAGGAGTCAATTAGGGAGGTAATATAGTAAGAATTGCTGTAGCAACATGGTAATCTTTTACCAAATAAGCTGAACAAAAGTTTCTCTGGTGACAGCTTCTATAAGCCACACGGGCAGAACTGGGAAATCTAAAAGGAACCCCAATTTTAGCTCTAACATATCCCTATAGAGATAACATTAAAGTTAGCAGGCAGACTAAGTGGACAACCAGTGTAGCTGCCTTGCTTGGGTTCAGTTTCAGCCTGCTCAGCACCAAGTAAAGATATCCACAGCATCTCTCCTCCAGCTGGGATGGAAATGTAAAGGTCAATTCCCTCAGGATACTGATGATATTGCATCCTGAACTGTTGGATTGGCTCACTCAGTGGCTTCATGCACAGCAGTTAAAGAGCACGTGAGGGAGGACCAACCCCTGAAGAAATTTGTAAATCAGAGGCCACTGAAGGGTGGTCTCAGAGGTCTTTCTTCTCCCTTACTGCATTAATTCAGTCTGCCCATTAAGGAAGGAGCAAAACCAATGAACAATTCTTCCAATCCCCAACCCCTGCAGGTAGTCCATGAATAAGAAATGTTCTCCTTTGATTAGACTCACAACTATTATTAGAAGAGCAAGTAGAGGCTGTGGCCAAAAAGTCCTTTGCTCAGTTTCAGCTGATGCACCAATAGGGGACCTACTTGGGAGTACTGCAATGTGCTGTGTATGGGACAGAGATGGTATTCAGCAGGTTCTGACCAGTTCTGGAGAACCAGTAGCGGAAATTTGTGTATTTCGGAGAACTGGCAAATGCCACCTCTGACTGGCCCTGCCTCCATCTATTCTCTGCCTCCCAAGTCCCAGCTGATCGGCTGGGTCTTCTTTTGTTGCCCTGAACAGGAGTACGGAGCTGGAAAACAGGTTAATGAGGGAGGGAATGAGGATTTTGCAGTACCCTTCCTCTTTCATGCCCACCAAGCCAAGCTCACAGTATTGGTAGTAAAAAAAAAATGACCCACCAATGGGCTGATGGTATTTGACAACCACTCTGGAAACTGCAAATGGTCTGGGTTGAGATAACCCACAGGTTGGGCATGCACTCAATACTATGGTGATTTGATTTTTCAGGCCCTGGACTGGTTGCTGGCTGCAGTTCCAAAGTTTTAATCTGTTAAGCCTTTTATAGCTTGGCCCCTAGGTTTCTTCAAGGTCATTTCCACCAACCAGATTCAACCCATCCAAGCTTTCTATCTCAGGAGAAGATATTGGTATGGATCATCTCTGAAAAATAAAGTGGGACAAGGCTTGGAGGCACTGTTTCCCTGTGAAGTCCCTGAATTCTTGGAATGGCCTTCCTCTGCAAGTAAGAATGGCTCCATCAATAACGGCTTCATTTAATAAAGTTTGGGTTCTCATCTAAGAAGCTTCTTCAGAAAAGGATTAGCAAGACTACATGGCATCACTAGCATCTTTTATCAAGTTTGGCAGGTGGGATTAGACATAACTTGACTGGTGCAGCTAGTGTTTTTTATGCTTGAGGTTATGTGTCACTGAAAGGAACAGAAAGGAAATACTTTCCAATTCTTTTTTCTCGATATGTATAACAGGTCAACTGGCTAGTTTTAAAGGTTCCCACAGTACAACTGCTATTATGACTCAGTTTGTTTGACCTAAGTTTAACCCTTTATGTTGACCTAAGTTTACCCCTTTGTGTTGTAAACTGGATTGCAGTGAAGTTGATTGGATTAGTTTATCTCTTCTTGTGGTTCCCACAACACACCATCATCCTATTGTTCTAGGTAAGCATTTTGGGAACAACAGGACATGCAAGCATAAACAGCAGCAGCCACTGGCCCTGCTCCTCTTCCTCCTCCTCCCATTCTACTTTAATTCCATAATTTTGCCATTAAATAAGATAATTGCCCATTAATGAGTACTGCATCTGCTTTACTGGAGCCAGATCCAGTACATAGAGAAAGGTCCTTTCAAGGTTTCTAAATATGCCTTAAGCATATTGTGTTTCTGCACTGCTGAATTAGCAATAAAATATTCCACTGGTACATTGTGGAAGATGAGAGCATCACTGCCCTCCCATTTGGTAGATATGGCTGACTGTTTGGAGTAAAGTCCATGCTTGACCACCATTTCTTATGTTAACAAACAATTGAGTGGGATGTTTTTAACTTATGACATTTTCAGTTGGAACCCTGATAGATGAGTGTTTGCCAAGAAACTACAGTCCAGGGAATTGAGCCAAGATTATATGAACATGTTTTTTTTTAAAAAAAAGCCTGGAAGATAAGCCACCCTGTTGGCTATTGAAACAGATGAAAACAGGAGGAAGGAAATGATAAAATGAGAGAGGAAGGCATGTCAGAGATGAATAGCTTTAACAAATCATTCGAACCACTTGTTAACACTAAGAGGGAAAGATTTCATTAGCTACTTTATGTGAGGATGTTATTATTTGGCAGACTTATTCACTGTCATATCATGTGAAAAGACTTTCATGAAAGGATTTTCTGTCTCTATATGGAGCTGGGAATGAAATGTGGAAAATGAAGTAAATTAGTAGCCATAGTCCCTGTGGGGAGTAATTAGGATATTTTTTTTAAAAAAAATCCCCCCCCCCCATTTAATTCTGCTGAATTTGCACACACACACACAAATCCAGTTCATAGGACATTTCCTACCATTGTTTTAATTTGCAATCCAGAGCCTTTACCCTAATGGAGTTCCTTTGTAGACTGATTGTAGATCTATGCATGTTTATAAAAATGTATCTGATAGATCAATCTTATCTTGGAATGTTAAGAAATTCATTTAAAATATCCCCATATTACTCAGAAACAAGCCATTTTCCTATTAACAATATCATTTCAAATACCATTTTAATTTTGTCAAAATTAAATACTATCACCTTGTATTAAGATAAACATGACTTATACATATACATATAGAGGAGAGATTAGAGAGAAAGGGGGAGGGTGAAGCACCTGCCACATAACACCTCAGAGTTAACAATTGTTGATAAGAATGTCTGGATACTGGATGTGACAGAACCTGGACATAGCAGAAGAGAAGAGAAAGAACTGGAGAAAATTACAAAATACAAACACTTCCAAATAGAAACTGAATCAAAAGAAAGAAGAAATGGTACCAATAATAATAGGCATCTTGCCTGAACATCATTGGCATTGGCAAAATCACCACCAATCAATCGCAAAAGGCAGCTTTACTTGGAACAGCTTGCATCCTGCAATGGTACCTTCAACACAGGGGTGTCAAACTCAAGGCCCGGCAGCCGGATAGGCCTGCAGGATGCTTTGATCTTGCCTGTGGGGCCGACCTGGAAACAGTGAAGGACTGGCTTGTAGTGCCTCTGTCAGTGAAAAAAGAGCTTGTGAAGACCATGAGTGGCCCTCTGGAGCTGCATTTTCACTGGCAGAGGATTACAGAAGGCCATCGCAACCAAAAATGGAGCTCTGGAGCCTGTTTTCACTGGCAGAGCACTTGAGCCACCACAGGTGCCCCTGACATGGGTGATGTCGAGCTGGTCACACCCACCTGGCCACACCCACCACAGCCTCCTGAGGTCAAACACAACCCTGATGTGGCTCTCGATGAAATTGAATTTGACATCCCTGCTTTAACACCATCAAACAACATCTGGCTATCCCAGGCCCTTGGGAAAGACTTAATAGATGGGGGGAAATGCCAAATCCAGTCTAAACATCTGGCTGACTGTCCAAACAACCATAAATTGTAATAACAAAATGTAATTGTATCCTTTATTTACCATTGATCAGAATTATCTCTGACCTGCCTGAATGGATTTCAACAGGAAGATAAGGAAGGATAGTAACCATAGAAACTACTCTCAAAGAGTGTGAGAATATTACAATGAAAGGCAAGAAGAGCATATGTTGAATGAGCGTTGGTTCTAATTAATGTATCCTAAGAACTACCGATGGTTTATTTATGGATCAATGAATGATTACTTCCTATGAGTACAAGAGGTTGTATACTAACCAAACTTCATTGGTTCACAAGTGTATATTTTGGGGAGCATTAATCAGGGATATGACAGATTATCTTACATGATTTATTGAGTTCACTGACAATTATCACCGTGAATGTTGAAGCTTTAAGAAGGAAGCTCAAAAATCTGGGGATGCAGCTGATGTGATAATCCATCTTTCCAGTCTAAAGGTGAGAAAAAAAATACTATATGTGAATGATTCATACCCCAGCTCTATGTGGCTGGTTTTTATGGGAGCTCTGAAATTTCCAGCATTGAGATCTGAGTTATCTACATAAAGGACTGGTAGACCTATGTTTGGTCAAAGCATAGAAAACATGGTTAGTGTGATTTTAAATTAAATATTAGGGTGATAAAACCCTTGATATAAGAACCTGAGATAAAATAAAAAATAAAAGGAAGTGAGCATATTTCTGTAATAGTATTAAATTACCCAAAGAAAAATTAGAAAAATTGATTTACAGAATTTAGACCTTCATTATTTATGCTCTAATGGTCAAAATGTGGGAAATAATTAAGATGAGTTCTTGGTACAGGAAGACAAGTATGATTTAATATTGTAGGCGAAATTAAGATGACTACATAATTGGAAAGGGGAAATTGAAGGATTCAAGTTTTTGAAAGGATCAGAAGAAGAGAGTTGTGTTATATGTTACAGTATCCACTACTGCTCAGGCATCTATTCAAATAAAGTTGGTATTTATAATAAACCTGGTAATTCTGTAGAGAGCATTTGGATGAATATAAAAAGTAAAATGAATAAAAACAAGAAAATGTTGATGATGTTTTCTAAAAACAAACTGCAAATAATTCAGATTCTTTCCAATCTTGGAGTACCTCAGCATTAAATAACATACCATACATCCATCAATTGATTTATCAATCTTTCCCTAATTTTTTATTACTTGTTTGTTTATTAAATTTACACACTGTTTATTTCACTATTGAAATTATTTTGGGTAACTGTGAAATTGTTTATGAGAAAAAATCTTCATGGAAACATCTTTGAGCTAATTTCTTTTCCCATAATTCTTTTCTGCCATCAATTATAAGTGCACTAAATGGAATTGTTCATTGTTGAGCAGAACAAATAATAAAAACAATGAAGCAAGAAACTTAAAGAACCAGAATTCAAATGTTTGGAGAAAGGAATTTTGCTGACTTCAGAGAAATCAAAACATAAGTTTTAGGAGAGGAAGTGAAGGAATTTCTGTTTGCTCTATTCATCACATACTGTAGTAGCAGTGGTGGGATTCAGCCAGTTCGCACCACTTTGGGAGAACCGGTTGTTAACTTTCTGAGCAGTTTGGCAAACTAGTTGTTGGAAGAATTCACTAGGACAGAGAACTGGTTGTTAAATTATTTGAATCCCACCACTGTGTAGTATCCTATTTGAGTTATCCTGTTTCCAGTGACGTGGTATATTTTCTTAATCAGCTAATGACAACCAGCAGAAATGGTTGCCTCACATATTCTATATTATTCAATTCCATTTGATAAAGAAGGTTTGGGCATGCTAGCTACATGCTGTTGTTGCAATATGGGTCATGCTATGTGAGAGTGACGTAGGAAGATAGGAGGAAAAGTTGCAGTCTAGACAACTGTCATACGAGAGATATGTCAACTCACAGTAGGAAAAGGGGCAGAGGAAGTGACTCATAAGGGACCCTCCCTAGTTTTCTGGAAAGTAAAAATAAAGGATGGGAGATTCTGTTACTTCCAATAAATGTGTTAGTACTCATGTTTTTAATTCTTTTCTGGATTATTTTGAAGGGCTGACATTATCATCTGTTCTATATTTAACCCTGCTGCTTCAGGAGATTTCTTAGAACAAAGCAAAAATTAAATAAACAACTACCCCCAAACCACAAGCTTATCCTCAAACACCTCCCCCCCCAAAAAACATAGTACATACTGTTTATTTATGCTATGTTCTCATGAACTCAGCTTTGTTTTATCCACACAACTGAAGCAGCAAAAGTCATTCTGTAACTGTTCCATTTTAAAAGTACTGTTTTCTCTCATCAGCTGACTCAGTTTCTTTTATGGAGACCACACAGCACGTTTATTGGCAATGTGACTGATTGTGTGATCACAGGCTAGGACAGTTCTGTCCTTGGTCACCATAGGTGTGTCTACCACCTGAGTCCTATCAACTGGGTTATTTTAGGGTATCATTTTGGCATTTAATTTTTTCACATTAAAAAGGAACCATACTTTGGTAGTAAGAGACAGTTGGGGAATTTTTTTTTATCATAAATTGCATTAACAGCTTTCAGAACTGAGCAGCACATGTCTTTGTTGAATCATTCATTGATATGAAAGAAGGTACCAGTTTCATGAAAACATATTTCTGAGATTTCTTATCTGATTTCCAATAAAGATTCTCAAATAAGGTGATGTTAATAGGTTACCTTGAGAACTGCCATTTCTCAAAGGTATGTCATTATTACTTGAAATGGAATACATTCTTTAGATGTATTTTAATTTCCCCCATATATAAAGATAGATATCTGATTTATTTATACAGTCAATGTGAAATCTGTATGAGCTTTATTGTAATTTTTAAAAATCACATAAATAACCCTACTTAACTCATCCAACCTCAACAAAATTTAAGTCGATAAGATAAACTTTTATGCAGGGCAACATAAATGTGACATAGAACATATACAGTGTATCTTTCATTATTTTTCTCAACAAAGCCCAAACAACAATTTAAAGAGGATAGGAACAGAGGAATAGCAGAAAAAGGAAAGCCTAACTTTCCCGCAGATCACATTTCTGCTAGAATATTTTCACAAGTCATTGTTAATCAAACATGCTTTAAACCAGACTAAGAGCTGTTGACAATGATTAAGGTTGAAGGAAACCACAAGGAAGGATCAGTGTCAGGAACTTGGAAAAGTTGGTATCAGAGAATATGGTTACTGTACAATGTTATTAACTTCAAGGGAAGATTTAAAGAGATATATCAGCTTGGGCTCTTGAAGTCACTTGTAGGCCTGACTTGCACGTCAGACATCTGGTAAAAGCTATTTTTCCTTTACCTGCAGCCTGAGGAATAAAGTTCAAAGCCTTTATTGTCATTGTACATCATGTATACAACAAAATTGGTTTAGCCTCTACTGGTGCAATCTGTACAGTGAGAGAATAAGATCAACTGTTGTGTAAAGGAGTAGGGTAATGTCCTTTGGGGTCAGAATTTTTAATTTTCCAATACAGGCCCCTCTCCAAATGTGGTTAGTCAACTCCTGTGCAGGGGCCATACTATGTTAACCACTAATTTGTGGTCTGTGGTTGTATCCTTATTTGCTTCCTGGTAGTTTCATTTCCCTTTAAAAAAATTTGCGTGCCTATTTATCTCTTCTGCCCCAAATAAATGATTGCATTTTCTCCCTTTTTCAAAATGATACCTCAGTTTCTCAGCTGACATGCTGGAGAAATTTTAAGAGATCTATGTCATTTAATTCTGTTAAGGCTACTCTCCTCTAGCTCTTATTTCTTGCTTTCTGTTGAGGTACAAAACCCCATAAAGAAATGAGGATCTTAAAATACTTGCCTAAATGGCTCTGATACATCAACAAAATATTTTATTGTTGTGCTGGCTGTGCTATTAATTTAGGGTTATAGTTATATGATACTAAACATTGAGCCTTAAATACACATGAGCCACAAATAGGGCATGCTGCTGCATTGTTCCTATTTGGTTCCTCATGCCAATAGGAGCAGCAAAATAAACGATGGAAGTTTCTTCCAGTTTGTTTATTGTGACATCTAAACTAAATCTATGGCTTCTCTTTACTAAATTAACCAAGGATCAGATGCCAGCTTTCAACCCTGCTTAGGAAAGCAACAAAGCCAGAATTTCTTGATATGTTGTTATAATTGATGGAAGGATTGTAGGTTCTCTGGTTTGCCTGTCCACGTCTATCAGCAAGGCATCATCAAACCTGTTCATAATGAAGGCAAAACACTTAGACTGGATTATTATGATTTCTAAGCACAGTAGAGTTGGCTTGCATTGCAGAAATTAAAAAGTTTAGAGTTGAATTGACAATTGAAGCAAAACTAGTCTTGTCCCAAAGAGGTGTGAACATGTACCATCAATTAATGGTGCCCTTTTTGCACTGATGCTTCAAGCATATGACCTAGAAAAGAGTTTTATCAGGCTGCTGTGGAAAAGGAGTTGACATTACTGAACAACAGGAAATAGTGGACTCTGAGATTGAGTGTGAAAGTCACAGATAGATATGGAGTGGAGAAATTGAAGCACGATAGCAATGCAAATTAACACCTAAGACAGAATAATGCTCACTATTTTAATTAGGCATATGTGTGACAGAAGGAGAGAGAATCCCCATACTTACTCTTAACTTCACTCATGCCCAACTAGCAGTAGAGAAGGTTTTAGGTAGGGTTGATGTTAAATATTCATTGACGCCTCATTAATATTCATGTGCGTAATATGTAGAATGGAGTCTGACATCAGACTCCACTCATTGGTCCAGCCAGTGGTGGGAATAATAAAGCTCTGTCAGTGCCTGAAATGCTGCGGCTTGCCGCTTTTTTCCTGCACTTTAAAATAAACCATTTTTTGCAACTCCTATGGTCCTGCTCCTTTCTTTTCATGCACTCACTTAACACTGGTGATGAAGGTGGGATCCTGAGGAAGACAAAGGACCTCGTGGCACCATGGCCATCTTCAGCTGACCATTGGGACTCAACTGTTTCCAGCCCTACCAGCCATCACGATGGCCCACCAACCACTATTCATCCCATTTGAGCCAACAAAAGAAAAATGGTCTTCGTATATGGGAAGGTTCAAATTGAACCTGGAAGTGAATGGACTGCAGACAGCATCTGATGCAAACAAGAAGGCTTTCTTCTTAACCTACTGCAATTCAGAGCTGTATGAACTGGCAGAAGCCCTCGTCGCAGACGAGCTCAAGAATGTCTCCTGGAATGAACTACGGCGGGCACTGAAAGGACACTTTCATTCTATACCTGGAGCCAGCGAGAGGGGAGAACATCAACAAGTTTGTGGCTTAAATGGGAAAAGCCTTTGGCACATTGAGCCTGCGTACACATTGGTTTTGCCAAGGGCAAACATTCTTATTGGTAGTCGATGCCTACTCCAAGTGGTTAGAAGTAGTCATCATGAAGTCTGCAACAACCGAGGCTATAATAAGGACATTAAGAACACTGTTCGCCACCTATGGGCTACCTGATGTGCTAGTTTCAGACAACAGCCCTCAATTCACAGCACACCAATTTAAGGGTTTCCTTGCCAAATTGGGGATCCAACATGCCCTATCATTGTCAGTACACCAAGCCACTAACAGGCAAGTGGAGAGAATGGTCAGAAAGACCAAAGAAAATGGTCCCAGGGATTGGCAAGAGAAGATAGATAGAATGCTGCTAACACAACACATAACACCCAGCGCAACAATACATAGAAGCCCACCAGAAATGCTCATCGGCAGGAAACTAAGGTCATCCCTTGACAGAGTCCACTCAATTACAATAATGACACCCCATTAGACTTCACTGGGAAGTGCAGAATATTTACACCACGGGACCAGATATATGCTCACAACAGCACAGTTGGGGCAACCTGGGTTCTGGCTAAAATAATAGAAAGCACTGGGCCCAGATCATATAGAGTAGAGATAGAAGGGGGAAAACATGGAGCCGGCACATAGACCAGCTGTGGGGCTGCATAACACAGCCCCCGCAAGAAGCCAAACACCAGAAAACAAAACCAGCACTAACTAAAATCAGAGAACCAGAAACTCCACTAAGACCTCTATTCACTAACTCAAACCCAAGGAGAATAGTGGGGTATTTAGCTTTGGGTGAAGAAGTCCAGTGTAGTACTTCTAGGGCCTCGAGCTCAACAGAGTCCGCCACACCTCTGGGAACCTTCGAGGCGGTTCCAAGGGCAGAGTCTGGAGGAACGGTGGACCCGTCCACACAGGCTGCCACCTCAGGAACAACTGAATCACAGAGGCCCAGTCACACCCACTGAAGCCCTGCCTACCTGCGTGACTACGTCTGCCAAATGGTCTGTGATTGGTTGACCTAACTAAAAGGGGAGGGGTATTAAATATTCATTGATGCCTCATTAATATTCATGTGTGTAATATGTAGAGTGGAGTCTGATATCAGACTCCACTCATTGGTCCAGCCACTGGCGGGAATAATTAAGCTCCATCAGTGGCTGAAATGTTGGACAACGCCAGCTTCCATGACCCATGCCAAATTCTTGCTACTGGGTTGCCAGATCCGGTGCGACCTGGCTGAATACCACCTCTGGCCCACTCATTAATCTTTTATCAACAAGATCCTGTACAATTTATTTATTTATTTATTTGTTAGATTTCTCTCCCATCTGGGACAGTTAACATTAAAACCGCCTTTTATTTTATCACTACAGGTGGTAGACTGGACTGAAGATTTAAGAATATAAGCCAATTAGAATGGTCAGCCACGGGAATCAAAAAGCCAGGATTTAATGCCACCTGTTCAACCAAAGGCATCTCCTGTTTAGTTGGAGCAGTCAGATGATGACACACAAACCCTAAGCCCAAGTTTAGGTACATTCAGAAGTGAGCTGAGTAATGATCCTCAGTCAAAAGCTGATGCCTGCTGCGGCTTGTTGCTTTTTTCCTGCACCTTAAAATAAACCATTTTCTGCAAATCCTACAGTCTTGCTCCTTCCTTTTCGCATACGCATTTAACAGTTGATGGATAAATTACCAAAAAGTTGTGGGGGGAGGCTAAAGAAAGAAACAGCAAGGAGAAAACAGCTCTAGAGGTATATCTCTATAGAGTAAGTCCCTCAATTTCCCCTCTACCCAGTAATGTCCCACACACTAGGTTCACAATTTAATTAAAACTGGGAGAACAAGTCAAACATTGGCACTTGACTACCTTATAAAATGATCTCCTAACTTTTTCTGTTTTTTAGATTTTTATCCAGCCTTTTTTCATACACAACTCAAGACAGTGAACATACCTACTATTCCTTCCTCATCCTATTTTCCCTACAACAACAACCCTGTGAGGTGGGTTGGACTGAGAGAGAGGGACTGGCCCAAAGTCACCCAGATAGCTTTCATGGCTGTGGCAGGAATTGAACTCAGAGTCTCCCACTTTCTAGGTCAGCAGCTTAGCCACTACACCAAATGTATTATTTCAAATGCTTTTCCAGTAAGGTCTCCTATCATCACCATCATTTATATTACAGGTAACATCTAAGTGGAATAGAAACACCAAAATATCATTTCATTAGAAAATATAAATAAATACAGAATATATGCATTAAAATCTAAGAGGTCTAATTCTAAGAAAATAATGGAGTGCCATATAGATTACTTCTTTATAATAAAAAAAAGAATAGATAACCTGGATGCCATAAAACCAGAGGTGGTATTAAGCAGGTTCTGACCAGTTCTGGAGAACCAGTAACGAAAATTTTGAGTAGTTCAGAGAACTGGCAAATACCACCTCTGACTGGAGATTTTACAGTATCCTTCCCCTGCCACGCCCACCAAGCCACGCCCACAGAACCAGTAGTAAAAACATTTGAATCCCACCACTGCATAAAATCTATTAAATATATATAAGCAAGTTAATTAAAATTAAGTTACATGGGAAAATAAAAGTTCCAGCAGCATCTCCTCTGCTTTTAGCCAGGTTACATGTGAGCCTGGGCCACTTCTGATCTGCCAGAAGCCTCAAAATAGAGCTACAAAAAAGCAAACAATTGCTTAGGGCTCTCTCTGCCAGCATTTGACACTTAAAATTGATTAAGCATGCTTCTCCAGTTCTGCAGACAAATGGAATCCCCTTAAGATAAAGGAAATGTTTTAGAACAATATCTCACTTCGATGCCAGACTACTCTCATAAAAAATCTGCCTCAGATCTGCATGTTTAAGACCATCCACCCCACAGAGCAAAGAAAGATCTTCCGCTCAGGACTTTACACGTTCCCAAGACAAGGACATCTTAATTTACACATCTAACAGGCTCCACATCAAACTCCATTATTTCATGATCAAAGCCTATTGTTACTATACATATTATCACTCTTAGCTTTCTAGCTTGGTGGCCACCTTTGAATTGCTGACCCTCCATTCTGCTGTCTGGCTCTTTGAATAAATTCCTACCTCTACTTCTAGCAATTGTCCTGTGGGTTATTTTCCCCATTGGGTCATCCAGTTCAGAATCAGACCAGAAAGATTTTTTCTAATGCAGCGGTTGCCAACTTTTGGACCTCAGAGACTACCAAACTCATAATTTTAAATCCCGCGGACCAGACACCCTGGGAAAGTCTCCCCAAAACTCTGCAGGAAAATTCCCCACCCCATTTTCCTACTAATCGATCATTCTTTATTTGGGATCACAGGATACTTGTCTCCAGCTCCGTTCTCAGCGGGAGAGAGAGAGAGAGAGAGAGAGAGAGAGAGACTGACTGACTTTTGGCTTCATTCAAAGAAAGCAGCAGAAACAGCAGAAGTCTTTCTTTCTCTCCCTCAAATTCTGCCAGAAATGAGTCTTTGTGAGACTTGTCCCACTGGTGCAGCCTCTTGGAGCTGGATGCTTTGCAGGATCCCAAAGACTCATTTCTGGTGGAGTTTGGGGGAGAGAAAGAAAGACTTTTGCTGCTTTCCTTGCATGCAGTCAAAAGCAGAAGAAAGAAGCGGAAAGAAGCAGCCCGGTGGCCAGGTGAGGTGCATGGGGTGAGGAGGGCAAGTTCCCCCCTCTGCCCTTTCCCCCCTCTCCTCAGTACCTCATGTTGTTCGCAATGCAAGCCTTGTGTTCCCACTCAGCCTGAATTAATTGCTTTGGAGGTGACATTTCTCTGCGGATCACCAAAAATTCCTCACGGACCACCAGTGGTCCCCAGCCCACTGGTGGGTGACCACTGTTCTAATGCATACAACAGAAAAGCCAGTGAGTCCTGTCCCTAAGGCTGATCCAGAAGCTCAAGGTAAGAGGAGCATCCCTAGTCTTCAGAATCAAACAAATAGGTTTTAAACCTAGATTTAAAGCTTAAGAAGACACCTGTCATCTGAATCAAAACTTTCTACTGTGCGTTTCTTTGTCTTATATCCTGCCTTGTCTTTAAAGGGGCCTTCAACTTAGATACCCACAACAATTCAGTCAGGTTGGCAGGGTTGAATGAGGGAGAAAGTAAATTACTGGTCCCAAATCGTTCATTGAGTGTATAGGGTTCAGTTGGGCTTCAGTCAGTTCTAGCCAACCACTACAGCCTTATCTAGTCATGAATTACAGAGTCTCTCAAGAAATCTTTATCCCTTGGGTTTGCTCATCAAAAACATGGCTGTGTTTTTTAAAATAACAAATTTTATACCAGGACAGAAAAGGCAGCACTTAAAATACAATTAAAATTCTTTTACTCGTTTTCTTCTTTCCATTTATTGTCCTGCCGCCACTAGTGGAAAATTCCAAACCATACATGAGAAGACAAGCCTATAAATCAATTTACATTAGATATATATATAGTTTCTAGCCTTCAATAAAGAAAATGTAGCTGCAATAAATTTTGAAATGAGATGTTTGGCATTTTAGGTTTATAAACACGTTACTCATTGGTGCTCATAATGTCAGCGTTGATTTGTTATGTGCCTATTAAAGGCCATTTTGCTTGGCAACTGTGAAGAATGGGCTGGGTAAAACACTGAGTTATACAATATGAATATTATATTAAGTTTAATTTTAGCCTGAGGGAAGATAAGTCATGTGACCCCCCCCCCCCCCCCAATTGAAGGTCAACAAGCAGATTTTATTCAGGGTACAATGTAACTTAAAATGACACAACCACTGAAGCTAAAATAAGGAAACTGAGGAGGAAAAAGGAAATGAGCTTATAAATGAAATGCTGGGAACAGATTGAATACAAACAGTCACTAGCACAGGCAACTCAATTGTGTAAACATTTCCACGAAAGGTGATGACAAGGATGTTTGCTTCAGGCTTTCTTAAATCAGAATCAGCATTTTTCGTTTTTTGCGCTGCGTTTCTACTTTAACTCTTTTGCAGGAAGTCTAGCAGCCTCTCTTCCCTTCTCCCCTTTTTCTTCAGGTCGAATCGGAAATGACACAGCCAAGGGTAAATAATGTTGCCTCACATTTGCTAACAGTTTTAGAGTTTCAGATCTGTTTTATTTTCTCAGTTCCAGGTCTACTTCAACACTCGCTGAGATCTATGACTGCCATTCTCCTAGATTTATGGAAACATTTTATATGCCAGAGACAATAAACATAAATAGGTCTCAAATATCACATTAAGTTTCTTTCTGCATTATTTTTATTTGATTTCCCCACCATGCTCATTACACTTTAAACTTGCATTGGCACTGTCAGTAATATGGGCCAGTCCTTGTTTTAACTGTGGAATATCTCCTTTCTCCTTTTAAGTGGCCTGGATACTCAGACTTCAGCTAGTAAGCACCTCATTAATTATCCCTGAACGCTAATGTCCACAGACAAGAAACCCTTGTTCTATTTCCTTGGGGAAACGGAGGAATCTGGTTTAAAGTCTGAGGGCAGAAAAACAGGAGGCATGAAGCTGGCAATCAATGAATTAAGATAGGTTTCATCTTAAAATAAGATTTCTTTGCTCCATTGCTGCAGAGATAAATGAGTTTCCTTCATTTTGCTTGGTTTGTTGGTCCGTAATAGGATTTTCAGGTCAACGTTTAAAGGAGATGTTTCCTTTGGGTTAGAGAGATGGATGGTTCCTTTATAATACTCTTTTATATATATATATAAAAGCCCAGAAGGAGCCGAGAACCTGTCACAGGACAGTTAGTTCCAGCTCCACATCACTGGCTGGCCAATAACATTTATCACCTGAGGCAGAAAAGCTAAATTGTGCACACAATTGTTAGAAATAATTGAAAAATGGCCATACTGAATCCCATCCCAAATTGCCCCTCTGTGATGAATGTTTTGATCTTCTTAATAGAAAAGAGAATCACAGATTTTCCATACGTTTTTTTCTGTCATATGCATACACATTTCTCCCAAACTTTGTCTGTCTTTCTGGAGTCTGGCAAATCAAAATGGCTCTTTTCCAGAAAGAGCTGTTTACAGGCAAGACACAACAAGACCATGGCAATTGCTCTAACTAGACAAGGAGCTATGTCTCAATTAAGAAATGACCCTACATCAAAATATAATGGGATTTGCTTGGGTTTGGCTTTCTAACTTTTTGCTTTGCTGAAAATATGAATTATTGCTTTACATATGAATTATGTAAAGCAAAGCACATAGCAAACCATTCAACAAACCACAATTTACCCATGACAAAGCACAATGTGTAAATTCAAACCGTATGTATTTTACCCCTTCCTTGTATATTTGTTTGTTTGTTTGTTTGATTGATTGATTTGTCAATTGCTTACAAGATAATAGGTATAAGTATATATATAGTTATACATAAATATGGGTACATATACATGAAATGGGTACATATAAGAAAAATAAAAGAAACAATAGGACAGGGATGGTAGGCACGTTGGTGCGCTTATGCACGCCCCCTACAGACCTCTTAGAAAAGGGGTGAGGTCAATAGTAGACAGTCTAAAGTTAAAGTTTTGGGGGTTTGGGGAAGAAACTACAGAGTCAGGTAGAGTATTCCAGACATTGACCACTCTGTTGCTAAAGTCGTATTTCCTGCAATCAAGTTTGGTGCGGTTAACCTTGAGTTTGTATCTATTGTGTGCTCTTGTGTTGTTATGGTTGAAGCTGAAGTATTCATTGACAGGTAGGACACTGCAACGTATGATTTTATATACCATACTTAGATCAGACCGAAGATGGCATAATTCAAGGTTTTCTAGGTCTAGAATTTCAAGTCTGGTGGCATAAGATATTCTGCAACGAGTAGAGGAGTGGAGAACTCTTCTTGTGAACTATTTCTGGACTTTCTCGACTGTGCTAATATCAGATACGTAAT
Source organism: Pseudonaja textilis (assembly GCF_900518735.1). The sequence continues at coordinate 10,265,469 of NW_020769315.1, forward strand.
GTGGGTTCCAGACTGATGAGCTGTATTCGAGTATTGGTCTAGCAAATGTTTTGTGTGCTCTCGTTAGTAGTGTGATATTACCAGAGAAAAAGCTACCTAGGATTAGGTTAACAACTCTTAATGCCTTTTTGGCTATGTAGTTACAATGGCACTTAGATCATTAGAGATGAGTATTCCAAGGTCCTTTACAGAGCTTGGATCATCAACAAGATCTTGACTATTCAGCTTATATTTTATTTTCTGATTTTTTTTGCCAATATGTAAGACAGAGCATTTATTTGTTGAGATTTGAAGTTGCCATATGTTTGACCATTCTGATACATAGTCAAGCTCTTTTTGAAGGGTAGCAGTATTGTCTGTGGTACTGAACAGCTTTACATCATCAGCGAAAAGAACGCAGTTGCTCTTAATATGATCACAGAGGTCATTTATGTAGAGTATGAAGAGAGTTGGTCCTAGAACACTGCCTTGGGGGACACCACTATTGACAGGTACAGAATTTGATAGGACGCTCCCAATTTTGATCATTTGTTGTCTGTTTGACAGGAATGCTTCTATCCAGTTATGCAGGTGTCCAGAGATGCCATAAGATTTTAGTTTTAGGAGTAATTTGTCGTGTACCACTGAATCAAAGGCTTTACAGAAGTCTATGTAGATTGCGTCTATTGTTTTGCCCTGATCGAGTTGTGTAGTCCATATGTTTTTGCAGTGTAAGAGTTGCAGATTACAGGATAGTTTTTTCCTATATAGCCCACAGAGGTTTCCCAGAGGAGAATACATCTCCGTCCATGGCTTTAGAGAAAAAAAGATTAATGTCTACCATTGTTTTCCACAAAGTCAGCACCAAAAATTTGGATAATACCCTGTATTTTGATATCTCTGTGTGTGAGCTAATAGAAAGTATCATTCATATTATCTTTATCAGCCAGTGGCATTTGTAGGAAAGGGAAACAAAATTCTTCCCATTTTGAATGGGCATCATAGTTGCATCCACATTAAAAAAGCATCGGATTTTGTATTCAGATGCTGCATCTCTTATCTTGCCAATTTCAACCCACAGACAACACTGTACCAACAATGGTCTCATCCAGGGCTTTGAATGATGGCAAAATAGTAATCTGGCTAAAAGTAAGACTTCTTGAGGACCTTAAATGATACAAAGCTAAACAAATTTGACAAGAATCCATGAACTTTTGACATACAGAGATTAATTCTATTTTAAGATTTGTTTGAAGAGCTTCACTTCAAAGGCACAGGAAGTAATTGCACCGTTGACTCAGGTTGTTGTTAAGACTTCATCTGAAATACAAATTGACAGAGTTGAACAAAAAATAGCATGACAAAATATGAAAAAGGGGTTGTGAAAGGGAGAATCTACTAAAAGGCACTCCATTTGAGAAAAGACGAAGGAAAACATTTTTGACAGCTTTCATAAGACCATTTCTCTAAAAGCTGATGGACTTCATTTACAATTTTTTCCACGCAGCTAAAAATAAAAGCAACAATAGCTTTAAAGCTTCAATGTGCCAGAAAGGTCTTCAACTTAAAGCAAATTGAGATGACCTGCTACTCTACCTCAAGAGCTCTGACAGAACTGTAAGCTGAGACTTTATGCTTTGAGTATCAATCTACTTACGTATTCTATCAACTGAACCCAAGAGCTTTCGCCTATATGTGAGCATGTAAGCACTAGTATACCATTAAAAAATTCAATATTGATTAATTTCTAAAAATCTATGATGATATAGAGTGTACTGCAACCTCACCCAGTTGTTTAAATTTATTTGTATCTTCCTTTTTTATTTTTACAAATCTTATACAACAAATATATCCAACACATTTTCCTCCTTATCTTTTCCTCACAGCTACAACCCTGTGAAGTGGTTTGGACTGGCCCAAAGTCACCTAGCTGACTTTCATGGATAAGGCAGGACTTGAATTCACAGTCTTTTGCTTTTCATCTCAGAGCCTTAACCACTAGACCAAAGTGGTTCTCCTTAAGAGTAACTTTCTGAATGTCATCAGGGAAGGAATTTGATGTCCACTGTGATACTCGTATAGAGGGGTGGTGCTGCACCTGAGAAGCAGTGCCTTCTAGCTTCAACTCCAGAGATGGTATTCAGCAGGTTCTGACCAGTTCTGGAGAACCAGTAGCGGAAATTTTGAGTAGTTTGAAATATCACCTCTGATTGGCTCTGCCCCATCTATTCTCTGCCTCCTGAGTCCCAGCTGATTGGCTGGATCTTCTTTTGTTGCCATGCACAGAAGAACGGAGCTGGAAAGCAGATTAGTGGGGTGGGGAGGGAATGAGATTTTGCAGTAACCTTCCTCTGCCATGCCCACCAAGCCACGCCCACAGAGCTGGTAGTAAAAAAAAATTGAATCCCACCACTGTTCAATTCCCTATATATTTGTTAAGCCCTAAAAGGCTTTATAGCTCAAAACCAGAATTTTAAATTGTACCTGGAAGCCAATTAGAAGTCAATGCAAAATCTAAACTATATATATAATATGTTCTCAATATTGGATGCCAGTGAGTACATAGGTTGTATCATTTCTTACTCCTTTCTGTGACTTAAAGCTACAAAAAAATGTAAATTTCCCCAATTTATGTTTTTTATTCAGAAAAAAGGGAAGCCAATAAAAAGCCTTAAAATTCACCATTCGTGAAGTCACAGAAATGATAAAGTTTCAAAGTAGAAAGCATTGTACAAACCACAAAGTCATTAAATGCTTACAACAGGATGCAAACATTGTGATCTGGCAGATTATCCAGTGTACTCTGTTAGTTCTTCATTAGGTAACCTTATTTTAGAAGTACCTTTCTTCACATCATTCCTCTTTGTAGCTTTTTCCCCATCTTACAATCAAGAACTGGGTATTTATTTTAAGAAAGCAATTTTTGCAAAGTATATACAGTTCAGAAGATTCCTTTCTCATCAAATTATTTTTCTCTCTATAAAATGAGTACTAGTTATATACCTAAGTCAAAATTCAACACTCAATGCAATTATTACCATACTAGTAGTTCAACCCATACATTTTCTCTTCATATATCTGCTTTTATTAAAACAGATTTCACATTGTCTATTACCAAAGCCTATAGGTTTTTAACAATTGTTCTTTACAAGACCTATATTTTGAAAGTTTTGAAAGTATAAATATTTCATATACATACAATTCTTTTTTCACATTGAGGTTATTTTCAGTTCTGGATAAAAACCTTGGGGATGTTATACTTATTTGTTAATGCTGCAAATCATGCTTAATTCGAGAGAACCATTTCACATATTTTAAAGAAGAGATATTTTACATGTCCAAGCTCATTGAAAGCAGTTAATTTATACAATCAAACCATTTACATATTTCTTTGACATGTTTAATTAACTTTAGGTTACTTTATGGAAGATGTTCACTTATAAAGCTTTCTTTTATGGTGATTATTTTTAGTTTTATTGTATACTAAAGGGTTATATGCGGGACTGGATTGTACACTGGCAAAGTGAGCATAATGCCTGGAACTTACAAAATTCCCAAGAGGCTGTGAAATAATTTAAGAGCCAAAACATGCACATATTTATGGCAGATCATACTTAAGAGTATAGTCATGACTTGCAAAGATTTTAACCCAGTTCTAAAAGAGCAAGAATGTTCCTTTCCACCAGTGGTTGGATTCAAATTTTTTTACTACTGGTTCTGTGGGCATGGCTTGTTGGGCGTGGCAGGGGAAGGATACTATAAAATGTCCAATCCCACCCCACTCCAGGGGAAGGTTACTGCAAAATCCCATTCCCTCCCCATCCCACTAACCTGCTTTCCAGCTCTGGTCTCCTGTGCAGGGCACCAAAATAATATCCAGTTGATCAGCTGGGACTCAGGAGGCAGAGAATAGATGGGGGGGGGTGGGGCAGTCAGAGGTGGTATTTGCCAAACCACTCAAAATTTCCTCTACCTGTTCTCCAGAACTGGTCAGAACCTGCTGAATACCACCTCTGCATTCCACCTTGCAATTAGTTCCTTTATTATTGTTGTTTATTATGAAACTAAATATCTTCACCCTATTCATAAGATTAGATTTATATGGATCTAAAAGCCAAATTGTCAGGAAAAAACGTGCCCACGGGCAAACTCACTCAGAAAATAGTAGTAGGACCAAATTGCATTGCCTCAGAAACAAATGGGAACAATGTTTTCTGAGGTATATGCATTGCTGCATTCAATTCGTGGATTTGCAGGTAACAGAGTATAAACTCTAGGAAAAATCAACACTGAAAAAATTCAGGCCTACAGCTCTGAAAGACTCTCTTAACTTCAGAATATGTTGCCAGGGTTGTGGTGGAAGTCTCTGCTTCTTAGCCATATACCATAGAACTATTTTTCTTCATTCATGGTAGCTTTGTACTTCAGTCAAGTATGACAACTGTAGTAGGTACTGCTTATATTTATGGCTGGCTAGGATAGCTCAAAGGAAGTATGCCTGATTTACAAGTAAGTCTTGCTACTATAGCTGTTTTTATGATGGGATTAGAATTGTAAATCATATTTATATTAGAATAATGGACCCCATTAATTAGAATACATAGTACATTGATTTGCCAAAAATAATTGCTGTTTGGAAAACCCTTGATATTATTGTCTTGGGCTTTTCCTGTAGCATTTCAGCCTTATCAGTCTAATAAAAATCAGATTTCTGGAAACCATTTCATGGTCTAAATGAGATGATTTAACTTTAAATTAGTGGCAGAACTATTGGGGAAGAAATCCAAATTTCATTTACAGCCATATTAATTGTGCATTTCATATTTATTATTTAATTACATGGAGATAGTTAAATATTCATATTATAAAGGAGATTTAATGATATTCGGAATTAATTTATTGCTTCAAGAGATTTAGAAGTCCCATGTTTGTTCCTCATTTTCCAGTAGTTGTGCTTTTTCTCCTTTGTTCCACAATTGAACTGTTTTAAAAGGAAATTAAGTGGAAAAATAATTTTTGAGTTTCCAGAATATCATAAAAGTGTTGTTCCAAAGTCTTTTCCCATTTTGATGGTACAATCTGCTTATTCATTTTAAAATGGATTGGCATGATAATCAACATATTTTTTTATTTGTAATTCACCTACCTCCAGAAGCCCTGAATGCAATATACATAGCACTTTCTCCATCCCCACCCCCAAAAAATAAGATAATAACTGCCCCTACTCAATCACTGAGCTTCAATGGCTGAATTTGGACTTGAATCTGAATATTTAAAATAGTAGCCAGTCCCTTAAGTGCTGTAGTTCACCAGTTCTTAGCTTTTTTCAGAACCCTGTACTGAATAAAAATGAAAGATATGCTTAAAATCTGCTTTGAAAAAAAAAAATTCATCTTTTCAAACCTTGATTCTCCAAGGGTAAATTTCTTCTACCATTCTACATCTTTGGTTTCATTGCCCATAACTGGCAAATGTAACCAGCACTATTTTATTTACAGACAGCTGTTACTCAATCAAGAAAATCCAAGGAGTCACTAATATAATGAAGTAAAAGCTTGACAGATTCTGGGATTTATTATTTCTGTTTCTGCTTTACTGACAACCTGAATAATGTTAGTGTTCCTTATGGGGTGGAGGGTTACAATTTTGTTAGAGAGATTTTCTTTGTTGTGCTTTATTCTTCCTCACCCCATACACACATGTATAGTACACACAAGGCACATTTTTTCTAAAAAGGAAGCTTATAACAAAGTCTATAGGAAAATGGTAATGCTTGCTTTTGCATGAAAAATGTCCAGATGGGGTTGGGAACTCTTTAAAGCGCCTCTGAAGAGGCATTGTGATAATAGATAATACTGAGCCAGAAGGTTTAAAAAAATTAAAAGAAGGTTAATGGTCTAATAATCTGATGCTGTCAAATGAAGATTCATTATTATATTTATTTGTACAACTCTTATGGCAAACAATTATATAAAGTACATTAAAATAAAATACTAACATGCAATAGAACAAAATATGCTCTGAATATGTTTTAATTTTTTAAAAAATATTATGAAACGTCATCAATGGCCCTTCATAATACCATTGTACTGATAATACTCTGTCCATAAATTTTCCAGTACAAGGTCAAATTAAGAAGGTTTTAACATACACTTAGCTACAACAAACAATTTCTATTCATTTATTCCTGAGTATGGACAGAATATATCAGAGATGGTTCTTAGTTCATGCCAAAGGACAAACCAAAGAAACTGGTACAACATCCAGGAAATTTGTTAACAAAAGCCACAATGCTCTGAACATCATGTATCGTACATCCTTATATGTCTATGTAAAATTTGTAGTGTTACATACACTCAAGAAAATTTGTAGTGTTATACTTCAGATTTTATTAATTTATATATTGTGCACAATGGTTATTTTAAAAGGGTTTTTTTAAAAAAAAATCCATATAAGTGTTATAAAATGCATAATCTTAATGAAACAATGAGCTAATTAGAAATATTCAGAGAAGTTTATATTCCAGTTGGGTTTGTTTTACTTTCCATGAATACATTCAATCATCAGCAAATCAAAGTAACTTTGAGAGATGAAAAACAGCTTATTGGAAAACAATCTCTTGCCCTTTGTTACGTGGTGTCTGTTCACCATTGTTGGAAAGAATTCTGAAACAATGGGTATGTATTACTACAGCTAGAGATAATGTTTTCTCTCAATTTTCCCATGGGAAACTTTCCATGGGCTTAATTATACTATTTCAATATGCCTAGCTTTGCAAATAGCATCAGGACACTTTGTTCTAAAAAGATACCACATTTGCATGGTTTTCCTTGAAATATGGGCAAGAACGAACATTCTAATTGGGTCCACAGCTTTTTGTGTAGCATATAAAACGCGTACTATGCCACGTAACCCAATTTCTGCACCCAGAAAGCTGAATTTCTGGGTTCATTAGATCTTTCTAAGTTTGGTTTAAAGCTGAAGTCTTCTGAGTCCTGGATGTTGGATGATTCTAGTGTTTCTTCAGAATGAATTAGAGTAAAATGTGAGGATGTGCTTCCATTATCTTTGTAAATATTGATAAATAGATTTAATGATATAGCGATATCATGACTAGGCATATATATGTATAGTTTCAAACTCTCATTAAAATGACATCATTGAACCTGAATACATCTTTGTCTGCATGAGCATTTGATTCAATATATGCAAATTGCAAGATGATCATTGATAAGGGGAAAGATTTAATGTACTCTGGCAGGATAAGGCACACAATGAAGAAAAGTAATGAGTAATAAAAAGATGAAGCTGAAATGATTCTGGTCAGAATAACAGAATCTCCATATTTTTCAGCTTAGATAGAAAAGTAAACCTTGGCTTAATGCCAGTCCAGGTTTAGCTCTGAAAGCCAGTTGGGCAAGTCACTCTCTCTCTCTCTCAGAAAAAACCACTCAGAGAGTTATTGTTGTGGAGAAAATAGGAGGAGGAAAGTGTGTTGGTTATGTTCACTGCCTTATTTGTCAGAAGAATAAAGGTAGGATATAAGAAAATAGAAGGCAATGTTCATAGCTCTAACAGATGAGACCATGAAAGAGCAAAATATTGTCACTGATTGTTGGTATAATCTTAACGGCACTAAAACGCAAAGGGTTTATGCCAAAATAACAAAGAAATCCAGTGAAAGGCACGATCCCAAGACTTGTAAAATGATGAGAAACACACATGTATACACAGACTGTTGATTACAACATTGGAACTGACAGTTTGCGGTTGTGAACAATTTTTCCTGGGCTAGTGTTATTGTATTTGCATATGGGAAATGTTATTTGAGGGCAGCAAATCTCCCTGACAAATTTTATCACTGATGAAGGGATGATCTATGCTGTAGCTGGAAAGAAATCTTGGCTTGTCTTGCCTCCCGCCTCCAGGGATCCCATTAAAGCAGTGTGATGTCATAGTCAAGGAAAGGAACCCAAGTTCAGATCTTCCAACAAGCCAGCAGTAGGACTTTGGAAGACAATGGAGGATTTGCCACCATGGCAACCACAGAAACAAGGGGAAATAGTAGTGATTTATTATCGTTTATTGCCGTGAGGGGAAGTAGGAGAAAGTTTGAATAGAGGGGAGTGGGAGAGGTACTGCTCAGTAATTGGCTAGCTCTGATTGTCCAACAGTCCTTTCTGCTCAGCTCTTGGTTGAAAAGATCAAGTATTTTACTTACTAATCCATAGTTTTGTGGGAGCTGTATAGACTCATAAACATGCAAACTTGGTAGAATGACTATGATTCATCATTGTCCAAAAAGATCTGAAAATAGTTACAGCAGTGTGATGTATTTTATACCTTAGATGCATTTTAAATTACATTCAGAAGAGCCAGAAGACAAAGATTATTTGTCTCAAATCCTCTTTTGAAGAGACTTGGATACAGAAAGATCTGCAGTGAGGAACCAATGGCAAGGGGAGGGATGCAAACTCCACCTTTTATTCCTGTACAGGTAATCCTTGACTGACAACAGTTCATTTAGTGACCATTCAAAGTTACAACAGCCCTGAAAAAAAAAGTGTCTCATTACTGTTTTTCACACTTATGACCATTGCAGTATCCCCATTGTCACGTGTTCAAAATCTGGGTGCTTAGCAACTGGTTCACATTTATGACATCTGCAGTGTCCCGAGGTCATGTCATCCTCTTTTGTGACCTTCTGACAAGCAAAGGCATTGGGGAAGCCAGCTTCACTTAACAATCATGTTACTTACTTAACAGCTGCAGGGATTCAAATGGGGCAAAACTCACTTAACAAATGTTTCACTTAACATAAATTTTGGGCTCAATTGTGTAACTTGAGAACTATCTGTATTATGGATATAGTTCACATATACAAAAGCCAGTCTGGAGTAGTGGTTAAGGTATCAGGATAGAAACTGGGAGACTATGAATTGTAGTTCTGCCTTAAGCACAAAGTCAGCTAGTTGACCTTGAGCCTGCTGGGTGACTTTGAGCCATGTATGTCGAGCCTGCATATATGTACATTTGTACATATAGTAAAAGTGAGTCAGAACCAGACATGGGCAAAGAGAATCACTGTGCATGTTAGAAAGACAACAATGACAAAAATAGAGGGAGCCAAACAATGACGGAGAAAATATAAATGAAAGAGTGAAATCCATGAATGTTGTGCTTTTATTTTATTCACTTATTTATTTATATCCCACCTTTATTATTTTTTACAAATAACTCAAGATGGCGAACGTATCCAACACACCCTCCTCCCCCTATTTTCCCTATAGCAACAACTTGGTGAGGTGGGTCGGCCTGACTGGCCACAAGTCAGCCAGCTGGCTTTTATGGGTAAGGTGGGACTTGAACTCATGGTGTCTTGATTTCTCACCTGGTGCCTTAATCACTAGACCAAACTAGCTTGAGATTCTATTCTCCCACTTTTTTGGTCTCCCAAATCTCTATTTCAATTTATTCTCAGAACTTCTAAAGAGAATTTGGAGCACAAAGGAAGGAGGTTGGGAGAAACATTAAAAGTGGTTTCCTATATGTGTGAGTGACAGCATGACAGGCAGTACCTTGGAATCTTGCTTACTGCAACTGTTATTTATTCAATTTGTACCCCTGTCCATCTCAGGTAAACACTTCTGGGTGGCTGACAACTGATAAAAAGAGTAAAAACAATCTAGTTAAAAACAAGTATAAAAACTTGTGTACACATGTACATCTGTGTCAGGCAGAATGAAAAATAGGCACATAAGATATGTGTGTAAGAGAGAGACTAAGAAATCAAAGACATATAAGAGAAAAGCAAAAGATAACCTCAAAAAATTTTAAATGGGAAAAAGTATACCAAAAAATTAAATCGTTAAATATATTTTATCCTCTTCCAAGTGAAACATGTAAATAATATGCCTGTTTTAGGATAACAGACCCAATCCTAAAGGCCCCTCATAGATTTTTAAACATTTTCCCATGGCAGGTAGTGAAGGATCAGCAAGGAAAACCTCAGAGCTTAGAAAGATTCCCAGACTGAGCTGCTGTCAGTACAATTGTATTGCATGTAAGAGTACTGATTAGTTGTGTCCCCATCTGAAATTCAAAGATCATCAATTCTAGGAAAAGGCCACCACCAATCACTGTACTTCATGTATGTCATCAAGCACGACACTGCTTGCACATTCCTGGTGTCCCACCCTAACATTGCCCCCCCCACCCAGGACTATTTTCCTATAGATCTGAAAATCATTAGATGGCAGTGAAGAATTTGGCTTTCTTGTATACAATGTGGATACATGGAGGAAACATATGAAGTTATAGAGCATTCTCAGATACATCCGCATAATTTTTCCAAAGCAAATGACTTGTACAAAATATTACAGAAGTAGCAAGAAATTAGAGGGTGTTTTTTTTAACCTCTTGATTGCCAATTGGTGGCTTTATGCATTTGTCCAGCCAAGATGCAGCCACTGGATAAATAACAATAGCAATAGTAGTTAGGCTTACATACCACTTCATGGTGTTTTACTGACCTCTCTAAGTGGTTTACATAGTCAGCGTATTGCCCTCAACAATCTGGGTCCTCATTTTACCAATTTTGGAAGAATGGAAGGCTGAATTAACATTGAGCTGGTAGGGGTTGAACTCCTGGCAGTGGGCAGAATTAGCCTGCAATCTGCTTTCTAACCAATATTTTGACAAACATTATCAAAGAACTGGAATCCCAGAAAAAGTTTCACTTGAGAGACAGTTTAGGTGGGCATGACACACTATATTTTTCACTTAACTATACTCAATATAAAAATTATATTGATATCATGGATTGGGATTTCACTTTTTCACATTGCTTTTTAAATGTCAAGTTCAAATATACTGTTCACAGTATTTTTTAAACAATCTTTCCTGGAAGACAAATCAGCAAACTGGAGAAATATCAAAGATAGCTGAAACATCGATATATGTTTCAGGGCACTTGAGGGGCAGAGATAAATCAAGAGAGACAGAAATATTCTGTGGAAGAAAAAAAAATCAAGTGTGGAAGAGTGATCATGGAGCAGGGAGAATATGGGGCCAAGGAGAGCGAAAATACATTCTAGGAGACTCGAAGTTAGAGTTAATGAGGTGCTTCTGATGGGGCATTCTTTTAGCCTTGTCTTTTCTTTCTTTTGTCTTGAAGAGCTGTTGTGCAACATCCTGCCTGAAATCAGAAAGCTTTACAATGCATTTCAAAACTCACTATCTTTAGTTTGTTTTAAAATGCTAACTTTACCCATAGCAATGTCTCTACTTGTAGAACTCTCCAAAATCTTTTTTTCCCATCAAGAGACTAGTTGCTGAGTCTTTCCAATGTTTATATTTAATTTAGGTCCATCCCGCCTTTTCCCTCTGGCTGGCATGTAAGATGTTTAACAAGCATTAAAAATGGAAATAGAATTTTAAAAATTAAAAAAGCAAATTAAAATGAACAATCATTGAATACTAAAATCATCTGGCCAGTGAAATAATCTAATAAGCCTGTTTTCCTCCTCCCCCATGATACATCTTCACATGTTTCTAAAGGACTAGATGGTAGGAATCAAACATAGTCCCCAAGAGGGTGAACCTGGGAACCTAAGAGCAAGGTAGAAAATGTAAAGAAGACATGCCCGACCGCAATGGCAATTTTAAGAGAATTTATCCAGATAGATCTTTAAAATTGGACAGGTTTGTACCAAAAAGAAGCCAACCCTTAGATAGGCAGACCCTAAGCCTTAATGGTCAACATCAATACTTTGAATGGTGCCAGGTAAGCAACTGACAGCCACTGAAGGTATTTCAGCACAAGCATGGTGTGATCATGTATCTCCTTGCACCAATGATTAATCCAGCCGGACACTTTCCACCAATTGAGATGAGTTGTAGGCGGATGTAACAAAGGTATATGTAACCACTGATAAGTCTGACTATTTCAGGAAGAGGCACAGTTGGTGTACTACATGCAACAGTGTGAACACAGTCCTCATACAGTTGCCATTTGTGAATACAATGACAGCCAAGAGGGATTCCCAGAATGCAAACAACCTCTTTCAGTGGGGGGGTAGAATCCCAGGCTGAACTTCAGTCTCCCAATTTCCTCTTTACCAGCAATTCTTTATATTTGTCTCTTTTCATTTTTCTTCTCATCTAGTTAATTACTGAACTTAAATAATATTTAAGGATGTTGATAAAGCATAATAGGACTGGGTACCATTTGAAGTGGTGCCAGGTGACTGGAATCCTATGTGATCGTTGGATGACCCTACAACTCAAGTCAAAGATTTACAGAATTGTAGTGCACCAAGTCTCCTCTATGGATCAGAGTGCTAGCTGGAGTTGTGGTTCGCTGGCAGCATGTGCAGAGGGCAGCGGAATTGGACAGTGGGGAAGAACGGGGACCAGTCCGGAAGCCTGGGGAGGACTCAGATGAGGGTCCTGCATCTGATACAAAGATGGGGCCGGGACCATCTAGGAGTGGTGTGCTGACTCCAGAGCCTCCGGAGTCTGGCAGCAGTGAGGCAGAGGAACAAGGGGAGCCTGTTCCCAGTGCGCATGTGCACAGAGCTGCTAGAAGGCAAGAGCAGCTGAAACAAAAGGGGCGACTCGGGAGTAAGGCTTGGAAGTGATTGCCCCTCCCATAAGGTATAAAAGAAATGCAAAGGTAGAGAAACCTTTGCAGGAAGCAAAGTCATTCACTCTGTTTGGATTAAACCTTGAAGCTCTGTGTGGACTTTGTACTTCGATTGGTTTTTTATCATTACTTTGGCACTTTAGTTGTTGGCAGCAATTCAAAGAAGAGAAAGGTGGGTGTTTATCTGGAGAGACTGTTTGGGACTCATTACAGGCAGGGATGAACATAATTCCCAGCACTGAAATAAAACAAGAGTTGTTTTAACTAAGCGTGTGCTTAATTACGGTTTCAGGAAGCCTTGGTCAGAACAGCCAGTGACAGCAAAGCATGAGCAGGCCCATGTTTTGGAAATGCTAATGGTCTGATAGTGTCTTAGACTAATGTAATTCAACCATGCCATGAACGATGATATCCAATATGAATTGGGAGTCAGGCCAATCATAGCAAAATTGCAGGAAGGAAGACTTAGATGGTTTAGACATGTCATATGTGGCAAAGAAGGCTCAGTGGCAAGGACAGCATGCATCTGAACCCTAGACAGTGACCTCATGACAGACCTAAGAAACGGTGAATGAATCACATCAAGGAGGACATGAAATGCCTGGGCATTGCCCCTGAAGACACCCTGAAATCAACCCAAATGTAGGTGGCTTTGCCAACAAGTAGACCCTGCCATAGCATAGGAATAATGCCAGGAAGAAGACCACCACGGTATTCATGATACCCCACTTCCCACTCTGGATTATTTTTTCCAAAGGTTAAACAGCAAGAGGACAAAAGTATATTTGTCATACAGTAGGTGTTCCAGTATCATTTCTTGGATATGGTTCAACAGGAAAAACTTGAACCATGCCATAACAGATCCACCAAGCCTTAATTCCAATTGATGATATTAAAAAGCCACTAAATGATCCAGCGGGTTGCATTTTCCCATCCATTATCCAGAGTATATTATTCATCAAAGTAGTCCAGAAAGTTGCAATACCATATTCTGATTGAAAGCATGACTGAAATGGATCCAAAAAAATCAGTATTGCATGTTTAGAGTTGTGAACGCACCACCATCATATTTACCACGTTTAGGTTTGTTTATTATCCTGTCTTATTATTTTTATATATACCTTAAAGCAGTGAACATACATAATATTCTTTCATCCTTCTATTTTCCTTGCAACGACTTTTTAAGGTGAATTAGACTGAGAGGGAGTGACTGGTCCAAAGTCAACGAGACAGTTTTCATGCCTAAGGTGGAAACAGAACTGGTTTCTAGCCTAGCGCATTAAGAACTAAACCAAACTGGCTCTCTGGCATCACCATAAATGACATATTTAAGACAGATCTATAACGACCTATCTCTTTGATCAAAGGAAAGTTTCTTTAGTAAAATCCTTACTATTGTCCCCTTTGGGAGTAGGGAAATGGGGTAGAGTAAATAAGGAGGCACATAATTCTTCCCTTATGAGGCCTAACCAGCCAGGAGAAGCAAGAGTTGAGTACACAGTTTTTAGGAATTCTCTCTCCATATCCTGTTCCACATCTTCAGGATGGACACATTGTTAAGAATCCAAAATAATAACACAAGCAGCTGTTGGAGAAATATTTCTATGAGGCTCATAGCAATGAGAAATTCTTCAATTGCCCTTTATTTAAAGAGAAATAGAGACAAGTTCATTGCCCCCTCTGCCTTTTTCCAGATGTTCTCAGCTAGTGCCTTCGGCCTAGATAAAATTGAAACATGTCTTGCTGTGTGACTGCTGCGCCTTTAGGAAAATCAAATGCACACAGAACTTGGAGTACTTCCTGGATATGTAACCCTAATTTTTGAGAGATGATCTATTTCTATCTTTTTGCAAAAGTGAGCATCTTTGAGTACAAATGACCTGAAGACATAGAGAGTAATAGATACTCCAGGCACCTCCATCAGGACACAAAAAAGCAGGAAAGATGAACAGCAGGGAGGAGGTGGAATCCCAAGACATCCAAACAAGCCAAGTAGCGACAAACAGGAAAGTATTCAACAGCTCAACAAATCCCCAGGCTGAGATAAAGAAGGTCAAGTGAGGATCATACCTACCACATAGCCAGCATGTGCTCTAATCCAGGGGTCACCAACCTTTTGAGTTCCATCTGCACCAGGGATCACCAAACTCATAATTTTAAATCCCGTAGACCACTAATATGAATTTTGACTGGTGGCTTGCTGACGTTGGTGGGAAAGTCGGTCCCATATTCCAGAGCTGCAGTAGTCACAGGACTGGCCCTTTGGTTATCCTGGATCAGCTGCTCCTCCACCCAGATGCAGTGGCCTGCCATGGACTGGAGGACATGCTCCAGGATGACCAAAGGGCAGTCCTGTGACTACTGCAGCTCTGGAATAGGGACTGACTTTCCCACCAATGTCAGCAAGCCACCCAGGGGCAGATTTTCCTCCCATGCCATTGGTCTTACCTTCCAGTTCCAGCTCGCATGGCTCTACTCAAGGTAAGGTTTGCGCTCAGCTGAAGGGTGGGGGCCAGTGGGTGGGTGGGCCATGTGGGTGGCACAGCCTTGTGTTCCCACGCAGCCTGGATTAATTGCTTTGAGGGGGTACTTTGAGGGGTACTTTGGGTGGCTAAGAACATCATCACAATCTCTAGAACTCAGGGAAACTTAAGAAGAATCACAAGGAGTGCTCTTGAAAAGAGATGATCAAGAAAGACAAGGCACTGGCAGGAATAGGTGGCTTAAACTATTCATAGACTGTCTGTTTCTATGCCAACAACTGTACTGCTACCATGTTCACCCTGTATCAGTTCTGATTAGATTCTCCTTTTTGGCAAGAGCTGAAGTTATATTTCACACATGGTGACATCTCCCACATCAATCATGTCATGTTTTGACATTTCATTTGACCTGGATATTGATTGTCCTGTTTTAGCCTGCAATTCAGATTTTTTTTAATGTCACTTCTAAATTTGTTTTTATTTCCACTGGTGATAATTGTTTTTCTTCCTACTATCTCTACTATCTATACAACACAATTTAATATCAATGACTTGGTAGATTAGATAGGAATGCAATTCCCAGGTTGCATATATGTGTATACTATGTGTGTATATGGTATAAACTGCCAATGTACTGACGGTTATAATTAGTGAACTAGAATCAGCCATAATTTTAAGCTTGGTAACTGGTAGGTTGCTTCTGAATTCCAATTCTACTTCTGTTACATATTTAAGTGGCAAAAACTGTCATGCATGCACCAATGAATTTATGGCTGTAGTTACAAAAGCCAAGGAAGGCCAGTTGTTATGTGCTCGTAGCAATTGATTCTTCTCCTTTTCCAAGATCTGATGGCAATTTTTGCAAAACTATGTTCAACCCTCTTTCATGAGGTTCCATCCACCAAGCAATGTTTCAAATTAAAAAGTTGAAGATTTTCTGCATTGGGTATGCAACACTTAGTCAGTGCTTTGACGCATACTTTAAAAAAGAATGTCAAACAGATGAATGTTGAGAAAGGGTATTAGATGAATAATTGTTGAGCTAGAAGAGTGGTAACTCATTCTAGTTATATTTTGCTCTAGGCTAGACTATCTTACATCGTAGATATTGCTGTCACCTGTACTAGAATGCAAAGAAATAATTGGAAGTGGTTTTATATTTTATATTCTGTCTCTTTTTCAGAATTTAAAATTCAGCAACACAGAAACTAATTTTGGAGTCTATCACTCAGGGAACCTGGATTGGTATAACTAGTCTGAAAAGGGAGCAGAAGGATTATAAAACCACATTTAAATCAAAAGTTTCCATGGGTGTTGGAATTGGTTATATAGGATGATGATGATGATGATGATGATGATGATGATGATGACAATGATATCCATTCAGTCATGTCTGACTCTTGGTGATTCCATAGGCCAAGTTTCTCTACATCATCCAATCTTTCACTGCTTTTTTGAATTTTTCTATGCTCTGGCTGGTGTCAGCTTTGATGGTGTCTGGCCATTGTGTGGTGTTTTTTTTTTTTTCAGAAGCATTGTGTAAAACTGAGACAAGAGTATTGCTCAAAACCCCTGACAAATTCTAACATGCTTAAAACTCATTATTGCTTTTCCTTGTGAGCCATCTTTTAATTCACTACCTTCCTCCTATTCAAAAAGAAATTTTATTACAATTATAAATAGTTATAATAAAAAGACCTCTTGCATTCTAAAGGATCTGTTAGATAATTTTATATGGCAGTCAGGATTACTTAATATTACTTTCCCATTTTTATCCTTTATAGTACTTTGCATTTGCCCCAAGAAGAGGATGTGTATGTTTGTATGCGTTCATAACAGACAGAAAGGTGGGAATAGGAGAAAGTTACATATTTATTTGAACTCTAGTGTTTTTTTAAAGAGCTTCATCTTATTAGCCATTGGACTAATCTATACCATTGGAGGATATTAGGCACCATTTCCCATGTCAGTTAAGGTGAATGTGTGTGCCAGAGGTGGTATTCAGCAGACTCTGACCAGTTCTGGAGAACCAGTAGCAGACATTTTGAGTAGTTTGGAGAACCAGCAAATACCACCTCTGACTGGAGATTTTACAGCATCCTTCCCCTGTCACGCCCACTAAGCCATGTCCACAGAACCAGTAGTAAAAAAAAAATTGAATCCCACCACTGGTGTGTGCTCTTGATGAATACTTGCCAATATCTATACACTGCTATTACCGTAAGATTTTCTCTGACAGTACAGGGGTAATGGAAATATTTCAATTATATATGTGAGGCTAATCATTAAAAAAAAATGGAAAACCTTCTTACACAGATTTGCTCTGTTGAGTTCCATCTGCAAACTCATCAGAGATTAGGAAGGAGGATTTGGGGAAAGAGATAAAGCATGGGTGTCAAACTCGTGGCATCACATTGCCGTCATGCGATATTTCACAATGTTTTTTTCCCTTTGTAGAGCTGGGGTGGGCGTGGCCTGCATGTGCTGCATCCAGTCCATGGGCCACCAGTTTGTCATCCTGAGATAGAGAGAGAGAGCAGCTGAGCCAGAAGTGAATCCACTTAGCTGAAGAAGAGAACTGACATCCCTTTATGTCTTGCAGACAGAAGGGCCTGGTAAGAGACCCCAATGCTCTATATGGAAGGGCCTTTAGTGTGAACAATATGTCAGCAATGTGTTTGCTGAAGAAGAAGCCCTTGGGATCAGGGGTGGTATGCTATCTGTTTGGCCTGGTTCAACCAAACCGATATCAAAAATTGCTACCGGTTTGGCTGAACTTGTAGTAAAAAGAAGCCTCCGAGGATCAGCTGAGAGGAGGGGAAAAAGCCTCATCAGCTGAGAGGAAAAAGTGAAAAGAGAAAAGAGAAAAGTGCAGGATCAGCTCTCCCACCTACCCCTGTGCTTTTCTCTTCTTTATCCTCAGCTGATTGGCCCTGCAGGGCTCAGCTGGTGTGTGGAAAGCTGCACGCATGAGTTAGGTGCGCATACGGGATCACCGGACCAGTAGCAGAACAGGTAGGACCCCACTGCTGCTGCTTGGGATGCTCTCACATTAGTGCTTCAACACATTCACTTATCAGGCTTTTCTTCTTTCCTGCCCATTCTTTTATTCTCCCCTTGTTCTTTTCTATTGTACCTCATCTTTCATCTAGATCAGTGGTAGTCAACCTGGTCCCTACCGCCCACTAGTGGGTGTTCCAGCTTTCATGGTGGGCGGTGGGGGTTTTGTCCTCTACTTTAAAAATCACCATTACTGTGGAACCGGTGGGCGGTTAGAGAAAATTTCATTACTAACAGAGGTACAAAAGTGGGCGGTAGGTAAAAAAAAAGGTTGACTACCCCTGATCTAGATCCGTTCAATTAATGCACATAGGAATACAATTTTCTTTCAAACAAGATTAAAGCTTCTCTTGTTCTGCACCCAAACTTTTCTTTAAGAAATACAGAATAGCAACGGTGAGCAAACAAGAAAAGAGGAGGAAATGGGAAGGAGGCAGCTGCATTTGAGGCACTGCCTACTGACAAAACCTAGTGGTGCCAGCCCATGTAAACAACATTTTTCAAAGCATCCCAAATCCCAAATTACAATTTTCCTTTTTTCCCCCAAATTCTCCAAATGTGTGCCCACATGTGTGTCTAAATTAATAAATTAAACTTTAAAGTAAACTACTATTTGATAGTTGAAGTTGAGATCTCTGAAGCTTAGATGGGTTTAAGTGGTTACAGGGGTTTCTGTTCTTCTTTGCCAAGAAGTATTAAATACGTTTCTAGTATTTTATATACATGGGATTTAGTAACACGGTCTTCATTGTAAACTCATATGAAAATCTGGAAAGGGATTGGAGCAAGAGTTCCAAAAAAAGGGGGGGGTTGTTGTTATTGTTGTTTTGTTTAAGATCTCCATCTGTTTTGTTAATGCGCTAGCATGGAATCCTTTATCCTCAATGGCACTTTTTGTGTCTGTTCCCAAAAGTTCACAAGTTGGAATATAACAAAACAGTAATTTACAGCTGCTTTGTGGAATGGGCGTGTGTGCCTTGAATAGTTGGAAGAGAAACATTTCAGTCAAGAAAACACAGTGCTCTCTACCGGCAGCTCTACCGAAGGAAATTATTTCCATAACGAAGTCTAAAAGTTTTCTTTATGTAGTAGACATCATGACTTTGCAGTCAGGCGCACTATTAAAATAAGCACCATTGTATGAACGTAGTCAATTCACATTTTGAAGTACAACACCAATCATAAGTCTATTCTTTCTAGAATACTGTATCCCATGTGCTAGGCAAATTACTGGAAGATACATACAAAATATGTATAATATGAAGCCAGTTTAGTCTAATGGTTAAGGCACCAGGCTAGTTTCATCAAGCCTCCAGGAGGGCGAAAATGGCCTCCCCGGGCTCCAGTGGTCTTCTGGAGGCTGGAAATGGGCCCATTTCTGACCTTTCTTAACCTCCGGGAGACCCATTTTTCACCCTTCCTGAGCCTCTGTTGCTGGCCCTTACCTGGGATCCAAATCAGGCTGCACGGGGACTCCTGGGAGAGGAGGGGTGGAGTGGGTGGGGCCAGCTAGGAGGGGGATTTGCTGGTTCATTGAACTGGCCATAAAATTAGCTACTGGTTTGGTAACAGTTTGCCTTAACCGGGGTGAACCAGTAGCAGCCCACCCCCTGTTACTAGGCCAATGATGTGTGCAAACAACTGATTCCTTTATTCGCCCACCTGCACTTAATGTCAAGCTGCTAAAAACTATTAAAGCAAAGACATCCCACCTGGCCTTGGATTAAAGATTAGATGTCAATCTTGTAGAAAATCAAAAATAGCTCTCTGCTTTTCCCATCATATTAGACCATGTCCGGGAGAGGAAAGATACTAATATAATTTAATCATTGTTTTTGGCTGACACCTATACTAAATTTCCATTTAGTCACAATCATATAATTTGATGTTCAGCCTGAGCTTTCTGATTGAATTGATTTGGGGAAGTAGTAAATGGTTAGTTTTTGGGTTGGGGAGGGGATAGAATCATTATGAGCTATTGAGTGGTACTGCTTGTCTTCAGGGAGGTAGTGTTGTGTCACCTCCTCAAGAAGCCATTTGCTGGACCATCTAGTCTAAGAAGCCATTTGCCCAACCATCTAGTCTCCAGTCTTGCCTATTTGGAGAAGATTGCTGAGAAGATGGTCAAATGGTTGCTTCAAATCTGGTTTCAGGTGAAATAGTGTAGCAATAACATTGATTGCACATGTTGATGGCCTCTGGTGATGTTGCTGCACTTTTTGTTGTATATGTTTTATTGATACATTTTTAATATATGTATACTTATAAAAGGTTCCATATCTATCTGAACAGCATCTTGTTTGGGCAGTTTTAAGTAGAGATACAACATTAATCATAATATTCATATCAATATTAATCACAAAATAGTGATACAATTAGTTTATCCATCTTATAAAATATTCAATACAAATTTTTTCTTACCTTTTTGAACTTTTTAGATTCTAACCTCTGTTTCTATTATTTAATCATTGGTAAAACAAATCCCATGTTAAAAAGTAGTCTGTTTCTTCCTTTACTTTTAAGTGTTAATCTATCCATCTCAGCACATTCTAAGTTTTATAACACTTTCACTTGTAGGGATCTCTTCATTTTTCCATTGTTATTTTAAGTGTTAATCTATCCATCTCAGCACATTCTAATATATTTATAACACTTTCATCTGTAGGGATCTCTTCATTTTTCCATTGTTGTGCAAACGCATTTCTTGCTGCCATTAGTACATGTAAAATTAAGTATGTTTTCCCTTTATTATATTGCTTTGGTAATATAACCAACTAGAATATTTCTGATTTCAAATCTTGTGAAGTTGCTGCACTTTTGTCGGAAGCAGCCACCAAGGCAATTCTGGGTTGAAGGATTAGTTGGAGACATCACAGTTGCCAAGGGAACACCCAAGAGGGTTTCTCTCATATCCCTGTTAATACCACCAAAGTGGTACCTATTTATCTACTCACATTTTCATGCTTTCAAACTGCTAGATTGGCAGGAGCTGGGACAAACTGGCAGGAGCTCATTCCATCACACAACTTGTACACTTGGGTTTTGAACTGCTGAGCTGTCAACCTCTCAATGGTTTCCTGATTCAGTTTCCTTACCACATGAGCCACCATAGCCTCTTCTGGTGAAGCTAGGGATGTATCATAGTCTTGATCTCTCAGTGACTCTTTATACTGTTGATTATGGTAGCCTTCTGGACTAATTGCAGTTCTTGACAAAGGGAGGCATATAGTTGTAGTGGTTTTCCTCCTTTCTCTGTGGTTGAGATTACAATCCCAGTGTTAAGGGAAGTGGAAGCCAGAAATTCTTGGTTTGTAAGGTGTTCTCATCTCTTCTGTTTAACATCTGACTTTATTGGGTAAGGTCATTCATATACATGGAGTCAGCTGTCACCAGCACATTATGGTGATGATACTCAGCTGCATATCACATTCCCAGGTCAACCAAACGATGCTCTCAAGATCTGCTTGCACTACTAGGGTTGAATGTGGAAGAACAGGCTAAATTCAATCTTGCCAAAACTGCAGCTGTGGGTTTGTGGTGCTTACAGTGTTTGGATTATCTGCTTCTAGTTCTAAATGGGACTGTACTTCTTCAAACAGTATTGTTGTGCAATTTCAGGACTCTCCTGGTCTTGCAGCTCCTATTTGCTTGCTTCTTGTTCATTGTTTTGATTTGATTTATATTGCCACCCAATTCTCATAAGTGACTCTTGGAGTCTAATGATTGGATAGAAATATTAAAATCAGAAGAGCTAAAATTAAAGGACAACAGTGCCCAGAACTATTAAAAAAAGAATAAAATAACAAAATAGCAAGTAATAGAACAACTGAGACCACTGTATAGACCAGTGTTTCTCAACCTTGCCAATTTTAACTTGTGCCACCATGAGTTATTTATTAAAATAATAACAATAACAATAGCAACAATAACAACAATAACAACTATTTATTTTAAGATAAGGATTTTAAGATAAGGAATTTGACTACCAGAATTCCCTAGCCAGAATCCTGTCTGGAGAATTCTGGGAGTTGAAGTCCAACGTCTTAAAAACTGGAGACCATTCAGAAACCTTTCATTCTGGAGAAGTTTCCACATGAACTAATACCCAGAAAAAGAATAATGTTTTCAAGATTGCCAATACAATCAGTCTTTTTGAAGAACAGATGACATCTGATGTACCAATTGCACCTTTCCAGCACCTTTTTACAATCACTCATGTCTTAATCATCTTACATGTAGATTATTGCAATCCACTCTACATTGGGTTATACACACTTAGAATTTGCAGCTGGTCCAAAAGCAATGGCATGAGCAGATATGAGCATGCCATGTTATGTCCATGTAACATGAGTGCCATGGCTTCCTATAAGCTTTTGGATGCAATTCATGGTACAGGTAGTGATGCATCAAGCCCATCATGACACAGAGCCTGTCTCTCAGAGCATCACCTTTCTCCCATTGTTTCTGCCCATCAAGTGAAATTCCCACAGAGTGAGCATGCTCTAGGTCCCATCTATTAAGCAATGCCACCTGATGGAACTGAAGCATACTTTGTGACAGGATCTTCCCCCAGAATAGTAATTCTGCGTGGTTCGGCAGTTCCACTCCAGCTATCCTTTGATCCTGGAGGTCTAGTATTGTCTTCAGGTGTTGCATTAAGTCAGATGTTTGTCCACCTTGATTGGATTATGTTTAATATTTTGTTAATTATGTTTGCCTTTCTTGTGGCCAGTGGTATGTTTTGAATTTTTGCAAGCCAATCAACAGAAGAGATGAGCCACTATGCTTAGCATACAGATCAACTGTTCAGAAGCTAGTAGCACAGTGCAGCAGCAACAGTAGATGCAACTTTAAAGGTTAGATGCAACTTTAAAAATAGATGCTTTTTTAAAGGCTTATTAGCACATTTCTTTTTATGGCTATTTTTTAAAAAATCTAATTAATGTATCCAGGTTTTGTTTTTAATCTCTATGTGAGGTAGGTAGCTGCTATACAATGCTTACTTTTCTTAATAGATTGACCATAGGAAAAAAACAAAGAAGCAACATTTTTAACAGAAGGGAATTTTTTTTTTTTCAAATTATTTTTAAAATGTGAGGCTTATCTTAGTTTCATTCAACTGGTAATGGAGACAAGATTTTTTTTTCTGGGTGAATTCTCTAAAATCCAGATTTTGGTAAATATGGCTATATTTACTGTACTTTCTATTACAGCTTGTGTTGGATCCTTACCCCTAACTAATCTGACAAGAAGTAAAGCATTATTATAGTATTAAACTGCCATGAGAAGAAACATAAGGTTGATTCTTGTGTTGTAATAAAATTAAAAGTGCCTTAAAATGTTGTGAATTCTCTCTTTTTCTCACAGAATGTGTAGTGACAAATGACTTTTGCAGTTGAATTGAATCCAAGAGTTGATCACAACTCAACATCACTCTTAGCAAGTCAGGAACAGAACGGGAGGTGACAGATGTCAAGAAGCAGAAATCTAGTTTTAATTTATTGTTGACATCAAAGTATCACATTGCTTTGCCATTTATGACAGCATGAAAAAAGAATTAAGCGTGGTCTCGGTAGCCATTCCAGTGTTATGAACAGAAATGGCAGCAGACTTATTGCCATCCAATTGGCCAAAAGGGTTTTAGTGTCTTTCTGTAAAATTCCATTGTTAACTAAAATGTCACGACTAACCACAGTGCAAAAGGAAATGAGGCATTCCCGCCTTTTCCCAGATAAAGACACCCACATTTTCAGCCCAGAGCCAAACAATTGCTGGAAATGATAGATGAGGATTTTTTTTTTTTTCTTCTTCCTAGAAGGAGGAATTGGAATCTGGTAGGACACACCTAGTAGGACTCCACTTACACAAGCATGAATTAAAGGAAGTGGAACACACCAATAGTTAAAGCTGGCAGACATAGGAGAGGGAGCAAAGTAGTCCTTTCCTCACAGAGCAAAGCACACACGCACATGCACACACGCACACGCACACACACGCACACCCTGTCATCAGTTTCCAGTGCACCTCCCTTTGGCATTTCCTGTATTATCCAGTTTTGTCTAGGATTCAGCTCCTAGTACCTGGACATAAAGAAGGCAGATTCTGTGGAAAAAACAGAAAGGACGGACCTATAAAGCAATGCTTCCCAGAAGCGCAAATGGCTTTTTAAGGATGGGAACACTTTAGCTGCCAGGGAAATTCCAAATTTCTCCTTTGACCTTTCCAACTACCACCTTGATTGCATCATACTGGAACACTGACCCAAACTTTTCAATATTGCGTAACTTTCACACAATTTGAAAAAGTTAGTGCATCCACATTACTCTGGTCTTCTGGTCACTGTGGGCTTCCAATACACAGTGTCTCTGTTCAGTCATTTGAGATCT
This sequence comes from Pseudonaja textilis, assembly GCF_900518735.1. The sequence continues at coordinate 10,290,023 of NW_020769315.1, forward strand.
TACTGAGCCTTAATTCTTCTAATCATCATTCCATGTTTTGCCATTAGTGCCACATCCTGATTTGTTAAAGCAAGAAACAACAGCTTCCCAACTCTCATTTAAACAACTAGAATTATCTAAGCATATGCAGACATCATGATATCTACAAGAATTAAAAGGAATGTGTTTCTGCTGTCCTGATACTAAACCCCTAGAGTAGGCACTAAGGATAATATATTTTACACTAACAAATAAAACATTTACATTTTCTCCTACCAGCCCCTCACTAGATTTATTAAAATATAAAAGTGTGTTGCATTCAGGAGCTGCTAGCAGTTCCAGTTGATATAGTAGGGATGGGGTTAGAGTAGGAGGAAGAAGGACTGTATTCGACTCTCATCTGGGTGGTGCTAACTCACTCTTCCTCTACCTATCTCACGGTTATTATTGTGGAGAAACAGAGAATGTGTGCTACCTTGAACACCTAATGAAAAGCAGAATAAAAAACTAATAAGTAAATATGTAAATAAATAAATAAATACTTTTTGTTCTAAATAAACCTTGCTGAAATCAATGAAACTAGTGCAAGTTTTGTTAGGAATTATTAACTCCTTGACTAATTTTTTGTAAGTTTGCATAAGACCCAAGACATTTGAAATGTTCTCCTCTCCTTCCTACCAGAGCCAACAAATTAAAAATATTGTTTTCCTATTTGTACATAGTTCTTATGTATATACAACAGATCACTTTATTTTATTACACTGCCATGAGTGTGTCCTACTTGAAGCATGCACTTAGTTTATCCACAAAATCAATATTTAGGAAACATTTGGATCCATAAAGAAAGCTAATTTATTATAAATTGTATAAGAGAATCAGTGTGTAACACATTTATCATGCCTTGTCAGTGATAGAAATAATAAGATGAACCTTGTTCTTCTATATCTGGGATTCCATGCATTGGATTACTAAATTATCAAGATTTTAAAAGATGAGCATGGAATTTTAGCAGGGGAACTCTTGATTAAGCAGTAGCAATGAGAACAAGGAGCATTTCCTGTGGATTAGTTACCAGCTGGTAGGAACTGTTGATTCTTGAAGTATATTCATAGCCTGAAGCTCAGCCAAACACTGTCAGCTCCAACCAGCTGGTCAGTAATCCCCAGGAAGTGTCCTGTATTGAAATCAGTGTTGCTATTAAAAGCATTATGCCGATGTTGCATATGGAAGGGATCCCATCTTGAGTCTAGGGACTTGAACAATGGTTGGCATGTATAACTGCTAATCCTGTATGTTGTACTGCTGCACATATTTCTACATCAGTAGTTTAGAGTGCACTATAGTTTCCACTATCACTCATCATTGGACTTATAGACTAGTTCTGCTGGGAAGACATTTAGCAATGCTCATAAGCCTACTGTTTGTTCATCACTACACTAAACTGATTTCTGCTTCTAAAATATTACAGTAAGAGATTTTTAAAAGTATACCACCAAATTTCTTGTTCTGGTAAATATGGGCCTTAAAGGTTGGCTCTAGAATTTCTCTATGAACCCTAATTATGATGAAACAGTGAAGGACAGTGAATAGCTGTGATTGTACTTTAATGGCTCAAGAAAGACTCTGAGATGGCTGGCAGCTTATGATTATCTTTCTTCACCTCCGTGAGTCAGAAGGAGGAACCAAGTAGGGTACCATCATTTGAGAACCCCCCCCCCAAAAAAAAGCAGGTTATGAAGTGAATTTAGAATCCCCTAGAACATCAATGGAGAGCTATACTGGGCAAGGCATCAGGCCACAAATTGAGAGGCCATGAGTTCTAGTCTTGCAATAGGCACAAAACTATCTGGATGACCTTGGGCTAATCATTGTTTCTCAGTCCTAAAAAGAAAACAAGGGCAAACCACTTCTGAAAACATCACCAGGAAAGCTACAGAAATCCAGGCAGTTATCAGGAGTTAATAGGAGTCAAAGGCATACAGATGTGCATATACAAACACACAGAGAGAGATGTCTGATGAAAAACAAAGATGAGTTTAAGATGTAAATCTCACCATATAATTTCAATTGATGTTCAGTCCAAACATGACTTTCCAAGGAAAGCAAAACTGGATAAAACTTGGAACCCCAAAAACGTCTCTGTCCTTGTGATATCCTGTATGTATATAAATATACAGAAGATGGAAAAGAACACTTGCTATAATAGCATAGCAACAAACATGAAACAAACTTAGTAGCATGTAAGCCTCATTGAACATACTGGGATTTCTGAGTTAATACACAAACAAATGCCTTGTTGTTTCTTTTGCCTAAAGCAAAAAATGCCACAGCTCTTACAACTGAAGCTACTCTATTTATTTACCTAAAATTTTTCTTTACTCAACTGCCGGAACTGGAAAACAGCAACAATCAGCATCAAGTAATGATAGAAAAAATCCCATTTAAAACCACAGCTACAACAACATCATAACCAAATCAGCAGTTGATCTCTATAAGAGGAAAAAATAAAACATGGTTAAATACATTTCCATTTTATTAAAGACTAAACAAAAACATTTTAACGCTGGGCCCAAACAAGTCAAGTATTCAAAACTTTAAGAATTAGATGAGAGTTGATTCTAGACCCACTTCAGGGGGAAGGTTACTGGAAAATCCCATTCCCTCCCACCCCACTAACCTGCTTTCCAGCTCTCTTCTTCTGTGCAGGGCAACCAAAGAAGACCCAGCCGATCAGCTGGGCCTTGGGAGGTAGAGAATAGATGGGGGTGGGGCTAGTCAGAGATGGTATTTGCCAGTTCTCCGAACTACTCAAAATTTCCACTACCGGTTCTCCAGAACTGGTCAGAACCTGCTGAATACCACCTCTGCAGAGCACTGAAGGTTAAGTAACAGTGTTGGGAATATGGCCCAGAAACACTGTTGTAGCCATTAGAAATGTTTTAATCCATTATAAAATTTCCAGAGAATTCTTTCAGCTATTAGTTCCCACCCCTAACATGAGAACATGAGTATAAGTGAAGGAGAACTCATTTGATTCTCACCATGACCATCCCCATTTATACAGAAAGCTCAGGAGCAGGCAGTAAGAGCAACAGCCCTCTCCTGTTAATGACGTACGTCTAATATTGAAGTTACATTTTCTCTTATCCATCCAATCCAGCTCCTTGAGGTGTTCCTTTACACATTATCAGTGCTTATAATTCTGTTGTGGAAATTGTAGTAACTGCTTCTTGATCCAGGATCACCAGTTTGGGGCAGAAAAAGCCAGAGTTGAACTGCTACTTTGAATAGCTACTACTAACTTCTCAGAATGTCTCCTGAGTGTTTTGATGTTGAAGCATTGAACTTTAGACCAGCGGCCCTCAACCTTTTGAGCACCAGGGATTACTTCCATGAAGAGAGGGTTTTTTCCGTGGAATGGAGGGGGCATGGTTTCATGTGCTGCCTGCATGGGGCTTCGCTTGTTTGTGCGGCCCAATTTCTGGCATGCCACAGACTGCTGCCATTCCACAGACTGGGGATTTACACAGTCCAGAAGATTTTGAAATGGATCTACTATTGACTCCCAACTAATTTATTTGTTCATAAATATAACTTTTGGACAACATCATGAATTTCTTCTGATCTTTTTCAGAAGGGAAAAAGGCCTTGGTGTTATGTTCTTAGAACCTGATACTGCACAGGCATTTGCAAAGCATGTAACTACACAGAGAGACATACACAAACACACGAACCAAGTCCAAATATAGATTCACATCTCATGGAGATGAGCCAAAGTACGCAGATATTCAAGCGATGCACTAAAAGCTTTTTGTCTGGACTGGCTTTCAGTGGTCAAGTTAAAAGCTAGCACTGAAATTTAGTCTGCTAGGAAGAACGCTATTCCATTTTTATGTTTTGGCATTTTAATTTGATGAAAACTCTGGAAAATCAATGAACAGGAACTTCCCCTTTTTCAGTAAACCTCACAGTTGCAGTTATATTCCTTTGTTTATTGATTAGGAGAAATTGCACTGGGGCAAGACTTCTCTTTCTGACATGGAGACAGTCCTTTCTTTCTGGTCTTCCCATGGTGAATTTCTTGGGAAGTTTTCTTGAAATAAGGTCTGCTTGCAGCAACAGAAGAATCAGGCAGGAATGTTATGAAGCACAAGTCCTTTATTTATTTAAACTAGATCCCTTCCCCCACCTTGTTCTACCCTTCCCCCCCCCCAAGTCTTCCCTCCCATGTTGCCTCTCTTCCTTTTTGCTAACTCACTTCCTAGAAGCTGTTTTTCCCCGTCAATGTCACAGAGATGTCTTCCTTCCTTCCTGCCACCCAGCCCCTCCACTTAAGGCATGTGTTCTCTGACAGAAAAAGATGGCAAAGGAATAAGCAATCACTGCCTCCTGTGCTTCTGGTGAGAGTAGCTTAGAGGCTCCTAAATCACAGCTGCTAGTTACAGCTTAGGAAATGACCAGAAGCGATTTTCATAGATGCAACAAAACAAAAAACATCTATTCATAAATGTATAGAGGAAAATGTACTCTTTCACTTGCCTCTCTGCCCTCATATTCCCTTGTATCAACAGGGAAGGTCTGGCAAGACCATGTGTTGAGCAGGACACAGTTTAATGCTTTGTGTGTTGGCAAATTGTAATTGTGCAGGCTCCTAACTGCATGGAGCTCTAGAAACTGCATTTGGCCAAATGTGGGTTGCAAACTCACAAGAGACTTCCTTTTCAACCTATCAAGGTGAAATGTAAGAAACAGCTGGCAACACAAGGATGTAGGCCTTTCTAACTGGCAACACAAGGATGTAGGCCTTTCTAACCCTTTTAGGTCCCTCACAATTGTAGGCCAGATCTGGAAGCCCCAGCCGAAAGGCCATGCACTGCTCTTCAAATTAAATGTACAGAGGCGTGCGAAGATATCACGTCTTTCAGGAGTATGTGAAAGTATTACAGCAGAGATTCTCAATCTCAGCAACTTCAAGATGTATGGACTTCATCTCCCAGAATTCTCTCAGCCAACAGTTGCCGAGGTAAAGAAAACTGAGTCAGACCAAGAACTACAGGTTCTTTGGGTGCTCTGGAATAGATCATCAAGGAGAACATTCAGAATAGAATCATTTGTTTGTGTTATTTGGTTGCTACTTTTAACTGGGTGCTAGCCACCTAGAGTTGCATGGCAAGTGAGTGGCCAAACAAAGTGAATAATAAATCTGTAATCAATCTCTATGAGTTAGGTATAAAATCTGAATGACTCTGACTAAAGTGTACCCATTTAAGATTGTACATCACCTTCTATTTTGCCTAAAGCTCCTGGCTATATCTACTTCACCATTTCAGCTTCCCGTTAAGTCATTATTTTTTTTACTTCCTGCCTTCCAAACACTTGGTGTCTAGACTGGCGAAAAGCTATGAAATAATTCCAAAGCTGCAATTAATTTTATATTCATTTAGTTGATCTCAAGAATGTGCTGTCAGACTATGGATTTTTCAGTGGAATTTTTTTTTAAAGAGAAACTACTTAGTAGCTAATTACTTTGTTTACGTAGTTGAGGCCAGCCTTACTTGATATTCTCCCTCCCTGCTGGTTTTCAGGAAATGGTTGAAAAATTTTGGACTGGATCCTTTTAAATGGTATTACACCACTTTTTCTTCTCTGTTTCTGTTTGTTGCTATTTGGTCATCACTGGGGATTTTATGAGGTGACCGTTTTAACTGTATTGTGGTTTGTTATGTCTGTCTGCCTTTGAGTGAGTCTTGATTACTGGACACTCCTCAGACAAGTTCCTGAAGTTTCCTTGGCAAGGTTTTCTCCAAGTGATTTGCCCTTCCTTGCTTTCTAAGGCTGGGAGAAAGCATGGCCCAAGATGAACCAGCAGGCTTCATGCCTCAGGTGGGACCTTAGCTTAGCATCTTTTGGTTTACAGCCTGATGCCTTAACTACTACTCTAGAAGTTGATCGTCAATAGGTCAAGAAACTGAGAGACTCCATGAATGGAAGGATTATGACTGTTATTGAAAAGAGGATGGCTATATTGGTCACTAATTTTTTTTTTTTTTTGAATGTCAGAAATGTTTATTTGTACAGTTTGAATTATTTGTTTATTATTCTCACAAAAAATCTTCTGAGTGAGATGGGCAAATTTTCATTTTTCATTTAGTTGCATTATAATTCTGTACACTGATAGTTGCCCAATCGTTGTGCACACATAGATATTCTGCTAAGAAAGCCAAAACCTCACTTTCATTTTCTTAAATATTCAGGTTTGTTAACATTTATTAACATTTTGGATTGACCAAGAGCATTGTAGTTGTTCAATAATGAAATTAATCCTTCAAAATACAACTTGCCTAATAATTATGCACACAGTGTATAAATTTTCGGAGCAGTGAAGACAGAAGGGACTACAGCCAGGCAGCAGATCAACCTGGCAATATCAGCCAGGGATTTGCTGTCTTTTCCACTTCCAGCTGTACCCTCACTCTCAGTTCTGGTTCAGCTGCTAAACATCCAATAGGCACTATCAAAACAATAGCTATTGTAATTTGTGTTCTCTTTTAATGTGTCTTCCCTCAAGCAGAGTCCATTCCACCATTCCCTGCTACACCTTTCAAGGGCAAAATAACTTGCTTTATTTCCAGGCAGTGCCTTTCGAATAAAAACAGAACCAACATCCTTCATAGCCAGATAAATTTAATGCTGAACTGGTTTGAACTCTCCCTGGATATTTAAACTGTCTGGTAGAGGGAAGTGAAGCTAATCCATCCAGTGTACCCTGCACATAGTTGCTTGGTGAGACCACTGACTAGATTCCTCAGGATCACCACCTCTTCTGTGGAACTATGAATAGACCAAACCACATTTATTTATGTGCCCCTTGTTTCCAGCCAGTTTTCAAAAGAGTCCCTTTGCCAAGAGCAAAGAGAAGAAATGTGGGATGTCAGCATATCCAGAAATAAAGAATCAGTAAACTGAAGATTGAGGAAACCAAGGCCACCATTTTCTTCAGATCACATGATGTCCTGTGGTGGAATCTGAATGGTAAATCTTGTTCAGGTTAGCAAAAAAAAAAAAAAAGTGAGCCTTATCTAGATGAGACAAGAAACAGTCAAATGTCCTAGCCCTTGTCCAATTCTGTGTGTCGAGGTTCCTCAGGTTCCATGGATATGATGTCTATGGATGATGTAGATTGGCAAGGGAAATGTTCTTGCCAGCCATTGACTTCGATAACATTTTTCCCAGCTTCATGACAGAGACCTAATTCAGCAAGCTCTGACCCTGGATGGACTGAGAACCATCCAATTCATTTTCCATTGATACCCAGAGCTCTTTGGTATTAGATTTGCTTAATCTAAATCATTAGCCATACTGTTTGAGGTCTATTGAATTGGAGCCTAGCACATCTGAGTGGAAAATGCCTCTCTCTCAATTGTCTCAATGAATGTTTTTAATTGAACTGTTCTTGTGCTTATGGAAAAACTAACTTTATATTGTGATATAAATTATAGACACAGGCTAACACTGTTCAGATTGGGAAAAGAAAGAAACATTCAGTTGTGCACTCAAATGTCAGCAATATTAGTGCACCCAGACAGGTTTTCCCCCTCTCTGACTTAGATGTGCTAAAACCTGTGCATCCAAACATCCATGGTACCTACTAATGCAATTACAGAGTGGTTTTTTTCCCCTTCCTTCCAGTAAAATTGTTCACCTAGCAGAGAAAGAACATTTGTACTGGAATTAATGGCAAAGTAATGCAACAGTCCTTGATACCGATTGTTTCACAAATAGGAAAAAATAAGTTTTACTTATACATAATGTTGTGAGAAAGCAGAACTGTATTCCTTCCCCAGTTTTCTAGAGGCAGCTGATTGTGGACCAGAACTCTTCATGTCATTTGATATGGCCAAATCTCCACAAAGAGAACAAAAATTTTCCTTATATTGCTAGGAAAAAAAAGAAAAGGCCTTAGTGACTGGCTAATTACCAGTTATTTTATTATGGTACATTCTCCAAATTACTACACAACTGTGGCCATTTCTCAGAATTCCAGATGTTGAAGTCTATGCCTCTGGAGGGGCTCGTGTTCAACCAAATACTGCTGAAATTAAAGTTTACCCTTAATTCACTGGAATAATTTGCTGTTATAGTAATGCAAATCATCTTAGAGTGAGTGCATGAACAAATCATGGGGATGCTTTCTTCTTCTTCTTCTTCTTCTTCTTCTTCTTCTTCTTCTTCTTCTT
>NW_020769315.1:10311964-10333531 GCF_900518735.1 Pseudonaja textilis
AGATAGATAGATAGATAGATAGATAGATAGATAGATAGATAGATAGACAGACAGACAGATAGATGATAGATACACACAGGTGCATTTGTAATCTTAAGGAGTGCGAATCTGAATAAGAATTCTAAGTTAAAGTGAATATTTTTTGCTCCTCTCTTAACATTTCAGACAGTAATACTTTTAACTTTTAAAAATGCTATTGAGGCAAATAGTTTGATTCTGGAGTATTTTGAGAAAGTAAACCTTTCAGTTAATTGCAAAGATTGAATTAATTTCTCCTGCTGCTACATTTCACAAGTCTGGAAAGAGCAGGCAATAAATTCCCATTAGAAGAAATTAGGAATGTGTTTCATGCATTTTTCCAAAGTTCTAAAAAATATTCATTCCAAATAAATAATTAAAAAGGCATTGCAATCATAAATTATACGTTCCCATTTTGAAATCTAACTACTATATTAATAAAAATAGTTATGAAGAAAATCAATCAGGTTTATATTTTAATGCAAATGTAACTAACACACTTTTAAATCAACATGCCACCCAAAGGTTAACCCTTTCACACCTTCTGTAATGTATTGAAAGTGTATTGTAAAGTACAAATGTGGAAAAAAATGCACACCAAAATTTGCATATTACTGAACATAATTTAAACATGTATTCTTAAGCTCAGAGTTTTTCTTTTTAAATGCCAAATCATATTTATAATGCAAATATAAAAATGCCAAAAAGTTTATGATTTTTTAAATATCAAACTTATTACATGAAATTTGACTATAAAACTTAAAATAATAGAAACTGTAAGAGAGTTCTACTTATTCCACACTTATTCCAAATACATCTCTTCCAAATGTGGCTTTCTGCTTTTACTAAGTTCGTTATTCTTTGTGGAAAAAGTATTTTTCAAAAAGAATGGAACAATTTTTTTAAAAAAAAAGTTGTCATGAGTGGCCGAGGCATTTTACTTTTAAGTGTACATTCTGGTTCATGAATCTTCCCTTTATTAGATTTTTTTTTTTAATTAATCATCCTGCTTCCTCGTAACAATAATGATTTCTTCATAGGCTGGCTTCTTTCAAAGCACTTCCTGAACTGGTCACATGAGCCTCTAAAATAATATGTGGGCTCTCAGAAATTCAAGAAGTCCTTATATGATGTCCTACTATTCTATTCAAAGTACTATAAATATTTTTTTTCAAAATTTTTGAGTCCCGTTAGCCATTTTGCACATATTAATATAATATGTACTAATCCTTTACTCTCCCAAAAGAGGAAGCCAAGTTTCTGCACGTAACTAAAAAGCATTGCTCAGGATATCTGCTCCAAAGAATTACATCTCTTTCTGGATAAACAGATCTAGACAAAATGAAAATGTGTCTTGACATTATTTAAGTATGACAATTAGGAACTAACAAATAATAATAGCACGCTCCAACTAAATTATATTATTCTCTGTAATAACAATTATCATTTTATAATGAAATGTATGATTAAGTCAGAAAAAATGAATGGGCTACTTAACTCACTGTGTACTGTCTGCATTTGAGATCCAATGAGGAAGGGAACTGCTAAATCCAAGGCACTGAAAGAATCATATCAGCATAATTGATAATGGAGAAGCAAGGAGAAAGAAAATGAGTACCCAAACTCCAGAGACAATAGTGTCCCCCACCCTCACCCCTTTTTTGGGGGGAATAATGTACTGAGCATTGAGATGTAAAATTTACATATTGTGTAAATTCAGGTGTATTCAAAATGAATAAATAGATCAATAAACCTGGGCTATCTTCCCATGCTATAACTAACTTAACTAACATAAAAGACACTCTTTTGAGAGGACTATCATCATAGCGACAATCAGAGAGCTTGAGACAATACAACATTGGTGGGATTCAAAAAATTTTACTACCAGTTCTGTGGGCATGGCTTGGTGGGCGTGGTGTAGAACCCGCTGAATACCACCTTTGATCTACAATACCATTTCTAAATCTACACTGCAAAACATAATCTCTTCAGTTAATGCATTATGCCTCTCGGTCTTGTATTTCTGAAGATGCCTTCATAAAGCATTCTGGATTAAAATGAACTTACTTTGATGAATCACCAAATAAAAAAGAAATCAAGGAACATACACATTTTCAGTTATGAGGGAAAATATCCAGCAGAACAGGTGAAAGTTAAATCATCAAAAAGAGTAGTATAAGAGGATAAGGGACAGGTATCTTGGTCCATATATCAGACAAATGATCCATTGGGATACCCATATCAAAATAACTTACCTTATGTCCAGCCAGAACTTGAAAATAACATTTAAAGTAGCACAGTATTTAAACAAAATGATTTGGTTGAGATCTGCATATGTGGGATTGATTGGGGTAGATTGCAAGGGCGACTCCGAAATATAATGTTATTATATTTTATCTATATCTTAAATTTGAATTGCTTTTATTACATTTTAGTAACAAATTGTTGCTGGAACTTTACATTTTGATATGGCCCAAGGGCTAATCAATAAAGACTTATTATTAAAAAGAGTAGGAAAAAAGGGCTATCTATTTTCTATCTATTGGGAACAACATATTGGAGTAGAATGGTATAACTTCTCTTTTTAATTTCAAGGACCGTCTTTCTCTGTGGCTATATACACTGCATTCAAAAAGTACTCACATCTCCTTCACTTTCGTCAATGTTATTATGCTGCAACGTGATTCTACAGTTCTTCAAATTCATTTTTTTCTTATTAATCTACACTCAGTACCCCATAATGACAAAGTGAAAACAGAATTTTAGAAATGTGTGTGTGTGTGTGTGTGTGTGTATGTATTATATATAAATATATACAGTATGTGTGTGTGTGTGTGTGTGTGTGTGTGTGTGGTGTGTATTCTTTCCAAATGTCTTTTACAGACATTTCTAATATATATATATGCAGATAATTCTAGGTTATTGGCCGGATGTCAGTGTTTCAAGTAATGCACCCACAGAAACAGAACTCCAAGGCAGGCAGGTTGCTCAAAGAACGATTTATTGGGTACTTCATATTGGCACAACTGGTGAAAACTGAATCTAAAGTTTCCTACAGCTTTCACCTAATTTAAAGTAAAAGTGCCCCCTCCCCAGTCACTGGTCACCAGTGGTGGTATTCAGCCGGTTCGCACAGGTTCGGGCAAACCAATAGCAAGGATTAGGTGTGGGTCGCCGAACCAGTAGTAACTTCTGGCTGGCCATGCCCTTCCAACCCGGTCACCTGGTCGCTGCTCACTTGCCCCGCCCACCCGATGCTCAATGCTCGCTCACCTGTCTGCCTGATAATTAAGGTATTTCGGGTTTTTTTTAACCAACTGACAATCAGCTGTTCCTACAAACAGCTGTGCTGGGATTCCCATTGCTTCTTACTGCTTCACCCAGGAGCCTTCCCAGTGGCCCAGGAAGGCAAAGATTGGAGGAAGGGTGCACAGCCTTCCTGGGCCCCTGGGAAGCTTCCTGGGAGCAAAAACATCCCCCCCCCAGGGATTCCTGAGACCAGGAAGGCCCCAAAACAGAGCGTGGAGGGCTGCTGCATGCCCCTTCTATGCTTCATTTTTTTTCCTTCCTGAGCCCCAGGGGAGACTTCTAGAAGCAAAAATTGCCCCCAGAGGCCCCCTGAGCCAGGAAGACCCCAAAACAGGGTGGGGTGGGGATGGTGCTGCAAAAAAATCCACACCCACCTAATCACATGGCCATGCCCCCCTAGCCACGCCCACCTAGCCACACCCCACAGAACCGGTACTAAAAAAAATTTTGAATCCCACCACTGCTGGTCACACTGTCCAATCAAGGTCGGTTGCCTGGTTACTTGCTCCTCCTCTAGGCAGCCACCTGTGCAAATGTCCCAGGAAAACTTTATTGTTTTGGCTACAAAACCCCATGTAATTATTTTCCCCTCTCCCACTATGGTGTGACAACCCTGAAGCCTCCAAGATGGCTTTAGCCAGGTTCACTTCAGGATTGACACCGGAATTGCAAATTGTTTGCAAAGAATGTTAAAATAAATGATGCAACAAGAGGTATAGCTGGAAAGAGTATTGTTTCATAAGCAAAGTGGTTTTCTTTTAAAGAGAAAATAAAAAGCTGAAATTTCCAGTTATTTTATCATTGTACATAAACGGTAAAAATATATTGGAGATGAGAATATGAAAGAAGCAATCTTAAGAAGGGCAAATGGTGATAGAAAGGTAGTGAGCATATAAGGTCTATTATAAGGCCTGAATTTAAAAAATAAAATAAAAAATAGCATAGTATAAAAAGGTATGCTGTTGAAATGTGAGCATGTGAAGAAAAATGTGACGAAAATGGGGCAGGAATGTATATGGTAAAAAACAGTAAGAAATGGGTAATATATGGCTACTCAATGAATATGTACTGCTATAAATGTAAATCATGAGTACAAAAAAATACATTCTAATGGGTTGATACAGTGTATAGAAAGAATGTGACCTTCTGACAAGCGAAGTCCATGGGGAAGCCAGATTCACTTAACAACCATGTTACTAACTTAACAAATGCAATGATTTGCTTAACCAATGTGGCGCGAAAAGTCCTAAAATTGGCCAAAACTCACTTAACAAATGTCTCGCTTAACAACAGAAATGTTGGGCTCAATTGTGGTCATAAGTCAAGGACTACCTGTATATAGGGATCCTCTATGCTTTTACATATGATGGAATCCCAGATTTATCACAAGTTATTCAGGTTATTTCAAATGGTAAATCTTGCTTCCATTGGAGTTACAATAACTTTCCTAGGACTGCAAAAAAATTTACCAAGAAAAGTTTGTACATTTATTTTGCAGATTTGTATGTCGCCAATCAAAATGGGCCGAGTAACCTATAAACATACAATTTTACACAATGAAAAATATATATAAATGACCTACAACTTTAAAAGGCTCAACTGAAAATATGTGTTTGAGTCTATGCCTGAACTATAATTACAGTGGCATATTAATTCAAGGCCAGCTACAGAAAAAAAGCTGAATTAATTATTGATTAAATGTGTATTTTACAGATACTCTACTAAAATATCTTGTAGGCAGTGATACCACAATAAGTAGACCCCATGGCCACATAATTTTAAAATAAGAACTCCATTTTGGTCACCTGTACTTATGTTTTGGATGAAATCTAGATTGTTTACCCTAACTTTATGAAAAACATACTGTAGGATGCAGCAAGGTACAAACTCCCTTGCAGATGAATCCATATATTTTGCAATCTGTTTTGGAATATCAGAGAAGCCAGGTGAGAAATATTCAATCCTGCTGCATGCATTTAATTTTCTCATACATTAGTCAAGGACAAAATAAATTCAGCATCTGCATCTGTCTTCAAAACAGATGCATGAGTCATCTGTCCCTTGGTTTTGTAAATAGCCTGGAGTATTTTTTTTCAAAGTTCTTATAATTTTCTGAAATATATTAGCTAATATATTGGCCAAAGAAGAATTGTTCATCGGGGAACATGTACAGCTTGTTTGGACACACTTATGGTTGTTTCCAATGTGATAGGATTAATTTAAAAAATGTTTAGAACCATCTATCTGATATCAATAAAATTAAGCATTGTTGTGGAAATAAACATTCTCCATATCACTTGGTCTTTGTTAGATTTATTAACAAGTTAGAATTCATCCATTTTATTTTGATGCCAATATCTAGAAAAAACATCTGTTTTTGCTACACTTTATTATTACTAAATTAACCAAAGAGAACATAACATCCCTTATAGTGAATACTGAACATGTCTTGGCTTCCTTCAGTTTAATTAGTCATACCTCATAAGAGTTGGAGTTGATTTCATTCATCTGAAATAAATTGGTTATAACAGTAAAATAGGCCTAAAGCTAGAAATAAGGAGGAATGTATATATGAAGCAGTACATTTCTAGAAAAAAAAAAATCTGGGCACATTGAAGCAAAATCTATCATACTCACTAAGTGTAACTCGGTTTCTTAGAAGGTTTCCTGATAGTTAACTTTTTTGTTAGCTGACATTGATGGAAGAATGATTTTAATGTTATTAAATTAATTAGCACTGTTTTATAAATATATGATTTGGAATTAGCCATGATTTGTATTCTTCACTTTTTCTACTGGTCAGTCAGTGTCTTACTCGTCTATGTAGCTTTCATTTGCTTCTCTTTGAAACTCTTTGAACTTTTAATTATAAAGCCATTATCTGCTTGTCTTTGAAACTCAATGCTTCTGATTTTTTTTCCCCATCTGATACACACCAATGGTTCTCGTGGGAGAATTATTAGTCCTTCTAGCAAACATCATTTTCATCAGATGCCTCAAAGAAGGTGTTATAGCCTATCTGGTAATAAATTGATGGAATAATAAAGTAAAGGCTAGTTTTCTCCAAATGTACCCTGATATAAATGGTATTACTGAAGATGATACCAAAGCTGAATTCCATGTTTTCTGGTTCAACATATCTGATGCATTAGTACAGGCCTACACAACATACTAATAAATTTAAAATAATGTGAACCACAAGAAAATACTTGGCATGCCAATCAGTTGTGCAGTGGCTTGGCAGGGTAGGGGCAATGCTGGAACTGGCAACATTGCCAAGTAGAGTCTCTGGTTCAACTCTCCCCGAACATGGTGGTCAAAGCTATGAGTCCTCTCTGAGAGGACTTCAGGTTGGCCATGTATAACACACAATAGGGGATTTTCCACAATCCTCATCAAGGCCTGGGTGACCCCTGCGCTATGTAGGCAGGAGAAGCTGTTTTTCTATCCTTCAGCATGCTCAGTAAAGAAAGCTGAAAGGGGCTGCTAAGGAGTCTAAAAATAGGCCATATTTCTTCACTTCAGATCTAAAAGCTAAGAGGACCACTATTGTTTTCCAAAATGGCTTTGAGTCTTCTGTGAAGATCACATAGATAATTAAAAAATAATAATTGGAGAAAAATACAAAAATTGAAGATTAAAAGTATTGCTGAAGAGGTAGCAAACTAGTATAAACTGTTTTTCTCCTGGGATCCATTCCCACTTTGAGAAATGATGGAGGACTCCAAAAGATCTTTGTTTTGTATGGGTTATGTTTATAAATATTTACCATATTTTTTTAAAAAAATCACAAATGATGTATTCACTGCCACTACTGCTGTTCATGATTGTTTGATGGGACTTTAATATTGTATTATTTTTCAGTGGAAGCTGAAGACTGTTGAAGGCCTGTGAGGGTCCTAGGATCACACTTTTAAAATACTGGTATAAATGAACTCAATAGAATGGCTACAAAACAGCATTAAGCTCTTATCTATTTTTGAGGTCTGCAAAGTAACAGCTTTAAAGACTTCATTATCAGCAAGTCAATGATTCAGCTATTCAAAGGCTTTAAGAATGCCTTATTATTTTAATCATTACAGTCTGAAAACAAAAATAAAGCAAGACTGAAATGTACTGAATTTAAAAATGTGCAAAATAGTCAGTAACTCAGTTCAGGTGCAGTCTTCTTCCTCCCCCTTCTTTACAGTTATCAATATAATATCTTCCCCATCCCCATTTTTTTAATCAAGCAGCATTAAAAAAAAACCAACGTTTTATAGCAAGATGAACATTCCAAGGCTGTAAAATAAGATACTTGGCAATCAATGCAGGACTTTTATGCAATCTGGGCCATCAATCATACTTAAGATCCTAAACTGCTGAAATATAACCTAAAGTAAATTTCTTATTATTTGAATATGTGCAAATAACTATAATAACAGATGTGATAAAAATTACCTTACTATATTTTTTTTCATGATTGTAAACAGTGATTATCTGGTTATAAACATATCACTGCAGTCATTAATGTTCACTGTTTATATTTTTAAGGATAATTCTATTTTTATTACATTCAATTTTTGGTGATCATTAAACATTAGGGTGCTGAATCCCTTTTTTTTCCTGGAAAGGATGAATAAGATTCCAATATTAATGGAACAGTTTTATTGTTAAATTAAGCATAATTTTATTTTTATAAGTATTTATAGATGCAAAATAGTTGCTTATGAAAGAATAACAATAAACATTGACCATGAATTCAGTATACAAACACATTACAATGGTTCCTCTTGTTCGGATCTTGAAGAAAACTTTTATAAAATAATGTCTAGAATGTATAAGGGCTTTTGAGATGTATGATGGAAACATGAACACAGTGAAGGGGCATTTTATCATGCTTGGTGGACTTGTAAAAAATAAAAAGCACCTGGGTTCATTTATTATACAAAGCCAACATTTCTGACATTCTCCTCTACATAATTATTCAAAGATTTAGCAGGAGGTAAATCAGGTGGCTGTCATACCATAGTTGATATAGCTGATAGCATTAATGAAACCCTAAAATGAAAAGGCAAATAAAATATGTTATAATCATAATTTTGAAGGGATTTCAAAGTTCTTACCAGAAATATGGGGCTATAAATATCACTCAAGAACAGCCATACATACACACACAATTATTTTGGCATAAATCATGGACTTCTTGCAACATTCTCATGTGTGAAAAAAAAGAGTTTGGGAACAATGGCACTAAGCCATACAATTGATCTGCAGGACAGAGCAGGTTAGTTCATACTACATGAGCCAAGCTAAACAAGCCAAGTTATGGTAAAAGATTTTGTCATGGCAATGCCTCCATCTGTTCCACCAGTTTTCTGCAGTATTTGCAAAATGAATTTATGATGTTTAATTGTTATGATTTGTTAACAAGTATTAATTTCCTCCCTTCATTGAGCTTCATTAGGGTAAAAAAAAAGGACATTTAATGTCTGAGTTTCTTAGCCAAACTGTCTGCCAGTGAAGGATAGATTGTATCTCAAGATGAAACAGCCAGATTAAGTTGTATTGGCAATGTGACAGCAGAAGAAAGAGTTAAATATCTCTGCTAAAGATCTCAATTCCTTTTTTCCAACAGCATTGGCTGTCAGATTATATCATTCTCTGTCCCAAGAATTCTGGATGGTTCTAGTATCTACTGTGAAGAGAAACAGAGATCTCAGTTCAAGTTTTCCTTATTGGTGTTACCATAACAAAGGTTGAAAAAATAAGATTTGTTATGGCAGTCTGCGGCAATTTGTGCTATAGGTCTCAAATTCTGCTCAAACTGAATTGGCATGAGCTGTCTGCAGAGCTCAGATTTCCCGGCTAGGATTTTTCACAAACCCTAAGCATATCCTAAATGAAATTTGCTTTCCTGGGTAGGTTCCTTCAGTTCCTGCCATCAACACAGCCAGGAGATTATGCATCTATATTGTGCTGGGGTATACACTGAAATATAAACATCTCAAAAATTCCTATTTGTCCTCATTTTAAGAGTTTTAGAATCAAACCTTTGCTTAATACAAGGTTTCCACTTATAAAACATCATCCACATCCTTTTTCCTCCAAAAGTAAAAAAAAAAAAAAACTTGACCTCCACTCTATTAGATTTGATTAAACTGAAGCATTCTGTTTTGACTGAAAATCATGTGGTTATGACATAAGGTTAGAAAATAGGAGATCTTTTTATCAATGGTTAGAAAAAAATATGGAAATGAATTTTACAATATAAGGATAATAGAATTATACAAAATATAATATAAAGATGTATTACTATTGGATGGATTTAGGATGATAATATGAATTGTTATATTATAAATTAATTTAAAATTTTGAATATCTCACATAAAATGAAAGAATAATAGTTTAGTCAAATGAATGATTAAACAATGACAATAATGTATACATATAGATTAGATTGATAACATGAGAATTTATACAAACATTTGTAAGTGAGGACTATGGAGAGGATGCACAAAAAATTTGTAACCAACCAACGCACCAGTTGGTCTTCCAGTTATGTATGTAACTGGAAGATGGTTTTATGTTTTGTTTGTGTATGTTTGTCCAAAAATAAAAAAAATTCTTAAAAAAGAAAAAGAAAGAAAATAGGAGATCTTGAGTTTTAGTCTTTCCTTAGGCATAAATGGGCCAGTCGCTCTCTCTCAGCCATGGGTAGCAGGCAAGGGCAAACTACTTCTGAAATCTTGTCATGAAAACTGCAGGGACAAATCCAGGCAGTCACCAGGAATCAACAATGACTCAAAGGGACACAAATACAAACAAAATGTATTATATAGTACTTCTGTTTTAGCACCACATTGCTGGGGATATTAGCAATATTCTCTCCTCCCTACCTCCTTTCCCCTCATTTAGGAAAAGTAGCAAGGCAACAATGAATTCCTATGAATGCTTATACTTTTAGGAATCTCAATTCACTTTTTTTTAAACAAGTTTTATTGGTTTTTAAAGACAAACAAAAACAAACAAACATAAAAACATTCAACTTTCTTTCATAAGTGTACAAGCAGTGTGTCGGTTGGTTTACAAATTTTTTGTGCAACCATTTCATAGTCTCAATTACAGTTACATTGCATAATAACTCATATTACCAATCAAAAATTGAATACCCTAGTATCACTATTAAATAATCATTTGACTATAATTTTATTCATTCATACTTTGCAAGATAACTATAATTTACTTAGTTTATTTTATAACAATTCATGTAATCCTCCCAAATCTATCCTAAAAATATTTTATTAATGTAACAAAAAAAGAAATACATCTTTATATATTCATTATTTTCTGAAATTCTAGATATTCTATTATTGTATTTTATTATCTAACCATTGATAGAAAAGGTCCCAAATTTTATAAAATTGTTTATCATCTTGTTCTCTCATTTCAAATGTCAATCTACTCATTTCAGCACATTCCAATATTTTCTTGATAATTTCCTCCTGTAATGGTATTTTCTCATTTTTCCAATTTTTAGCAAATACAATCCTAGCCGCTGTTAATACATTTACAATCAAATATTTTAAATCTTTACTGTATTATCAGGTAAAATTCCTAATAAAAAAATCTCTGGTTTCAAGTTATATGTTTCTTTATCATTTTTTCCAACCACATGTGGATTTTAGTCCAGTATTTTCTAGCATCCTCACAGGTCCACCACATATGGTAATATGAGCCAGGTATCTGATGACATTTCCAACATTTTTCGGATTTATTCTTGAACATTCTTGCTATTCTTGTCCGGGGAAAATGCCACCTGTAAAACATCTTATACAAGTTTTCTTTATATGCTGTTGACATTGTCATTTTATAATTTTGAGACCACAATTTTTGCCATTTCTCTAGATCAATCCCATATCCAAAATTCTTCCCCAAGCAATCATAGTTTCTTTAACTTGTTCTTCCTCTAGTTTAGTTTTCAATAAATAACCATACAATTTTTTAATCACCTTTTTATCAGTACCTGTCAAAATCTTATCTAAGTCAGTCAATTTGTCATAAAATCCTTCTGTTTTGAGATCTTCATCATACCTTGAATGTATTTGCGCATATGAAAACCACTTCATCTCTATACCTTGTTCCTCTAGATTTTGTATCGATTTAAGTTCACCCTTTTCATCCAATATTTCCCCATATCTAACTGTTTGTTCCTTCTTATATATTATAGGATAGGAAAATGCTTCAATAGTCGATAACCAGACTGGAATTTTCAAATAACATTGTCTTTTAATCTTCTCCTAATTTAACCACAGAGACTCCCATATATGATGTCTTCTAAAATAGCCCTGTGTTTTAGTTCCCTTATACCATAGAAAAGCATGCCACCTCATTGGGGTTGTGTTTGACCTCCGGGTGGGTCTGGCCAAGTGGGCATGGCCAACTCGATATCACTCATGTCAGGGGTGCCTGTGGTGGCCCAAGCACTCTTGCCAGCAAAAATGGAGCTTGGGAGTGTCGCATGTGGCCCTTCTGAGCTCTGTTTTTGCTGGCGGAAGGCTGTAGGAGGCCGTTGCACTGAAAACAGAGCTCGGGAGAGCCGCCCCAAGCTCCATTTTTGCTGGTAGAGGCACCACAAGCCAGTCCTTCACTATTTCCAGGGCAGCCCCACGGTCCAGATCTAAGCACCCTGCAGGTCAAATCTGGTCTGTGGGCCTTGAGTTTGATACCTCTGGTGGTAAAAGAAAGGAGTCTTAACAGATTGGGCAAACTATCATACAATATTCTTAATTTTATCTGGTAACAAAATAATGCTAAGGATTATTCAACAGAGATTAGATCCATACACAGAAAGAGTGATGCCAGATGTTCAAGCTGGCTTTACAGAAAGCTGAGAAACAAGAGACATTGCTGATGCATACTGGATAATTGAGAAAGCCAAAGAGTACCAAAATAGTCAGTCTGTGCTTCATTTATTTTATAGCAAAGGTCTTTGACTGGGTTACTGTAACAAGCTTTGGAAGGAAAGGAAAATCAGAAATGTTATTTTATTTATTTATTAATCACATTTAAACATCTGCCCATCTCACAAAACATTTCCACATAATTGATTGTGCTTTTCACTTGATGTTTTCAAATATATGTCAATGCTATTAGTTGGGGTAAAATTTCCAAGGCAGCCAATTTAAAGCAAACATATATTCACAAGAATTGGTGACAATTTCATTACAGATAAGGAAAAATGTCAGCATTGCTTGTTGTACACAAAGCATGTTGGCTACACCAGGATTTTACTAAGTACAAATAATTTATGGATACTATTCTCTTGGATTCATTGAGATTTCCTCAAGGAAAATGAGGAATGTTAATTTAGGCTACATGTTAGTAATGTTTGAATCCCTTGTTGGAGATTTCCTATGCTTCTTTAATAAAAGCAATTGAGATTTGGTTGCTTAATCTGAACCACAAAAGAGGGGTTCAACTGATCCCCTCCACTGAAGTTTATTTGTTCTAACTCCACTAATTAATTGTTCTGTCAGGAAATCTCTCCTTAGTTCTAAATTGGTTCTCTCCTTTTTTAGTTTCCATCCATTGCTTCTTGTCCTGCCTTCAGGTGCTTTGGAGAATAGGTTCACCTCTTCTTTGTGGCAGCCCCTTAGATATTGGAACATTGCTATCATGTCACCCCTAGTCTTTCTTTTCACGTACCCAATTCCTGTAATCGTTCTGCATACATTTCAGCCTTCAGTCCCCTAATCATCTTTGCTGCTCTTCTCTGCATTCTTTCTAGAGTCTCAAGATCTTTTTTATATTGTGGCAACCAAAACTGGATGCAGTATTTCAAGTGTGATCTTACCAAGTATGAACACTTCACATGATCTTGATTCTATCCCTCTTATTAATGCCGCCTGGGACTGTGTTGGCTTTTTTGGCAGCTGCAGCTGTTGGTTTCCTGCCTGAGTAGAGGGTTGAACTGAAGACCTCCAAGGTCCCTTCCAACTCTGTTATTCTCTTATTCTGAATTCTAGGCTGGAGAATTCTGGGAGCTGAAGTCCACACAACTTAAAGTTGCCAAGATTGAAAGGACTTTAACCACTGGCTCATATTCACAATTCTGAAAGTTAAAGCCCTCATATCTTAAATGACCAGTTTGAGAAACATTAGCCGAAGGCGAGATGCTCTGGCTTCCTTTCCCTCAACAAATTAAAAGACTGGGCCTGGAGGCATCTTTCCAATACTGTGCACTTTCCTATGAAAAGAGTTTTCCTTCCAATCTAGATGGCACCCACATTCCTATCTTTTTGGCAGACACTGAAGAGCTGGCTTGCTTACTTGAAAGTAAGCAGACTTATTCAGTTCCCAAATACGCCAATATTCCCTGGAAAACAGTTTAAGGAAGAGCCTCTGTGAAACCAAATTATATTTTCAGAAATTATAGCAATGGCCCTGAGAAAGTAAATAAATAATATATACAATTAAAATGATTCCACAGGCTTTCATCTAAGAGTTGCATTTAGAGCAGAGGGTCACTGAAATTAATTAACCAAAGTCCCCAAAAGTGACAAAATATACAGATTTTCCACATACCATTAGGCAGAGTCAGTCCTTGCAAATATTTTCTGTTTCATAAGTCAGAATAATATGTATAGTATGCATGTTGACTAAGTCAACCTTGTACACGATTGCAAGAAGGAAGCTGTATTTCTTAGACTGCCTTCCAAATTTCCACATGGATATCAGTTATGTAGTTCTCGCACAAGAATGATGAATGCAACCAGGAGGGACTTCTTTGCATTTAAAGGTGAAGACACCACAATCTCCTTACAGAGTGACAGCAATCTAAAGAACATTTGTCATTCACATGCTCAGAAAATACCACCCCATATATCAAAACAAAGCTTGCACACACAAAGCAATTTTTCATTATTGGAGGAAACACAGGGCACTGAATCAAGACTGCCTTCTGAACACAATGAGAGTGTTGTGTTTCTCTTACTGCGTATGTCTTTTGTCAGGACTGCTTGACCCAGCAATCTGGAGAATCCTGTCTGAGATGTCAGCTTGATGAATGGAATGCTAACCAAGCTGAAGTTTGGGCTGTGATTGCAGGGCTGGAGACTGACAGCATAACCCATGACCTTGATAACATTTCCTATGAACTCCAATAAACATTTGGTATTTCTGAACTTTTATTATACCTAACAGAAATAATTCACAGTATTCTAGTTCACAGTCTTTTTCAAATGCTCCCTGTATCTCATGGCTTGCAGACTCTTTTTCCTCCCTGGATGTAAGAAAACCTCACTTTTCCACAAGCACATCTTGTGGAAGCACATCTTGCTGACATCTTCCATGTCAGCATCATTCTGGGGAAGTATTTCTGTCTTCCCATTCCCATTTACAAATTAAATGAAAAGAGAGGGGAACATTGCATGAGAAAATCCCCCACAATTAAAGTTGAGAAGGGGACATTAAATATGAATCTGACACAAAAACAAGGACAGCTGCTTTCCAGAGAGAGAGAGATCTGACTGAGCTAGGCCTCTGGGTGAAACTGAATAAAGCGAGCAGCAGGAGATTCTCTGCTCTCGTTAAGTAAACAGAGGTCAAATACAAACAATACCATCCTTCTCACTGTTTACCCAGTGGTGAGGGATTGATGAAGAGCTTACCAAAAGAAAGTCTCAGTCAGTGTCTTAATTCTTGCAAGCTTGAGACTGGCAACACACCAGATTCACTTTGGAATACCAAAAGCACACATTCATCAGAATGATAAGTCATTGGAGCCATTTTTTTGTCCTTGGGCACAACAACCTAAGGATAACACACCCTCATTACAAACACCCATCCACCCACATATTTCGGTCAACACATATAGTACATACTCATACATATGCCTACTTAAATAGAGTGGTTTGTTTTTAGATTACTATTAGAGAATCCATGACCCATTGAGTCATTGTTTCAGAAATATTTCCTAATCTAAACCAGCAGCAGAATGAGCACAGGTGGGCAAAAAAGCTGTGGGAGTAGTAGTGACCTTCAACTTCCTTCAGTTTTTCCCACTGAGTTTCCTTATGGGAAGCTGTCAGGAAGCATCAGAATCAATCCTTCCTTCTTTCATTCCTCCCTCCCTCTGCTTGCTGAATGGAACTGAAGTTCATCTCTAGAAAATGAGGTGGAGGGAAACAGTGTTTAAAGTGACTATGGTCGGGATAAATGAGGAACAAAGAAAGGCAGCCTGCCCCCGGGTAAGATTCTAGCTAATGCTTTCAGCAATTTTGGAGAAAGCCTAGGATTACAGTCCCAACTGTCCCCCGTTCCCCCCCTCCCAAAGGATGAATTATACTAAATTATCCAAGTAGACATAGTTATAGTTGCATTATTAGCAGCAATCTGAAATTAACTCCACTGGACCCAAGTAGTCATGTACAAAAATGGGCAATTGTGTGTGCAGCATCCACCATCTATGAATGAATATTCTATAATGTTCAAAGTTTAATTTTAACCAGTGCTTCTTGCACTTGGGGGGAATTGTGTATGTTGGGAAATGTGAGGACCACCCATGTATACAACCACCCTTTTCCTATGTTTTTGTCTTTAAGGTCATAATGAAATGGTGATTACGGTTTTGTTTGCATGTTACTTTTCCATCCCATCCTTTTAGGTCATTTCTTTTCATCCTGCTTATGTAAGATAACAGTTCAACTTAGATAACACATGAGACCTTATTATCTATAACTACATTCAAGACTTGCTATCAATTTGTCAGTTTTCTGAATTTTAGTTATCTGCTCACTTGTACTTTTTTAAAAAGTAGTTTTCACCCACCGTTATAAAATGGGCTAGTGGTAGCTGCAAGGAGATGAGAACTGAAACAAGTGAGAAGAGCCTGGGATGTTTCCAGTCGAATGGCAATGAATTCAGAAAAAATTATAAATTTCCTCTGTGGACTACACAGAGTATAATCTTTTATAAGGAATTATAATAACAGAATCTTGGATGTCTGATTGAACCTCCTGCCCCTTCTTATAATTGGGTAATTAGGGCAGCATTGGAGCCACTTCTGAGTGTTGTCTTGTTGCTCTGGACTTTAAAAAAAATTCAATCCCCTTTCCATAGGTCCTTGCATATTTCTGTCCAGGTCATCTTCCTTACTCTCTATGTCAGAGGTCTTCAAACTTGACAGCTTTAAGACTTGTGGACTTCAACTCCCAGAATTCCTCCTCTAGTCATGTTAGCTCAAGAATTCTGGGAGTTGAAGTCCACAAATTTTAAAGCTATAAAGTTTGAAGACCCTTGCTGTATGTTCAGCTCCTTTCAGTTCTCTATGATCGGATGGACATCACTATGCTTGCAGTGTCTGTTAGTAGTTTGAAGTCTTGTGAACTGAAGTATCTGTGATCAGTAATATCCAATATCTCCAAAAACACCTAGTAACTTTGTCAAGGGGGTGTGATGGCTCAGTGGTTAAAGATGTTGAGCTTGTCAACTGGAAAACTGACACCCTGGGTTCAAGACTACAGTGACATGTGATGGGCCGATCACCCATTATTTGCCCCAGCTTCTACCACGCCCCCCTCAGCAATTAGAAAGCATGCAAATGTGAGTAGATAGAGGTACCATTTTTATGGAAAGATAACAGCATTCTGTGTGCCTTGGCAGTGTATAGTCATGCTGGCCCCATGACCACAGAAGTGTCTTCAGACAACACTGGCTCCTTTTATAAGCGCTCATGACGCAGGGGCGTCACGTCTCATCTGCCACGGCTCATCAGTGCGCCCTGGCCAATCCCACCCCACAGTCTTGACCCTTACCCCAGAAGCACTCTCCCATGGATCTTGGACAACGCCCCACTGCCCTTAGCTCGCCTTGGGTTAAGAAACAGAGATGAGCACTGCCCCCTAGTGTTGGACATGACTGGACAGGGGAAACCTAATTTACCTTTAGTATCTTTAGCACAACTTGTGACCCCATTTTATACAATAAAAAAAATTATAAAGTTGTCATTAAGATTTCTATATTGGGGAAAATAAAATGGGTCAAACTAAACTACATTATAAATACAAAGAGTAGAAAACTAAATGAAATTAAATAATTAGAACCAATTCATTAGTATATACAATAACTTTGTGAATAAAATACTAACATACCAAATTACTAAAACTACTAGGTAAATAATTTTGTTGAGAATAATTTATCTGTGACAGAAATATATAGTGACATACAGTAAATTCTATGAAAAGTATAAGAAAATTGTATGTGTGTACGGTGACACACATATATATACAACATAAACACACACACATACAATCCCAAAACTATTTTGGCATTTTCCTGTGTAAAGCAATGCAACTAAGATCATTTTTATAACTCTTCTGGAGATGTTACAGTTTGGGCCCAACTGTAAAAAACAAACAAAATCATTCACAGATGGAACTCAGGGTGGAATTTTTATTAGTGAATAGAATTGTGCGAGTGGGTACAAACTGCTGTTGGAAGATCAATGAGAAAAACATGGGCTAGAATTTCAGGTCCTTCTCGATCAGGAATTGCCAACCTTTTGGATCTCAGAGACCACCAAACTCATAATTTTAAATCCCACAGACCACTAATATGAATTTTGACTAACAGTGGCTTGCTGATGTTTTCCCAGGGTCTCTGCAGAAAGCAGCAGAGACTCTGGGAAAATCAAAAAAAGGCTGCAGGAAAATTCCCCACTCCATTTTCCTACCAATTGATCATTCTTTATTTGGGATTGCAGGATATCAGTTCCATTCTCAGGGGCTGAGAGAGACTTTTGGCTTCATGCAAGGAAAGCAGCAGAAGTCTTTCTTTCTCTCTCCAAATTCCACCAGAAATGGGTCTGAAACTTGTCACTCTGGCGGAGCCTCTTGGAGCAGGATGTCTTGCAAGGTCCATGGACTCATTTCTGGCAGAGTTTGGAGAAGAGAAAGAAGCACTTTTGCTGCTTTCCTTGCATGCAGTCAAAAGCAGAAGAAGAAAGAAGTGGAAAAAAGCAGCCCAGTGGCCAGGTGAGGCATGTGGGGCGAGTAGGGCAAGTTCTCCCCCTCTGCCCTTTCCCCCCTCCCCTCACTATCTAGTGTTGTTCTCAATGCAAGCAATGCAAGTCTTGTTTTCCCGCAGGCCATGTAGGCGGAGCAGCCTTGTGTTCCTACGCAGCCTGGTTTAATTGCTTTGGGGGTGACATTTCTCTGTGGATCACCAACATTTTCTCACAGACCACCAATGGTCCCTGGCCCACTAGTTGGTGACCACTGTTCCAGATCACAATCATGACTGCAGAAATGTCTCAATGGCCTTGAAATAGCCAGGAACGACCAATAGAGTGAAATCCACAAGGAGTACTCTCTTTTTTTAGGTCATAGTAGTTCAGTCTGCCAGAGGGGTATGGTTATATCTTCTCTTCGATGTGGTAGAAGAGGAGACATTAAACAGGCCAAAGAAAGAGCTGTGCAACGCATTAGGCAAGTAATATTGAATGGGTAATTTGATGGCATGAAGGATTGCCTATTTATATTCTGCCAACATTGGTTTATTAGATCTCTCTGCCCTACTTAAAGAGCTACCCATGACCATATTGCAGCTCATCAGTAGTATCTCACCATCTTCTTTTCTGTTTATCTGCTACAATTGCTTTCAACACTTCTAGGCTTCATTGTTGTCTCCAACTATGCTAACCATAGCCAAAAATCATCTTGTCTTAATCAGCATGGGAGTCTAGCAAAAATGTTACATTCTGTGGTGGAACTGTAACATCCCTATTTGTATTAAAGTTAATTTGTATGCTGCAATATATAACAAAGAAAGCATAAAGTTTTAATTTATCATGAAACTTTATCAATATTTTACTTTAATCTGGTGTTACAGTAGAATGTAATTATTTGTTAGCCTTTGGTCTGCTGGTCTTCAATATGATGGAATTCAATCCCATAGTTGGAGCTGGCTGAGATTTCTAGAATCAAAGCCCCAGTATATGTATCTTCTGCCAAAAGTGCATTCAATTCATTACAGAATAGAGTTGGAAGGGACCATGGAGGTCTTCTAGTCCAGCCCCCTGAAATTCTATAATATATGTGCTTAAAATGTAAAGGAAATATACTGTTAAGTTAGTTTTTAAAAAATATTTCCAGTACAATTCATCTACCAGTCACAATGATACGGCCTTTGTAAAATCATTGATTCATAGTTTATCCCAACACTTTAATGTGTACACTTTCTTGCTCTCTTCTGTTATTGTCATTATTAAATGTAATGCAAACATTGGAGTCTGCAGCCTAAGGTAGCATAATCCTGACATATAGCTCCCAGGACATATACTATTTGTAAGGAGCAGACCTTATGTTAGATTCAACAATGAACATACATTTCTCTTGGATGTCTTCCTGTATCCTGTCATTGTCCCTGAGGCCTACTTATTATGGTATCAGAAAAGGACGCAAGTCTGTTTCGGATATTAGCTATTTAAGGACTCTGTGATAGAAATGTGTCTTAGCCCCAAACAATATAAAACAAAAATACAACCCCTGAAAGTATTAATCTCATTTCCCATGGAGAAGATGATACTAGAATCTTTTCATATAGACAGTGTTCCTTCTTCTCGGAAGCTACGTGAGCTTCCCTTTATATTAGAAACAGCTCCACTAGATGAAGGTTTACTACTTCTGTCCTCTAGGATTTAGACTGTGGATGAGCATCTCTTTGATTGCAACAGAGCATAAAGTTACCAACACCCTCCAAAAAGGCATGGCACCTGTTTTCCTTCCCCCCCTGACCTGGCTCTTCGGCTTTTCACAACTGGGTGACAAATAAAAATCCAACAGCTGCAACATTTCCTCTCCCTCTCCCTCCCTCTCTCTCTCTCTCTCTCTCTCACACACACACACACACACACACACACACGAGAGGGGGAGGAGAGAAACAAACAAAATGAAGATATGAGAAACGAGAGGAAGTCCTCACTGAATGTTTACTTCTCCTGCAGCTGCTACACGCTCAGGAACTATAGTCAGGAAAATAAGGAGCAAATTAGGGCTGCCCAAGGAAGGAAAATATTGGTATTAAAACAGCTAAATGCCTCCCCCTAGTGACTCTGTAGTTCTTTTTATATATATATATATGTGTATGTATGTATGTATGTATGTATGTATGTATGTATGTATGGCATTCGGCTTTGTTCGGGTATTTTCCCACGTCATTGTAGTTGTGCTTTTAAAGTTGTAGTGACGTTTCAGCAGAATCTCATCTGCCATCATCAGGCTTCTGTATAGTGTTCATCTGTGAGTCAGGCTTTTATAGTGGTTTCAGATTTAAATTTGGGGCAGCCTATTGCTGTGCCAGAATGGTTTTTTCTTCACCCTGATTGGTTGGGAGTCTTGGTCTGTGTTTATTGGTCTTGGAGTTCGCTGTGTTCTGCTTGATTGGTGTTTCTAATATCTCCTGTCTGTTTTTTGTCTGTTTTTGTCTCTTGATTGGCTGGCAACATTGTGTTACTTTATTGGAGGCCTTTAGTGCAGCTTGGCTCTGGGTAAATGGATGGCTATCATTAGTTAGGAAGCTAGGTTTCATTGGGTGCCTGGTTGGGGTGTGTTTGAGCTGGAGGTATCAGGGGGGATCTGTCTGTGCCGAGGTGTTTGCCTGGCTTGTGGTGTGGAGATTTTTTTGTTTGTGAGTGCAGGCTTCCAAATGATTGACAGTCTGGTGGAATCATCTCTTCTATTCATGCTTTCTGGTCTTTTTTCAATCTCTATGGCTTCTCTGATGATTCTATGGCTGGGGTTTTCTATAGTGGCTAGGGTTTTGGTGCCATTGAAGTTGATGCTATGACCTGTGGCTTCCATGTGTTGGACTAGTGAGGAAGTGTGTTCCAGCTTTTTGACTGCATATTTGTGTTCATCCAGGCGGGTACTTATTCTTCTATTAGTCTGTCCAATGTATGTGGCCGGGCATGATGCACAGGGGACTTCATATATGCCTTGGTTTTCCAGGTCAATTTTATCTTTGGGGTTTCTAAGGATGGCTGCTATTTTTCTGTCTGTTTTGAAGGCAGTCTTGATGTGATGTCTGTGCAGTATCTTACTAATTTTGTCTGTAGTACCTCTTATGTAGGGCAGGACAGCTGTTCCATAGGTCTGTTCATCTTCTGGGTCTCTGTTATGTCTCAGTGTGTTTTTGTGGATCAAGCCAGTGATTTTGCTTTTGTACTGATATATGTATATGTATATATATATATATATATAT
>NW_020769315.1:10341761-10359423 GCF_900518735.1 Pseudonaja textilis
AAAGAAAGAAAGAAAGAAAGAAAGAAAGAAAGAAAGAAAGAAAGAAAAAGAAAGAAAGAAGAGGGAGGGAGGGAAGTTTAAATTATCTTGAATGGAAGCATGAGAAGCATTTGCCTGTTTGGTTAGGAAATGTCTACCTTGATGTATATATACTTCTAAGTTTGCCTTATTGAGCATGAACACATTTGCCAGTTTTGGGACCAGAAACTTTTGAACATCAATATATGAAGAATTCTAAGCCTTTAATGCTATAAGGTTTTTTTTCCAGAAAAATAGTGATGATGAACACCAGATATGTGCCCTACTATTTAGTATTTTATACTAAATTTAGACTACCTTTTAGATATAATGTACACTGAAGATGGCATTTCATTTTATTGTACGAGGTGCAATGACAATAAAATAAACTTAATTTAATCCTAAAACATTAGTATTCTACTGATTGTTCAGTAATACTAATAAAGGTATGAACTTCTTGACAGAACATTTAAAGCTATTTGTTTGCCATTTTGATTAGATTTGCCAATACTTTGACTGGACTCTTAGGAACATATCCATTCATATTCAACCACTTAAGTTAAAATTTATTTTCACTCCCAATGATGTCTCTTTTCTTGGCTTAGTCATATTAATAAGCTTAATAATAAATATATTATGAAAACCTACATTATATGATATTCAAAGTCTATAGTTATAACAGAGTGTGTCAGAACTAGTTGGATCAGTAATATTCCTGTGCTAATGCAAATCTTCTTCCTGAGATATAATTTCTACATAAGCCTTGTAAATATTGCAGATGCAAATCAACAAGATAGGCAAACAGCAAAATTACAAGTACAGTACAGGAGAATGGAAGAAAGATGACAATTGTAATCAAAGCTCCATCCATTTTGTACATGTTTCAGTATCTCATGCACCTACAAAGTGGAAAGGCTTTGATCATGGGCTCATAAGTGACATCTTGATTATTTTCCCCCACATACCCTCCACAACGTTTGCAGCTGCTAGATGCATCTATCCAGGATGTTTTGATTACTTATCATTTATAAAACCCTGTATGGTATAGGGCCTGGTTATTTCAGCAACAATGCATCTCTGTATGTTTCTGCCCAAACAATCAAGTCAGCTTTACACTTTAACACACCCAATATTGCTATGGAATCAGAGGCATCAAAATTCATTCAATCAATCCATTTAGATTCCTATGCTGAGTTGAAGCTAAGTGGCCCAAATGGTCCCTCCCAGCTCTGTTATATGAATCTGGGATATATATCCTCACCCTTTTTCAGCCCTATAAAGTAAACCAGGTTAAAACACCAATGCCATACAGGTGTAAAAATAACTGTATTCAGGCTTCTTTTATGTGACCATTGCTATCTCATCATAGCAATTCTTCTTCTTGCCTTTCACGGACATTTCTTCTTCCTTCTACACCACTACAGTCTTCTGAGAGCACCTAAAATCTCTTCAGAGGAACTTCCTGAATAGATTTGGGTGGAAAAATAAGAGGAGCAGGAGAAACCTCTATTGAACAAATGAAAGTTAACATGTGCAGTGGTAAACTTCATTTACTATATTTATATATTGCAGCTTGATGTCAAATTCCTAAAGATTATAGACCTGTCTTGTGGACAGGCCGGATATAGAGTGCAGACTTTCTTATCTATAGTTATTGATATTAAGGCAAGTGCTGTCAAGGGAAAGATTTGTTCACCCTGTTCATATAACTTTATCTCGCATTGTGTATCTTTCATTTGTTATATCTCTCCTACTTTTGTAAGATATGCTCTTTCCCTTGCCATGAAGGGAATAATGGGCTCATGTTAAAGTAAAAATAAACAAGTCAATTTTAGATGTTATTCTACACAAAATAACCCATTTAAATGTAATAAATATCTAACATAAGAGACGTGAAAGTGATATTTTTCAATGTAGGTATTGCATCTGCTCGTGTTGGTAAATAATTGCAAAAGATTAATTACTTTGATCTCCACCCAGGTAGTCTCGGAAACCATTTGTCATTCTGACATCTGTAGACAAATATCAAAATCTATATTGAGGTGGCTCTTGAAACCTAAGATCATTCACCCCTTGAGTAAAATTGGACATAACAGGTGTTGTAGTAGAGCCTACTCTCTCTGCCAAATCATCCTAACACATAGCACATTCTGATCCACATATTAAAATCCAGGAAGGAAACCTGCCCTTGGGCATTCTCTGATCCTGCTGAGTTTCATTTAAACCAAACTAATGCAAAACTCGATCTTTTAAAAAAGCACTCTTTAAAAAGATAACCGCATTTTTAAACATTCGAAGTACTACATTATTTCATGCTGCTTAATTGTTTACTGTATAAATGTCTTAGACTGTGGCTCAAACATTATCTAAAGTAATGATGCCATAAAATATTATGATGAATATGAATGGCGAGGTGGCTGGTCTGAAAATAAATAAAGATAAAACAAAGATCTTGACAAAGAACATGCTACTAAGACAAAGAGAAGAACTGGCAGACCTGTTGAAAATCCAAGTCACGAACAAGGTCAAGTATTTGGGGATATACTTGACACCAAGATGTAGTACATTAAAAGAGAATAATTATATTAAACTTAAACAACAGATAGCCTTAGATTTGAAGAAATGGGAAAACTTACAATTGTCATTAATAGGGAGAATTTCAACAATCAAGATGAATATTTTACCCAGAATCTTATATTTGTTTCAAACAATACCAATTAAGCTCGGAAAAGACTATTTTGAAGACTTAAATAAAATTGTGCTGAAGTATATATGGCAAGGTAAGAAAGCGAGAATAAAGCTAAAGCTATTGCAAGATGCTAGAATTAGAGGAGGTTTTGGCCTGCCTAATTGGGAGTTGTACTATCAAGCTGCAAATTTGATGTGGGTCAAGGAATGGATAACATTAAGAAAGACTAGATTGTTGACACTAGAAGGTCATGATTTCCTGTTGGGTTGGCACGCTTTTTTATGGTATAAGGGAACTAAAACACAGGGTTACTTTAGAAGACATTATATACGGGAGTCTTTGTGGTTAAATTGGAAGAAGATAAAAAGACAATGTTATTTGAAAATTCCAGTTTGATTATCAACTATTGAAGCATTTTCCTATCCTATAATTTATAAGATGGAACAAACAGATATGGGGAACTATTGGATGAAAAGGGTGAACTTAAATCGATGCAAAATCTAGAGGAACATGATATAAAGATGAATTGGTTTTCATATGTACAAATACATTCAAGATATGATGAAGATTCTAAAACAGGGATTTTATGATAAACAGACTGATCTAGACAAGATTTTGACAGGTACTGATGAAAAGGTGATTAAAAAATTATATGGTTATTTACTGGGAATTAAGCTAGAGGAAGAACAAGTTAAAGAAACTATGATTGCTTGGGGGAGGAATTTTGGATATGGGATTGATTTAGAGAAATGGCAAAAACTATGGTCGCAAAATTATAAAATGACAATGTCAACAGCTTATAAAGAAAATCTGTATAAGATGTTTTACAGGTGGCACTTTCCCCCGACAAGGATAGCAAGAATGTTCAAGAATAAATCTAAAAAATGCTGGAAATGTCATCAGATACCTGGCTCATACTGCCATATGTGGTGGACTTGTGAGGATGCTAGAAAATATTGGACTAAAATCTGCATGTGGTTGGAAAAAATGACAAAGAAACACATAGATTTGAAACCGGAGTTTTTTTTATTGGGAATCTTACCAGATACATACAGTAAAGACTTGAAATATCTGATTGTAAATGTATTAACAGCGGCTAGGATTGTATTTGCTAAACATTGGAAAAATGAGAAAATACCATTGCAGGAAGAAATTATTAAGAAAATATTAGAATGTGCTGAGATGAGTAGATTGACATTTGAAATTAGAGAGCAAGAGGATAAACAATTCTATAAAATTTGGGACCTTTTCTATCAATGGTTGGATGATAAAATATAATAATAGAATATTTAGAATGTTAGATAACAAGGAATATTTTTGCTTTTTCTTTTTTCTTTTGTTATTTGACATCATATCTATAAAGTGTTTTTAGGATAGATTTGGTATGATTATATGATTTGTTATAAAATAAACTACCTAAATTATAGTTATCTCATAAAGTATGAATGAATAAAATTATAGTCGAATGATTTTCTAATAGCGATACTAAGATATATAAGTTTGGATTGATAATATGAGTTATTATGTAATATAACTGTAATTGAGACTATGAAATGAATGCACAAAACTGATGAACCAACTGACACACTGTTTGTATATATGTATGGAAGAAAGCTGATGTTTTTATGTTTTGTTTGTTTTTAAAAAATTAATAAAACTGTTTTCAAAAAAATATATTATGATGAATAATAAAACAGCATAGCTGATTACATAAAATAGCTAGGCATAAGTAATAAATTATTTCCAGAATTCATGCTTATGCCCACACTCAAACAGAAACTCTTAAAACTTGTTAACATTCAAAAAAGAGAATTTGCTATATTTCTCCAAGTTAGCTGAATAAAAGTTTAACAGAGAAGAAAAGGTCAGGGATCACCTTTCAACCTCCTTTCTCTTTGGAGGAATAAGGAGTATTATATAATTCAATATTGGAGGTGAGCAATCTATCATAGGGAACGTTCGAATTTTTAAGAACAAAGTAGCTAGACATTTTTTATAGACATTTAGCCATCACAAACCTTTTCCCCAGTGACACCTGGTGACTACTTTAACATTAAGATGGCCACAGTCATAATTGGTAAATATTTACAAATTATTACTTTTTGAGACCTTGTTAAAAGCAAGATTTTTTTTTTGTTGCTATATCTTAAGACATTAAGAGGTCAATCATAATCTTTTCACCTATTGATACAGATCTCACCTTCAGGATGATTTTAATATTTAAAATGAGCAATCAATATTTTTTCCTATGCTGCTTTTAATTTGTTTATTCAACTTGTATGACCCCCCATCTCAAACAAATGACTTGGAATATGTCTGGGAATAATTGCCTGCAGATCAAGTCATTTTCATCTCTGGGCACATCATGAAGCAATTTAAGAGGCACAGTCTGGATTTTTCTATATAGAAAATCCAAAGCAGATGAACAGTACAAAGATCATCATGGAGAACTTCATTTGTAGAGAAGCAAAAAAAAAGTAAAAACATAACTTTCTTGCAATATGGAATGCTTAATAACATTGTAGCATTGGGGAGGGATTGAAGAATAGAGCCAATAGTCAGTCTGATCAACTGTATGTAGTATGAGAACATCATCTTACCATTTCTCTCAAGCAGCACAATACTTTGGTGACCTGAAGATGATAAAGGAGGGAGAGACCCAGAAATCTCTAGGTACCCACTGATTTCTACAAAGCTAAAGGAAAGAATGGACAGGTCCAGAAACTCTTACGGTACTATATAGCTAATCCATATTACTATTCTTTTAACAGAATAACAGAGTTGGAAGGGACCTTGAAGGTCTTCTAGTCCAACCCCCTGCACAAACAGGAGACCCTATTATATCAGACAAATGGCTATCCAGTCTGTTCTTTGAAAGCCTCCAGTGATGGAGGAGCCACAACTTTTGAAGACAAGCAGTTCCATTGATTGTTATTTGTTAAATCAATTGTTAAATCAATAAATGTATCCTTAGTATAGGTTGTGTCTTATTAGTTTCCATCCATTGCTTCTTATTCTACCTTCAAGTGCTTTGGAGAATATGTTTATCCCCTTCTTTTTTGTGGCAGCCCCACAAATATAGGAACACCACTATCATGGTCCCCCTAGTCCTTCTTTTCATTAAAACTAGATGCAGCCGGACTTCTGGTTTGAAGGGCTTCGGCGACAGACAGAAATCTGCGATCGTGCGTGGTTTCTGTCTGGGCTCGCCGCTGGAGTGCCCTGAGCCGGCTGGTTTCGGGGCTAAGCCACCCCATAGAGGTGGTGAAGAGTGGGGAGACCACCAGCAGAGTCAAGGAGAGCTTCATCTCTTCCCCCACCTCTCCTGTTAGGAAATACTTTTGTTGCATACCCAGATATGGTGCTGCCTGCGTTGACCTTGGCGTTGGTGGGGCACTTCATATTGGGAGACCTTCTGCCACTGTTGCTTCCCCTTCTCCCCATGCTGTCACAGTGTTTAAAGCAACGCCGTGGCGTCTGGCACAGCCACGCGCGGCCAGCCAGGCCTCCTTCCTGCAACTGGAGCCTGGCAGAGACACTCGGCTTCAGGCACTCCTGTCACTGCCTTCCCTTCGCCTTCGAAGGCAAAGCCAATTCTTTTAAAAACGATGCCCTACTACCGGTATGACAAAGACTCCCGTGCCTGAGAGGGCAGCCCAATCCCACATGGGGAGGCGAATCTCCCGGGGCCGCAGCACAGGATCGGTCTACTCTGGGAGAAGCGCCCAGCCGCCATCCCTGCCTGGTGCCGGGCAGAGCGCGAAGAGCTTTGCCTGGGGTGCCCAGCACAGCTGACAGGCGGGCCCTCTTGCCCGGCAGTGGAACTCTTGCCAAGGCAGTGAGCACCTCCCCGCCAGACCCTCCGCTCATCCCGCCAGGGTCATGCCAGAGCCGTGCAGGCTGGGCAGAGCCGGGAAAGTGAGCCGTGGGTGTGCGCCCACCTGCCAAGCGAAAGAGCTGGGCCAATCCGAGCTTGGCTTCCTTCCCAAGTCCCTCCAGCCTAAACCTGAAGGGGCCACTGAGAGTGGCTGCCCGAGGCAGTGATAGCACCCACCCATCTGCGGACAGGGAGGTGAGGTGACGGCAGCACTGCTTCCCTGGCTGGTGGGTCTGGTAGAGAAAGCCCGAAGCTGCCCATCCTTTCCACCCCTCGCCCAGCCCAACCCCATCTCCAAATGCGCCAGCAGCTCCAAATGCTGCAGCAGCATGGGCATTGGGCAGAGGCACTCACTTGTTGGGGCTCAGCTCACAGGAGGACATGGCACAGGCCGTTGGCTTACCTCCCTGTCCACGGATGGGTGGACACTATCACTGCCTCAGGTGGCCTCTCCCGGTGGCCCCTTCAGGTTTGTGCTGGAGGAAGGAGGCCAAGCTCGGGTCAGCCTGGCTCTTTTGCTTGGCAGGCGTGCGCACACTCGTGGCTCATTTTCCCAGCTATGCCCAGCCCATACGACTCTGGTGGGATGAGTGGAGGGTCTGGCAGAGAGGCGCTCACTGCCTTGGCGAGAGCTCCACCGCTGGGCAGGAGGGCCTGCCTGTCAGCTGCGCTGGGCACCCCAGGTGAAGCTCTTCGTGCTCTGCCCGGTGCCAGGCAGGGATGGCGGCTGGACGCTTTTCCCGGGGTGGACCGATCCTGCGCTGCGGCCCCAGGAGATTCACCTCCCCACATGGGGTTGGGCTGCCTTCTCAGGCAGGGGAGTCTTTGTTGTACAAGTAGTAGGGCGTCGTTTTTGAAAGAATTGGCTTTGCCCCCCAAGGCGAAGGGAAGGTGGCGACAGGAGCGCCTGAAGCCAAGTGTCTCCACCCGGCTCCAGTTGCAGGGAGGAGCCCTGGCTGGCCATGCATGGCTGTGCCAAACACCGCAGCATTGCTTTAAATGCCGCGACAGCACGGGGAGAAGGGAAAGCAACAGTGGCGGAAGTTTTCCCGATACGAAGTGCCCCACCAACGCCGAGGTCAACATCCAAGCCGTTGCTGCCCACACGCCCAAGGATGCAAGGGGGGGAAATTAAGTCACCCCCGAAAAGATGGCCTAGCCATTTTTTTTGGGGGGGGGTCAAAAAAAATAAATAAGGCCCAGTCTTATTTTGTGAGAAACATGGTAGATCCAAGTGATTATCAGTAGGAGACTTGGTTAGTTTTGGAATCCTGCTTCAGTTGCCTTACCCTGAAAGTGCACACTAATTGGATAATTGTCATTCAGTGGTAAGCTCTTAATATAGTCTTACTATATAAGCTTACATTCCAGCTTATAACATGAAGATAAACCTGTCATGATCTAGAATAACTGAAATATGATTTTCTTTATTGCAAGATTAGGTAATATAAGGAAGGAAAAAAAAACAGTTCCAATTGCCTTTCAGAAAAGCACCTTTGAGACAATTACGGGCTGGATGACTGAGACTCTTCACATACATTAAGTAATAAACACTTGCTTAGCACACTTTCTTGCCCCTGTGACTATAGTTGATGATACCAGATGATATCATAGTTGATGGTCCTGAATGATCCTGAGAGATCAAATAAAATTAATAGAGTTATACTCCACCTCTCATCTAAGTCCTATCATAATTCATCAAAAAGAGTGATTCTCACAATTTACATTCCATATTTAGGTCTGACCCAGATCATCTATTTTGTCCGGACCTCCTTGACCTGTTAGATCAGTCAACTTCCTTTAAAAAGGAAAGGTTAAAATTGGATAATAATTGCTTTATTACATTATTATTTTTCCCCTCAACTTCTGATCCAGGATTCTCATGTTATCGTTCTTGATTAGAGTAATCACAAGCAAATGTACTGTAATAACAAAAATAAAAGGCATATTATATAACAGTGAATTATTAACAGTAGAGGGCTGAGTATGTCTTATGATTCTACATCGTAATGAATTCCAGGTGATCATTTTTGCACAATTAGTGTGTGCTGATGTGTTATTGAAAATAAAGAGGCACAACACATTTCCTTGCAATGGAATAAAATGAAAAGAAAAGAAGAGAATTATCACATATGATAACCTTTATTGTCATTTTTGTGTACATAATGGCATACATTAAAATGAAATTCCAATGCCTGCTTTTGAAAGAAAAAAAACCCCACCCATCAAACATCACCATCCCAAGGATAACAATAATAATATAGTAACAGCAGCAACATCCAAACATCCCAAATTATATAAAATGCATTATATCCAGCCAAAAATCAGACAAGGAGCTAATTTTCTGATGTTCCCACATATTCTTCCTTTAAAACATAGATATTCCTCCTTTAAAACAATTTGTTTTGGCTTATGGAATTATTTAGCATTTTTTTTGGGGGGGGGGGGGCAGGACAGAATGTAATATCCTTAATGAGATTGGCACTGATGTAGAAAAGCTAGGAAATTTATTTATTAAATTTCAAAAACATGGATAAAAAGTAAACAAGAAAAAGAAAGTAGAAAAGAAAGAATCAAATAAAACAAGCTAAAAGAGAAGAAAAGAAGAAGAAAGTAAAGAAAAAAGGAATGGTTTTTGACTTTACTTCATCTAACTCTTATTCTAAAATTAATAATAGTCTACATTACATCTATAATCCCATGTAATTCTAAGCATCAGACCCCAAAATTAAAATGTCATTTTTCCTCAGTTTTTATATGTTTTTATAAATTCTCCTACCTTGCACATTTAGGAGCCTTGCCATGTTTATCTTATATAAAACCAAAATTCCATGTGTTCTTTCACCCTGTTACTCTTTAACCCAAAGGAAAATGTTAAGTTTGGGAAAAGAGAGGCTGAACCAGAGCATGAGTGCAACAATACTTTATTATAACAATGAAGGGCTGACCGTGCTTGCCACGCCTGGAACTGGCTCACAACGATCAGCAACTGGTCGGACCCCGCAGCCTGCTTTTATAGCTGGCTGCTGGGGAGAACCAACCAATGGGTAAAGGGGAGAACGCCCCCGCAAAGTGAATGGACCTGAGTGAGAACTCCTAGAGTCCTCAGGACATAACACCCCTTCCCCCCAGACGCGAACACGCATAGTCTTTGAGGTAGGCAGGAGGTTTATGTTGGCGCCCGGAACGGCGCAGCTCTGGAACGCTGACTGTCCGCTCAGAGTCTGTCTGGGAAGGCAGAGTCGGGTGAGTGTCACCAACATGCCCCTCGGTTCGGGCAGGCCCGGGACTCGTAGGGTTGGTCACTGGGGACGTGCTCCCGTAGACTGGATCGGGCTGGTCCACCGTCTGTGCGCCGCTGTCCATACTCGGGTTTTCTGGACCGACGGTTGGTGTGTACTGGTCGCCGGGAAGGATGTGGATGTGGGGTTGATGCTGAGACCTCCCGTCGCTTTGTGATTCTGGGTCCCTGCTCGTGTGGGTGCTGAGGCGCCTACGCAGCTGGTCCAGGTGCCTTCTCCAGACCCGGCCGTCCTCCAGTCTGACCCGATACGACCTTGGTCCGGTGATGGCCACGATCTCGCCCGGGATCCACAGGGGGTCACCAGCGAAGTTCCTCGCGAATACTGGCTCCTGTAAGATAAAATGTCTAACCCCCGATGTGGAAGCGAGGGGGGAGTCAGGGCAGTATTGTGGATGAAGTCTGTCCAATACAGTCCTCAGACGCCTGCCCATCAGGAGCTCAGCTGGGGACTTGTTGGTGACTGAACAAGGAGTTGAATGCTGGCTCATCAGGAAACGCGAGAGTTTGTGGTGCCAGTCATCCTTACTGAACCTAGCCAGGGCTTCTTTAGTGGTTCTGACAGCCCTTTCAGCCAATCCGTTACTGGCAGGATGAAATGGGGCTGTGAAAATGTGGCGGATACCCAGGTTGGCAGCGAAACGGCTGAACTCGGTTGATGCGAACTGCGGGCCATTGTCAGAGACAATGGAGTCGGGTAGCCCGTGTGTAACAAACAGGCGTGTTAATACGTTGGTGATTGCTTGTGTGGTGGTCGTGGATAGCTGTGCAACGTCAATCCATTTAGAATAGGCGTCCACGACCACTAGGAACATCTTCCCATGCAAGGGGCCGGCCAGGTCGATGTGAATTCTGGACCACGGAGCGCTGGCGCTCTCCCATTTAGTAGGGGTGGCAATAGGAGGAGCAGGACGGGATTCCTGGCAAATGTTGCAGGAACTTACCCATCTGACAACGTCCTCGTCGAGGCCTGGCCACCACACGTAGCTGCGTGCTAATGCCTTCATTCTCATGATGCCAGGGTGTCCCTCGTGCAGTGCCTCCAGGACTCGGGTACGCAGTAAGGTCGGGATGACCACTC
Organism: Pseudonaja textilis; assembly: GCF_900518735.1. The sequence continues at coordinate 10,352,728 of NW_020769315.1, forward strand.
GAGTGCCCCACAGTAGACAGCCCTGCAAACTGGACAGTTCCTGCATGCGGGTCTTGAAAGGTGAGAATTTGTTTTCAACATTGCCACCCGGCCACCCCCTCCTCACCCAGTCGAGCACCTGGGCGAGCGTTTTGTCTGCCTTGGTTTTAGCAGCAATGTCAAGGGCAGTGATGGGGAGGTCCAATTGTGTTACCTCGAAAATAGCGTGGACAGGAGCAGGGTCTTCAGCCGGGGCCAGCAAGGGACAGCGGCTGAGAGCGTCAGCGTGGGACAATGTTTTACCTGGCCGGTGTATGAGTCTGTAGGAGTAGGCTGCTAGGAAGAGGGTCCATCTCGTCATCCTAGGGGAAAGGACTTGAGGGGTCTGTTTGTCCCCAGCTAGTAGACCCAGGAGGGGCTTGTGGTCTGAGACCAGCTCGAAAAAATGGCCAAAAAGAAATTCGTGAAATTTTTTCACTGCTGCAACAGCTGCTAGAGCTTCCTTATCGATCTGGCTGTAATTACGCTCTGTTGCGGAGAGCGTTCTGGAGAAAAAGGCAATGGGAGCCTCGGCGCCATTGGGAAGCCTGTGGCTTAATACTGCCCCAATTCCAAAGGGGGATGCGTCTGCTGCCAGCACTAAAGGAAGGTTTGGGTCGAATTGAATAAGTACCGCCTCTGACGTGAGTAGTGATTTCACGGCGTGAAAAGCATGGTCTTCTTTGTGCCCCCAGTGCCAAGGTGACTTTTTATCCAGGAATCTGTGTAGGGGTTCAGCTACTGATGCTTTATGGGGCAAGAAAGACGCGTAAAAGTTTAATAGCCCCAAGAAGGCCTGTAGTTCCGTTTTGGAGGTTGGAGTGGGTGCCTCGTGAATTGCCTTAACCTTGGACTCCAGGGGGTGAATGCCTGAGGCGTCAATTTTATAACCCAGAAAGTCCACCTGTCTAGTGGCAATGGCGCATTTTTCTTTTTTCAATTTGAGGCCATGCTGTCTGAACCTCTCTAACACTGCTCGAACTCTCTGGAAGAGTTGGGGTCTGTCCCTGGCCGAGACCAAGATGTCGTCGAAGTAGGGTACTACTCCAGGGAGGCCCTGTAAAATCCGCTCCATGAGGGATTGAAAGATACCTGGGGCAAAACTTACGCCAAATTGGAGACGCTTGCATCTGAAGGCACCCCTGTGAGTGACAATGGTCTGGAGTTCTGCTGTTTGGTTGTCAACAGGGAACTGTTGATACGCTTGAGACATGTCCAATTTGGCAAAAATGCTGCCAGGTTCAAAAGTGTGTAATAAATGCTGAATGACGGGCACTGGGTAAGCGCTAACTTGTAGAAACTTATTGATTGTGGTCTTGTAGTCCGAGCAAATTCTCAGGCTACCGTCTTTTTGAGGGGTGTGACAATGGGCGTCTCCCATTTGGCGAAATCTGTTGGCTCAATGACCCCTTGTTTTAATAGTTTATCCAATTCAGCATCTAGTTTTGGCCGAATAGCGAATGGGACCCTACGCGGTTTTAGCCTGATTGGGACTGCCTGGGGGTCGACTGAGAACGATATTGGGGTACCGTTATAACACCCCAGCTCCTCGCTGAATACATCTGAGTAATCAGCGAATAAGGAGTCAGTGTCTGAGGTTGAGACAGCATGGACTCCTGTTAGCCCTAGGCCGAGATGGGGAAACCAATCGAGCCCCAATAAGGTAGGGAGATTGCCGTTAACTACCACTAGAGGTAGGTGACCTTTAAAAGTTTTAAAACTGACAAGGAACTTGCCTCTGCCGATCACAGGAATGGTCCTCCCCTGGTAGTCCTTCAGGCTAAACTGGCACTTCTGGAGCCGGCTAGTAGATAGGCTGGGCTGGAGCCTCTTGAGGGTGTTCCACGAGATAATTGAGAGCGCTGACCCTGTGTCAACCTCCATGCGGCACGGTTTACCTTCTAAGTAAACGGAGAGAGAGATTTTACTAACAGTGTGGCAAGTGTGTTTGGCACGGTGATGTGTGCGACAGTTCAATACTTGCCTCTGCGGCCCCGAGTGTGAGACGGGGGGGTGCCTTTGTGTTGAGCCTTGGGGAGCTTGGCAGACTCTCGCGATGTGCCCCCTTTTATGGCAGTTATTGCAGGTGGCTCCTTTAAACTTGCAGGTGGCCCTCAGATGGGATCCACCACAGGCTAGGCACAGGGTGATGTGCTTGGGTGGACCGATGTTTTCTTGTTTGGCTCCTACCTGCGGCCGTCTGTCATTTGAGAGGCGGTGGACGTCGTTTTCATCACTCAGGGATTCCTCTGCTACCACCTCCTCGGAGTGGACTGGGATTGATGTCAGCTTGGCAGTCGGGCCATTGATTTCGGTGGCTGAGTGCGCTGCCAATTCTGCTGCTAAGGCCTCCTCGACTGCTTGTGCGAGATTGAGGTCTTTTTTCGCGAGGAGGCGCCTTTGAAGGTGTAGGTCCTTGACCCCGCAGACTAGTTGATCGAGGAGCATGTCCTCCAGGTAGGTTCCAAACTCACAATGCAATGCTGCTGTTCTGAGAGCGGCCATATACTGATTAATGGTTTCCTTGTCCGCTTGCTTCCTCATACGGAAGGTGAATCTCCTGGCAATCTGTGAGGGCCTGGGAGAATAGTGGTTAGTGAGGATTTCAAGTAGCTCTGACCAAGGAACGTTTTTCAACTCACGTGGAGCCACGAGGGCTGTGGCAGTATCGAAGACGATGGCTCCACAGTAGATCAGGAAATACGATTTTTTCCGATGTTCTCCAGCATCAGCAAGCCCAATTGCATCAATATAATGGTTAAAACGGTTCTTGTATGATTCCCACTTCTCCTCATCCGGTTTAAACGCTGGGAAGACTGGATTGGAGTTCATGGTGATGGGACCGGTAGAACAACCTGTGGAAAAAATCTCTCTGGGGCAGCAGGAAAATGTTCTAGTGCCTGTGGCAGGCAAGTGATTTCAGCTCTGGAGAGGCTTTTCGCAATCCTCTCTCTCTCTCTGGGTTAGCCACGTTTGGCCGTCAGCCGTTGGTGGCGTTTAAATTCGCTCCTGTGTGGGCGTCAGTGACTTGACTACAGCGCTGTGCTGTGCCTTTTAGGTTTGAAATTCAAATGACAGCCGTTTGAATTTCGCGCCTAAACAATGAGCGGCTGCGGCTCGCAGCGCTTCACTTTCCCTGTAGCTGGGCTAACAAGCGGCTACAGACGCTTCTAACTTTCGATCTGACCGCTCTCTCTGGCTGCGGGTCAGTGTTCGCTTCTATTGCTTGCTGGCCGCTTTCTCTGTCGGCGGACCAGCGTTCGCTCTTTTTGTTTGCTCTTTTTGCTTGCTGACCGCTCTCTCTGGCTGCGGATCAGCGTTGCTCTTATCGCCGGCCGATTGCTCTCTCTGGCTGCGGATCGGCGGCTAGTGACTCAGCGGTTGCATGGTGCTTCTGGTAGCCATCCCATCCTCGTCGCCAGTGTTAAGTTTGGGAAAAGAGAGGCTGAACCAGAGCATGAGTGCAACAATACTTTATTATAACAATAAAGGGCTGACCATGCTTGCCACGCCTGGAACTGGCTCGCAACGATCAGCAACTGGTCGGACCCCGCAGCCTGCTTTTATAGCTGGCTGCTGGGGAGAACCAACCAATGGGTAAAGGGGAGAACGCCCCCGCAAAGTGAATGGACCTGAGTGAGAACTCCTAGAGTCCTCAGGACATAACAGAAAACCTCTGGTTTCAATTGTAAATTTACCTTTAAAATCTTCTGGATCAAAATACATATTTATCCCAATATTTTCTTGAACATCCACCAAAGATTAAAAATGTACCTTCAGACTGATTGCATTTCCAACAAATGTTTGAAATTCCATTATACATTTTTGACGATTTATTGGGTATCAAATACCAGGTATAACATCATTTTATGAATATTTTCTTTAAAGTTAGAATTCAATGTGAATTTCAGTCCTTTCTTCTATGGTACATATTTGCTCATTAATCCAACAGCATAAGATATCCAAGATTTTTTGCCCATCTTATCATATAGATTTTAACGTTCATCCTCTTTCCATTATCATAAATATTTATATATCTAAGTAATAAGATGATCATCATTTTTCCACAATTCTATTTCAAGTTCAGTCTTACCACTTTTAAAGTCATGGTTCTTTTTATGAAATTTAAAATTTTCCATTCACTGAGCAAAGGGAAGCCATAAATGGCATATGATGATGATTGAATATCTATTCAGTCATGTCCAGTTCTTGGCAATTCTATGGGCCAGATCTCTCCCCTCCTTCAATCTTGTACTACTACTTTGAATTTTTCTGTGCTCTGGCTTGTGTCAGCTTTGATAGTGTCCTATGACATATATAACTTTCCAATTCCAGATCTTGTTTTTAAACAAGAAAGACAGTATATCAGCATGTTAACCATGTTTATTTAACTGTCATTTCTAAAGTGCTTAGTTTCTAAACTTTAGGAACTGATAGTGCTTAGGAACATACTGCCTATGAGAGCAAAGCTATTAGAACAGAACAAAAAATGCATACTAGTCAATAAGAATGTTCCCTCATTATTGAAGAAATCCATGTTTTTCTAAGGTCTCTTAGCATAATTTTCTCACATTGCATCTTGGCTGGGGCATTGGGGAGTTGAAGTCCATATATTTAAACTTGCTAAGTTTAAAAAGTTGAGAAACACTAATGTAAATAATGAGAATTATGCCTATGACACTTGCTCTACTTTAATTCAGATTTAAACTTCTCATGGCAATAACTGTGATTTAGATTTAACCTTCTCACAGCAATAATTGTGAAATTTACATAGTCTAAATAGTGCTCTTCACGGCAAAACTGATGGAAAAAATAAGCAAATATAAATTGGTTAAGGAAGTTGTGCTGTAATCTAAAGAAAGAAATACTGCTAATACTGAACTGTTACATAAATTTTGTTCTGTAAATATTTACATCTCTGGAAATATAAACATTGAGCTCCAAACACTTACACAATTTACATTTAAATAAACAAATAAAATAAAAGAAACAAGAAAATACTACAAGGCAAATGTGACATAGTCACATTTTGTCTCTAAAAAAAGAAAAGAAACTCTTTATTTCTGTTCAGTAGACTCCAAAGATAGGCTCACTCAAACATCAGACAGATATTTCCCACATTTGAAAAAGGGAGTTCCCATTGGCAAGCTTAATGCACAACCGAGTAAAGGACAAAAATAGCTTCACAAAAAGCTTTTCTCACAGACTTTCTATGGTAGGAAGGAAGATATCCAACATCTGAACTTTAAAATTTCATCACAATAATTGCAAAAAACAATATGTAGAGTGGGTCTCCCCCACCTTCCTTTCTTCAAATAAAATGTGTTAGTCCTGTCACTCACATATCCTGACAATCAAATCAGAAAGTACAATTGATGGACACCACTCTGTAGAACAGCCCTTTTAAAGGAAGAGGTCATGACAGGCAAACAAGTTCAAGAAAGTCTTGGCATTTATTTCTAGATAATAAAGAGTTCCCCATGGAATCTTTGCCCAGCTAAACAGACTCACAATTGTGCCACACTCATGTTAGTGGCATATGTGTGGCGATCAAAGCTGGGGGAAGAAAGGTCCTGGGAAAGGTCCTTTGTCTTGCAAAAGCTGCCACAGATGAATCAGACATTCAGCTAAGTTTATGACACTGTTTATATAAGAGAATAATTCATATTCTGGCAGAATTCAAAGGCAACTGGGGAGAAATGTAGGTTGAAACTAGCAAGAATGATGTCAGCATTGTGAGAGTCCATGTAGAAAGTACAACCAGATGAATTAATTCTACATCATTGTAAGTTACATTGACTGACCAGTGGTGGATTTCAAAAATGTTTACTACCGGTTCTGTGGGCGTAGCTTGGTGGGCATGGCGTGGCGTGGCTTGGTGGGAGTGGCTTGGTGGGAGTGGGGGAAAGGTTACTGCAAAATCCCATTCCCTCCCCACCCCACTAACCTGCTTTCCAGCTCTGTTCTCCTATGAAGGGCAGCAAAAGAAGACTCAGCCAATCAGCTGGGACTCAGGAGGCAGAGAATAGATGGAGGCGGGGCCAGTCAAAGGGATTTTTGATGGTTCTCTGAACTACTCAAAATTTCCACTACCGGTTTTTCAGAACTGGTCAGAAGCTGCTGAATACCAACTCTGTAACAGACTCTTGCAAAACTGGAAGTGCATTTCTCCTCCATGGTCTTTATAGTCCAAGAAACCAGGAAAGGTTTCTTTTGAGACATTTCCCAGGCCCCATTTCCTTTTGCCCCATTCAGTTGCTGCTTGCCCAACCATTCCAATGGTGGGATTCAATTTTTTTTACTATTGGTTTTGTGGACATGGCTTGGTGAGTGTGTCAGGGGAAGGATACTGTAAAATCTCCTATCAGAAGGTTCTGGTTCTCCGAACTACTCAAAATTTCTGCTACTGGTTCTCCAGAACTGGTCAGCTGAGTACCACTTCTGAACCATTTCTCCAGCTGGGGATCCTCTCCCTGTCATTCCCACATACCATTTAAGCAAAAATTGCTGGGTGATCTTGGACCAGTCATTCTCCCTCAGCTCTAGGAAGAAGGCAATGACAAATTAATTCTGAAATCTTGCCAAGAAAACTGCAGGGATTTGGTCCAGGAAGTTGCCAAGAGACTTCAAGAGGAAGGAAGGAAGGAAGGAAGGAAGGAAGGAAGGAAGGAAGGAAGG
>NW_020769315.1:10361214-10375596 GCF_900518735.1 Pseudonaja textilis
TATCTATCTATCTATCTATCTATCTATCTATCTATCTATCTATCTATTTATATTTTATATTTATTATTATTCATCTTATGGTATGAAGCAAAAAAAAAGCAGAGTAGTATCCAAGGAAATGTTCTTCCTATTAGAAAAAGGAATTGTCCATATGCTTCATTGTTTCAAAGGAATATGCCAATATAGCTCATAGGCCCAATATGTCAGAGAGAAATTTTGAAATAAATTAATTCACTTCCTCAGAACAGTCAAATTTTTTTTGAGACCAGAGTCTGAGTGTAGAAGTGTCTTGAATTCTGTGAAACTCTGTTGGGTTTTCAAGAGAAATCTAAGAGGATTGTTTTGTCTGTGACACAAAGTCAGTCAAGTCTACCCCTCACTGAAGGCAAGAGAGTCCAGCCTGAAAGAGAAAAGGCTATGGGGCACTCTAGTATGGGAAAAGGAGTGTGGGAAAATTCTAACAGAAATGGAGATGGTACAGCTAAGGGTGACCTTTGACAAGCATTTCCAGAGACAAATTCAAAGTGTACTGCAACTCATAAAATGTGGGTCTTTTCTAAGTTACTAGACTTGATTTAGGAGTATGACTGTCCTCCTAAAAACAATATTAGCAAGATGAATGATTGGGAATCCTGCCCATTGCAAGAGAAATGCCATAAATCTTAGGGATGTATGAGCTTTATATGGCTATGTTACACCCATGAGATTACTGTATATATTTTCTCCCTTCAGAAGTCTTCCCACTATTAGGGCCAACCATGAATTTGTATGGACTTTAACTCCCAGAATTCCCAGCTCTTCCCAAGTCTTCAAGTTGCCAAGATTGAGAAACAAAACCTGCTTTATTGCTGCTCTATGTAGTTTCTTCTTAACCTACAGTTGTTTTTGTTAACTGGGTCCCCCTTCTAATGTGTGGATTTCAACACCCCCCTCCCCAAATCCTCTATCTACCTACCTACTTACCCATCTACCTACCTACCTATCTATCTTATGGCATACAATGTGAGGGAAATCCACACATGCTAGACACAATGCAGTCTTGGCAGCCTAGATTTCCCAAACAATATAACCATGGCTGAGAATTTGGAAACTCAAGTTCATACATTTAGAGTAAACCTAAACTATGAAAGGTTAATTGATGCTATTGGTGATGGTTGTTCAGTGCCTTAGACAGCCCTTCCATTACCCGGCTCTTTAAACCAGGCATGTCCAACTGCAGCCTTCAGGCTGCATGAAGCCTTATACAACTAATAATGTGGCCCTGCAACATTTTAAAATTTTAACATTATTTATGTATGTATGCATGTTTATACTGACATGCATAAACACATTAACTATATTATTTGTTTTATATGTGGCCAAAACCATTCCTTTTTCTTGTATGTGGCCAAATAGTTGGACATGCCTACTTGAAATTCAAGGGTGGGCAGTTCTTGGTCCATCAGTTAACTGTGTTCCTAATATAGTTTTACAGCCCCCAGGCACTTAGAGCTAAATATTTAGCTTATTTGGAGGGAGGGGATGGGTTGAGATATTTAGGAAGAGAAATGAGTGCCTTAAGTCTTTGCTTAATTACATATTTAACTCTGTAAAATGTTCAGAATCATCCTGCTTTTTTCCATTGGGATTTAAAAAGCAAAATGATTGCCTTAAGTTGTCTGAAAACTCTGGAAATAAAAAAGAATTGAGTGCATCTGAAATTTTTATGTAGACTGTGTATTCTATAAGTCTTCCCCCAGATGAAGTTGTTATATTTGAGATATTAAAAAAGGGTCTCTAAAGACAATGTAGTCTGAATAATAGGACGCTGCTGAAATGAAGTGCTTTAAGTTCTTCTGAAGATTTATATGAATTGGATTACAGCCATCAAGACATGGATTTTGAATTGGTCCCAAGTGTTTAGTTCAACTTGAGAGAAGCCCTTTTGCAAAGCAAGTAGCAGACAGGAGCATAAAACATTTTGAAAACACCATAAACACACTGAGTGAGCAAACTCATCTGGAAAGTTCCTCAAATGATGATTAAAAGCTTAAGAAAGCTTAGGGAGATATAAATAAATGCTTTCTAGAAACAAAAGAGAGCCAGTGATGTAGTATCAGACTAGAAACAGGGAGACTGAATTCTAGTCCTGCGCGAGGCACAAAGCCAGATTAGTGACCTTGGACCAATCACTTATTCTTGGCCCTAGCAAAAGGCAAGTGCAAACCATCTTCTGAAATCTTGCCAAAACACTGTGCAGGGATTAGTCCAGGCAGTCACCAGGAGTCAACAGTGTCTCAAGAAGGAAAGGAAAGAGAAGGGAAGGGAAGGGAAGGGAATATGGTCAATATGATCCTCACTACTCTTTTTCTTTCTTTCTCTCTTTAGTGTGCCTGTTCACTCTCTGATAAATTGCTATTCTTGTGCTGCTGTGTGTGTAAGCTTTTATTGTACTTTTATTGTACTTGCCTGTGTTTCCCAGCCAAAAGCATCATGAAGTATTTACCCATTGGCTTTTTGGATTCTACTGCTTAGTTTTTAAATACTTTTCCTGTGCCTCCTTTTTCCTGGCATAAGCTAGATCTGAGCTGGGTTATTTGCAATAAGGCCTATAGTAATCCAAAAATTGTGCTGGTACCTGGAACAATACTGTAAGCCGCTGTAGAAAGTTAGCATCCACCCTTCTCCTAGAAGAATGAAATATTTTGAGAAATATTAAAAAGGCAGAATATTATATTTCCCTGGATGAGAAATGGAGAAACATGTTTTTTAAAAGCAGTCCCCACCTTTCTTAATAGCCCTCAGCAGATGGCAGCACTAAGACATAAATAGCTTATTCAAAGAAGCTAAGTATCTAGGTAGCTCTATTCATAGGCAAAAATTCTCTGCAGCAAGGTCAGAAGAAAGGTAGGATTAGCCCTCAGCAACAATAGGAATTGCCCAATGCCGCTTCATTGCATCAGCAGTCCAAACTTCAACCAAACCTGGGAGCTCAGACAACCCACTGAGCCAGCTACAACCCCTCCAACAGCCAGTAGAATACACGTTCTTGCACAGGAACGGGAAGTTCAAGTGTAAAGCCCAAGAGAAGGCATAAAAACCCCACACTCTCAACTCCATGTGGTCAGCTATCCAGAATCACACGTGCTAGGTGGTTTAGTTTCATCAGTAAACGGACCGACTTTCCAATCAGCCTCCAGCCTCCATTTTGTCTCCAGAGCCTTTCTCCCAGCTTGGAACTGAACCAGATGGATATTTCTTCCAACATTGCCCAGAATTGTCCTATAGTAAGAGAATGATCAATAAATTCTTTAGACTAGATAACTTTATAGGAGATTAGAAGGCATTTGTGAACTTCCTACGTTTTAAATACAATAACAGATTGCTAACAGAGGGATTTGAAGATTGGTCGATTCGATTATTGAACAGGCATCTGAAATATTTATTTTTCTTGTTAAATAAAGATGAAAAAGTTTATAACTATATCCAGACCCATTATGTAAGAGGAGGAGAATTTATCAGGTTTTTAAATTTTTCTTTTCAGCATCCAGCCAGGGTGGATTTTTTATATGTTTAAACTTAGGTGTTTGGGTGAATTCTACTTTCTTTTTTTTTCCTTTTATGTACACAATTTTTTTCTTTTTTGCTGTTGTTGGATGTATTTTTTCTGTTTCTTTTACTATTGTGTACTTTATTCCTATTGATAAAACATAATAAATATATACATGAATTTATAATAATAATAATAACAACAACAACAACAACAACAACAACAACAACAACAACAAAAGTGTCCTGGAACCTGACCAACAGGCAACCCCATACATCAGTGGTTCCCAGCCTGAGTTAATTGAGAGGCATGATTTTGAGATGATTTTACTGGCATCACATAAAATAGCCAATCCTAAAATGGTTACTGGTAGTCCTCAATTTACAACTGAGCCTGGAATTTTGATCATAAATCATTGCAGCTGTAAGTCAATTCACCATGTAACTGAAGTTATTTTATGATCATTTTTACAATGATCATTAAGCAAATTATGTGGTTGTAAGTCTAAATCTAGTTTTTTAGCCAAAAAACCCAACTGCAAAACATAATAACGTGAATGTGGTTCATTGCAACAGGTTATAAATATGAGTCAATTACAAAATAACTGAAATGCAGTAATGCAATCATAGGGGTGGCGCAGCAGTCATAATTTTGAGGAAGGGTTGTAAGTAACTTTTTTTAAATCCATCCTAACATTGAACAGTTGTTAAGTAACCACTTATAAGTTAACCATACTGTGATTTGCATGACCAGTCATGGGTAAAATATGCCATAACAAGAAGGTCCCATGATATCTCTACATGCCTCCAGTAACTTTTCTACTATTTCCAATTTGTCTTGGTTCTTTTCTGTGGGCAGATATCACATTCTCAGACAATATATCAGTCTGTCAGACTGCAGCCAGACAGCATTTTTTTCTTATAAAGCCCAGAACCATTCTGAGGAGTAAATATGGTAGTGGAAAAGGGGATTTTATATATAGCACTCCAGATTCCCATATCACTTTTTAAAAAAGTCAATAGGACAATGACATTGTCAGGCATCAAGAAAATCATCCATGTATGTTGGTTTTAAAAGGCTTCAAAGTGGGAAACTTAATTGTAGACATGTTGTTGGACAATGTAGGAATGAAATATTGAATTAGATAACCTAGTGAATTGCTGTAGGAGAGATCTTTCCATATTCTTGCATTCTTCAAAGAAAAGTTATCTGGTGTAAGCTAGATTTTGTTGGAAATCAGCATTATTTCTATATTTATTATAAGTTTAATAAATTAAACCAAATCTGTTATGACTTTCATGTATAATGATAAAATCATTATTTTACAGATTAACAGAGTTGGAAGTGATCTTGTAGGTCATCTAGTCCAGCACCCTGCCCAAGCAGGAGACCCTACACCATTTCTGATAAATGGCAGTTTAATCTCTTCTTGAAAGTCTCCAATGATGAAGTTCCCACAACTTCTAAAGGCAAGCTGTTCCATTGGTTGATTGTTCTCACTGTCACAAAATTTCTCCTTATTCTAGGTTGAATCTCTCCTTAATCAGTTTCCATCCATTATTCCTTGTTTGGCCTTCGGGTACCTTGGAAAATACCTTGACCCCTTTATCTCTGTGGCAGCCCCTCAAATTTTAGAATACTGCTATCATATCTCCCCTGGTCCTTCTCTTCGCTAGACTAGTTCCTCATATGTTTTATGAACCTCATATGTTTTATGAACTGTTCTTTATATGTTTTAGTCTCCAGTCCTCTAATTATCTTGGTTGGTCTTCTCTGTACTTTTTCTAGAGTCTCAACATCTTTTTTATAGTGTAGTGACCAAAACTGGATGCAGAATTCTAGGGGTGGTCTTACTAAGGCTTTATGGAGTGATATCAGTACTTCACTTGATCTTGACTATATCTCTCTGTTTATGTAATTTAGGATTTTTTTAAAAACCATATGAATTAAATAATCACGGATTTATAGAATAACAAACACTGTTCATTCTAAAAATAATACAGTATGGAGGAACCAATATCCTGTCTAGCCCAAGGCCTGGGAGAAGGAATCAAGTTTTAAGACTCTTAAACATGGTCAGGGTGCTGGCCAGACATATCTTGAGGGACCAATGTTCCACAGGGGTGATGGAGAAAGTTTTTTTCCCTTTTTGTTTTGGAGGACAGCCCAAATTCTCTTTAAATGACTTAGTATTGAACTTAGGGCACCCCTGCCATGTTATAGGAATAGAAATATTGCTTGCAAAGCAAACACTTCCCATACTCCTAAATTGAAAGGTATGAAGGCCAAGACATGAAGCTAAAGAAATCTACATGAAACAAAACAAAGTTTAGCTTTAGTTTGGAACAAAATAGCCATACTCAAAACATTCTGTCAGAAAAAATTGGGGCTTTTAAAATATATTTTTGATTAAAAGAAAAATTGGCAAAAGATTAGAAACCCAAAATAAAAAAAATAGAAAAAATGAAACAAAAAAAGTAAAAGAAAAATATAGCAAAAGAAAAAGACAAGAAAAAATATAAAGAAATGACTTTTGATCTTCTTTGTAGTAGTAGAATAGTAATTACTGTTTCCATCCTGCCAAATTACATATCATGATTCCCTTCTTCTGATAAACAGCCCTCTTAATCAATAAATCCCAAAATTACCTATTCACTTTCATCCATCTTTAGCAAAAAGTCAATAAAAGGCATTCTGTCAGAAAATGTTGAGTTAGTTGCGTTCTGACTGAACCAAACTGACAGTGCCCCTAGAATAAATGTTGAAATGTGCCATATGTTCTGGCCATAGGAAACAATCAGTGGGTCCTGCTATTCCCTTGCTATTTTCATCACAGGACCACAACAGAAGGTGGGGTAGTATTCCATACTGAAATGCTACCAACCAATCAAAATTCAGAAAATTTGGCCAAGTGGTTTATTTTAAAACATTTTTTTTTAAAAAATGAAAATAAATCCTCATCAAAAACAATGGAATCATACTTCCCCTCTAGTGGTGGGACTCAATTTTTTTTACTACCTGTTCTGTGGGCGTGGCTTGGTGGGCGTGGCAGGGGAAGGATACTGTCTCCAGTCAGAGGTGGTATTTGCTGGTTCTCCAAACTACTCAAAATTTCTGCTACTGGTTCTCCAGAACTGGTCAGAACCTGCTGAATACCACCTCTGTTCCCCTCTCAATTACTGAAAAAATTGTTTAGATTAGAATCTATTGCAAACAGTCTCTTTCTCCCCCGCCCTCTCTGCTTCCCAAGAGGAGAAAATAGACTGAGGTTGTTTTAATTTGTTTAAATATAACATTTCACTCCTGAGCCTTCTCCATATTTGAGAAACAGAACATTAACCACTTTAATAAGCAGGTTAAAGGTTAAATAGTGCATTTCCCAGCTTGAAAATAAAAAAGCCAGTCTTAAAAATAAATAAGCAAACCAAGTAGGCACAGATTGCATTTCTTCATTCTTATGTGATTTTCTTAACTTTATAAATAAGTGAAATGCAGTCAGCTGTCCATAGGTAATACTGCCCAAGTATTTAGCTGCATGGAGCGACTTGATCTGTTGTTGTTGTTTTTTAAGACTTTTTGTATCTATCAGCCAGGGGTAAAGCAAGGAACAAGCATAGGTGGCATCCTTTGCTGACACTTTTGATTGCACATACTGGCTGCTGGCTGTAGAAAACTAAAAGAAAGATTGCTGATGCGTCTGAACTGCATGAAATATTAACATTGCACAAAGTGCACCTGCAGATCTATGCCTGACTTGCTTACAGAATAAAGCACAGCACAATGCATATGCAGCACATCTCCCATTCACTCACCAGTGTGCAATTCCTTAGCAAAAATTAGCAAAAGAAAAGAAAACCAGCCAATAGATTTATCTAGCAAGCTAGCAAATATTCCTCTGCAGTCTTCATTTGCTCTCAACCAGAAAACTGCTTTTTTTCTCTGAGGGCTCCAGGCTTATCCAGACTACATTACTCAACAGGCCCCTGCTGCAATAATGACTAGGCTGGAAAAAGTTTGAAAAGAGAGCAGCACAAAGAGTTCAAAACAACCAGCGCACCTGAATGATATCTGCTCAGAGCACCCACTTTCAAAAAAACTCTGAAAGCACATTTCTTTCCCCTTGCAACACTCAGAGCAGCTACTTTGAATCCAAAATGTTTGGTGCATTTTATAATCTAAGGTTTCATGATCAAATGTGAATCATGCATATAATAGGCTACTCTAAGTTTTAAAAGTTAGTTACTTTTAAACCTTACTAACCAGTCTTGATTAATGTAGTTCATGAGTGCCACAAAATGTTGCATTTTTTTTAAAATCCACACTATTTGAAATGATATTTCTATGGAAAATATGGTAATTGCTTCCAGATTGATAGTAATAAACAATGACAAATTTAAAAAATACATTTTTATATGTTTATGGTATTATGGTAAATGATAAAAAGAATATGCTTATAATTTAAATGTATGGTTAACAAAGGCGCAGTAGGACCATAGAAAGCAGAATAAAAACAAAAAATATTTACTGTAGACTCAGACAATTCAACATCTCAGCCTACTTTAGCATTGCTGTGATTACATTCATGTCTGTCAAATACATATAATTTTTGCTCTAATGCAATAAGCCTCTTTTTTAAATTTTGTACTGCTTTTCTGTGATGTCATCTTCCTTTATTCCAATTGGCACATACGAAAATTAGCAGCATCTACAATCCCAATTGAGACCACAGTGCACATATTAGCCTCCAATTTTGAGTTACCTTAAACAGGCATCAATTTACAATTCCCACTAAACTAAATATTGCATTATTTGAATTTGCACCTGCACGAACAAACTGATGTATTTCTAGGTATCCTTATCTACCCTATGGTGTGCAATGTGGAGTATAAATAAATACATAAATACAGAACAGTGAATATACAAATAACACACGACATTAAGAGGCATGTGTGGTTGTAACAGTCTTGGTTAGCCTAACTCATACATTCATAAATAAGAGAGAAAACTTACAACTCTGATTAAAGTCATACGAAATATGGATTTCTGCTGCCCTCTTGTGACTATCTAACCACAAATGAAAATACACTTTTCTTTGCACAGGTCATAGAAGCCTAATTGTAGTTATCTATGGGGAAGTGGAGGGGGGCGGGGAGAAAACTGTTTCTCTGTGTACATGTATATATGCATGTGTTTGTGTGCGCGTGTAAATGAAACAAAGCCTGCTGAGTGATCTGGGGTGAGTTACTTTCCCTTCAGTTCTAGAAAGGAAGCAATGGCAACTCCTTCTGAAAAACCTTAGCAATAAAACTGCAAGGATTTACCCATATAGTTTCTGAAAATTGGACACAATTGAATGAAATCTCTGTGTTTGTGTTTCATATCCTGTCTTTTTACTTGAATAAGTACCATTGTAGCTTACAATAATTATAAATTACATAATAAATTACACATAACAAAATTACAAATTACACATAACAAAAAATAAAAGTAAATCAGTTCAAAAATATTGAATCAAATTAAGGGTCGTTACTACAAAACATTGCCACTAAGGCAACACCAGATGGTCCAGAAAGATACCACGGCCATACATATTTTTCCCCACTGGCACCTATCTGTTCTTACTTGGAGAAACTAATGCCCATCAACATTACTCTGTGGGATCTCTGTAACTTTAAATACATATAAATAAGTGAAATGCAGTCAGCTAAGTTTCCGATAACAACTACTGTATTTTTTGGACTATAAGATGCTCAGGACTCTAAGACACACCTAAGAGGAAAAAAAAATTGTCTCTGCCTCCCAGCAATTTGCCTCCTTGAAGCAAACTGCAAACAGCCTGGTCAGCTTCAGCACAGCCTGATTTAGTACGAGCAGCTGATTGGTGGTTGGATCAGCCTCCTGGAATACCACCGATCAGCTGTTCTAGGCTGCAGGAATCACCACCATCCATTGGCGCCATCGGCACCCATTACTGCTGCCACCTATCACTGCTGCCGCTACCTATTCCTGTCACCTGGAACAGGCCGAAAATGGGATGTGCAGATGCCAAAAATGGAGTGCACGGAGGCAGTGATAGGTGACAGTAGTGATGGGTGGTGACTGTGGCAATGAGCAGTGGCAAACTCCATAGCCTAGAACAGCTGATCAGTGGTATTCCGAGAGGCAGATCCAACCACCAATCAGTTGCTCGTGCTAAATCAGGCTGTGCTGAAGCTGACCAGGCTGTTTGCTCTTTGCTTCAAGGAGACAAATTGTTGGGAGGCAGAGGCCAAAGAGTGGAGGTTGGTGGGTGGGTGGGGCTTCGGCAACATTCACTCTATAAGACTCACAGACATTTCCACCCACTTTTGGGGGGGAGTGCATCTTATAGTCCGAAAAATATAGTAAATTGAATCAGATCTGAAATTATTATGCATTATTATCTTATCTATATTTGTGAGGAAGGTACATGTTTTTGAAGTGAAGACAATACCTCAATTTACTAATTTCATTTGTATTGTTCTATTGTTCTATGTGCAATATAATATGGTCCCATTAATTGGTTATGTGCTGTCAACTCTTAGCAAATCCATTTATTTTCTCCAGGGTACTCTAAGCCCATCTTAGTCCTTCAAATATTCCCATTGCATACCCATTCCCATTGTTATTTGAATCCATCCAGCTTGATGCTGATTGTTATCTACTTCTGACTTTCCATCTTTCCCAGCATTATAAGAGTTCTTAATTCTGTTAGATAAATCTTTGTGTAATGTATCTAAAATACAATAATATGACCATTTCTGCCTTGAGTAAAAAATGGATTGATTTATTCTATGAGCCATTGGCTTGTTTTCTTCATTATTCATGAAGTTCTCATAGGTCTTCTCAAACACCAGAGTTCAAAAAAATGTCACTACTCTTTCTATCCTGCTTCTTAAAAATCTACTTTTCACTTTTATGGAGTGTTAAAGGGAAAGACTTTGGCAGCACAATTATGATATTTTGATGATTATGAATTATTATGAACTATATAAACATTATAATAAAGCATAATAGTACAGATATGTCTCATATTTGATCCCATACTCCATATCATATAGTACAGTGATATTGGTTGTTGTATCATAAGTTGATGCAATGTAATAGTGCAGGATTATATAATGTAACATAAGGTTAGTAGCATGATTTTATATTTTTCTGTTAATTGATAACAAATCAATTTATGTTATCAAGAAATACTGTACAACCCTTCTGTCTAAAACTCCTATAGAACATCCATGAAATATCTATGGCCAAAAAAGTCTGTTTCAAAACAATTATTAACAAGAGGTAGAGTTAGTAAAATCACCATGTCACTATCAAAGTAATACACTTTTTAAAAAGTTTTTCTACATATAATTTTCCCTTTCAATTAGATCACTAGGAGTTCATTTTCATTGCTTTTTAGAAAGTATTTTAATAGTATACTAAGACATGGCACCAATTATTTTTAGAGACTGGTATGTAATTACTTACATACCAGCACATATTGATCATTATTATCTGCCGGTGCATGTACAATTATATACTTCAGATCTACTAGAGAGAGATATAATTTAAGAATAGTATAGAACAATATTCACATCTTAACCAAGAGCTATTATATAAAACATGAATGCTAATTTTGGAAAAAAAATGTCTGTGGTAAATTTAATAGAAATATGGTCTCTCTCATCTTACCTGATTGTTTCTCAGATTTCCCTTTCCCTTTTATTTTCAGTAACATGTCAATGAGCAGAGAGAGAACAATTTCTATTCCACATTTTTGTATTCACATTCTGTGGTGATTGTGTATCTATTAAAACAGTTGCAACCCTGGGCTATTCACTCTTCTCAACCCATGCCACCTCACAGGGTTGCTGTTGTGGTAAAAATAAAGGGCTGAAGTATTAGGTATGTTCACCTTCTGGAGTTATATATATTAAATTAAATTAAATTATAATCCTATGCTATGCTATGCCGTGCCATACCATACCATACTATACTATATCAAGGGTACTTGATATCAAAAAAGCAAGATGTCAAAGTAGCCATCTTATGGCAGATCTCGTATTATTACACCAGATATATTTCTTTTCTTGATCCCACTCTCACCCTACAGGAGCCTGAAAGAAAGTGCTGCTCAGATTCATTAAAATGAAACAATATTTTGTTCATGTCTACTTGAAGAAATAAAAAAGAGGTGGTGCAGTCTCGTCCAGTTACACATGATTCCTTCTTAAATATTCTCAGGCACTTGCAGAAGACCTAAAAGGCAGAGCAGAAATAGATTCATGCTCTTTACTTCCCTACGTTTCTGTTATCCTTCACTTTTTCTGGTAGAGCAGAAAGTGTCCACCTATAGCTGAATTCATATGCAGGGTTTTCCATCCCAAGGCACAACTATGTACAGGTATTCACACCTCTATCCCTTTTCAGGTCCTCAAAGATTGGAGAATGGGGAGTTGGCTATTCAAGGAGTCCTGCCTCCTACTGCTACTTGCCAATGATCAACATCCAATGAGGACAGCTATGCTTTCTTTACCACGTACCGGCAGCTGAAGTACATTACTTGGCGTCTTTCTGGTCAAATCTTATCACACGTACTAGACTGTGTCATGAGCTGAATGAATCTCAACAAACCAGCGTTCGATTTCAAACCAACCTGCCTCTTTTCCTGCATTTGTATTCCACCAAGCACAAGGCCATGCTGGGTTTCCTGTATGGCAACGCTAATGCATGTCTGGCTTTATTACTGGCTGGTGAAATAAAGTAGAAGACAATGCCCTCTGACCCAGGGAAAACTGCAGAATCTTATCAGATCCTTTCCAGATATTTCTTAAGGAAATAGACAATGTGGGTTCGCCCTATTTAGGAAATGTTACTTTTCTTGTGTTGGTAATAATCATTTTTTAAATTGTCATTAGATAAGTATTTCTGTACACTTGAGTCTACTCTTTTCAGACAATGCACTTTGCAGAATGGGGAAATAGCAAGGCAAACACTTTATTCAGCACATTATGTGTATTCTTTAAATTTCCTTTGTGATGACTTGTGTGATTTTAAAATGAAATATATTGATTTCGACTATATGCAATACATTTTTCTGAAGAGTTGTTTCTTTTTCACCAACTAAGAAATTCTTTGGGATTCTTAAACATATAAAGGATTACTCTATAATTTTATGAAAAAGAAAGGAAGGAGGGAAGGGAGGGAGGGAGGGAAGAAGAAAGGGTGGGAGGGAGGGGGAAGGAAGGCTTCAAGATAGAGAAGTCACTGAAATTATCAAATGATTAAATCATTTTGGAAATGTCTAAAAATAATTTATATTTGAACTGGCAAAAATATAGTATTGAAAATCAATTAAATATTTGCCACTGCATTTCTACAGTATTTGGTAAATATACTAGAAATGGATTTCTGTATTTCCCAGATGATGAATGGTCGTCATAAAAATAAAATCACTGGAACAAGACTCTATTTTTACTTTGTTGGATGTACAGTAGTGACTCCTCTGTAAGTAACTTCATGAAAATGAAATTGTTGGAGACTTAATTAATAGATTCCATGAAATTGGGAAGGAAGTTGAAAACTTAAACAGGATAGAGAAATGATTTGTGTTTTTTTATATTTATGTGGTTTCAATGTCTCTATTATGGAGAATCTGAAGTTACTTCTTTTTGTTCTGTAATAAAAGCTCTTTCTTTTTTTTTTAGTAATCTCCTATATGTGTGTATATGTGCACTCATACACACACACATATCTATATCTATATCTATATATTCTAGTTTTTCTAATAAACATTTGAACATGTCAAGATATGAATTATGAACCATCAGTTTTCATATATGCAGAAGCTTGCATCAACTTGTCAAATTAAATATATGTATTCAATGTTTTTATTAGGGATTAGAGGCAAATATAAAAAAGAAACCGAATATCTCATAATACATATTCTGACAACAGCGAGAATAGCCTATGTTCAAAATTGGAAGGCAAAGTGTAATCCCAAGGGTAATATGTTAATTTAAAAAATTATGGATTGTGCAGAAATGAATAAGCTTACTACGGAGTTGCAAAAGAAAGAAAAAAGAGAATTCTATACAGTCTGGGAGAATCTATGGTATATACTTGGATAGATAACAGGAATAATAGATAATATACAATGTAAATATTAATGTTTATATGTATATAGATATGAATAATGAAAGATGGAAAAAACTGATTCTACAATGTATTGCAAAAATTGTAAATGATCTGTGTTTTTTTTTAACTGTAAAATTTTAATAAAATTTATTTTTTTTAAAAATAAATAAATATATGTATTAATTACCACAAGTGTGGCTGAAAATTATGAGGCAGGAAGTCCAACCTGTCTGGAAAAGACTGTCTCCCTTTCATACTTTCTTTTTCTGTTGCAATTAAGAGTCATGTATAAGTCACAGTAGAGAGATTTTGAACATAGTAGAGTTGTGGCTGGACCACATCCAGACAAAGCAATTCAAGTCTTGGCATCTTTCTTATCCACCAGTGCTGTTAATTGATGCTTCCTGGCAAGTCCTGTGGAAGGAAGCTTCCCTTCAAAATAAAGGCAGGCATTATAAATATATAAAGTGGAAACACTGATAGTGGTCTGAGTCTACAATAAATTTTATTGATTAACTGAGCTAATAAGACTTCATCACTTCCAATTAACTGAGGAATATTTAAAATATATTTTTCCTTTCTTCTCTTTTTATGCAGCAGGATACACTTTTAAACTAATCTGCACTGTCTGTCTGTCTGTCTGTCTATCATCTATCTCACCGGTATCTATCTATCTATCTATCTATCTATCTATCTATCTATCTATCTAT